>JAQQAC010022866.1:12705397-12718585 GCA_029783875.1 Phataginus tricuspis | reverse complement strand
GGAAGGAAGGAAGGAAGGAAGGAAGGAAGGAAGGAAGGAAGGAAGGACGGAGGGAGGGACAGTGGGAGGATGGGAGGGAGGGAGGGGGAAAAAAAGGAAAACTCTTTGTCAACAGACACCAGGCTCAGTGACTCGTAGACTCCCGAGAAATACTATAACAAGTTAATGGCAAACACAGTAACCTACTAGCAAATCAAATAAATATTCTGTTGATTTACTTTATAAGCCAAGTAGGATGAGAGTTATCAAGAAGCCATGTCAAAAATACCGTGATCAGGATGTTTTCCCCTCTACCCAGGATAGAGTGATAGCAACTAGATTTACCTTCTCACCTGAACTAACTTAAAATATAGACAGCATATATTAGACAAAATTTCTCAAGATGCTGAGAATCAATTTATGAAAACCAGTGACTCCTGTATATAAGCATCAAATAACATGAACCCTTTGATTGTCTCTGCTTACTGCTGGGAGAGACTTGCCAGGTTGCAATATGGAAAGTGAGAACCTAGCTGGAGCCGAGTGGATTTTTTGAGCTGAGGTGATAGAGCTGTAAGTCCAGGGAAGCCAGGTGGCTGAAGTTTGCAGAGCAGAACATTTGAGAGGGAGAGTTATGCAGAGACAACTCTGAGACCTGAAGAGGGAGCCACTTAGAGTGTTTAGCTGAGTTCTGATCAGCAAATGAATATGAGGAAACTTCCTAAAGTAGGAAAAAGCTACTCCAAAGGATTAGAGGGAACAATCTATGAAGTTCACACCAGGCCAGAAATAGTTTGTATATCCACCAGCCAGAGGGAAATTCCTCATAATTCGTGGGGTGAAAAGTAGAGAAGAACTTTGCCTTAGTAGTAAAGAAAAATAAACCTTAGACTAAATGTTGTTTTGTCCTATTTAAGAAAGCCTTATGGCAAGACCAGAAGAGTTCCACTTTCCAAGTGACTTAACTGTATACCAGAACAAAACTCAATAGTATTTATAGGAATATAGAAATACAAAAATATTCAGCACCTGACAAGTTAAATATACACTGTCTGGTATATAATCAAAACTACCAAGCATGGAAAGAGGCAAGAAAATAAAATTTCTAATAAAAAGAAAAATCAATGAAGGGAACCTGACCCAAAAATCACACAGATGATAGACTTAGTAGAACAGAACACTAAACAGTTATAACTGAACCTCATGTGTTCAAGAAGTGGGAGGAAACATGGAACATGTTAAGCAGAGACATGAAAGATATAAATATAACCTAAATGGAACTTGTAGAGATGAAAATTATGAAGTCCATGGTGAAAAATATACTAGATCATATTAATGGCAGATTAAACATTGCAGAAGAAAGTGAGTTTAAAGTTATTGCAATACAAATTTTCAAAAATGAAACAGAGATAAAAGAAGAGAGAGAGAACCACAGGAAAAGAATGAAGGGGGGATAAGTGAGCTATGGTTACAATTCCCCAAAGGAGTCAGAAAGGAACAAATGCTTGGAGAGATAATGGCCGTTTATTTTATAAATTTGATGAAAACAAAACCCCACAATTGCAGCATTTCAATGACTCTTAACCCCAAATAGAAGAGAGTTGGCATGTCACACCATAATTGAACTACTCAATACTATTTAGAGAAAATCCTAAAAGTAGCTGGCAAGGAGAGTGGGGCTGTAAGGGATGTTGTGAACAGGAGAACAGAGATGAGGATGATGGTAGATTTCTTACTGGAACCGCTGCAAGAGGACAGCGGACACCATCTTGAAAATATTAAAAGAAAAAAATTCAACCTAGAAATTTTTATCCAGTGAAAATATCTTCCGTAAATGAAAAATAAACAAAGATTTTTGCAGTTGTATAAAGCTGAAAGAACTCATCACCAGCATGTCAGCATTGCCAGAAATGTTAAAGGAAGCTCTATTGCAGAAAAGAAATCTAGACCCACCCAAAGAAAAAGAAAGATTTCTAGATCTACACAAAGAAGAAGAACAAAGATTGGAAATCATGATTAGTTGAAAAAATTGAAACATTTCTTATTATTTGAATCTTGAAAATATGCTGGACTATTTAAAGCAAGAATAACAACATATTATAGGGTTAAATCATATGCAGAACTCATATATATGACAAAACTAATATAAAGTCCTCCAGGCAAGGTATAGAACCATACAATTGAAATATTCTTACAGCACACATGGAATATCACATGGGGATATTATCCGTTAAAGCAATCCTAAAGATAAACTTTAAACAACCACTAAATTCCACTAAAGTCATAAAACAAAGAATTATAACAATAAGGCACAAAAGAGACAAAATAGAATCATTAAAATTAATTATTCCAAAAGAAGGCAGAAAAAGAGGAAAGGGAAACAAGAAAAAATACAGACCAAACAGAAAATAAGCAGCAAAATGATAGTTAAACCCAACCATATCAATAATGACAATAAATAGAAATAGTTTAAACATTCTAATTAAGTCAGAGATTGTCAGTTGAATAAAAAGCTAGACAAAACTACATGTTACCTATAAACCCATATATGGAAACCTACTTTAAATATAAAGATATAAATAGGTTAGAAGTAAAAGGACAGATAACATACCATGCTAAAAATGGTCATTGTCAAAGATAAAGATACTCATGTCATATGATTAAGGGGTCAGTTCATTAGGAGGAAATAACAATTAGGAATATTTACAGACTTAAAAAAAACTCAAAATATAGGAAGCAAAAGCTGATACAGCTGCAAAGAGATATACATAAATCTATACAAAGACTTGTACCCAAATTCTCATAGCAATTTCTAACAGCCAAGAACTCAAAACAACACAAATGCTCATCAGTTGGTTAATAGATAAATAAGTTGTGGTATATACACATAATGGAAAACTACTAAATAATAAAAGGAATAAATTATGAAGACATGCCAAAACATGGATGAATCTCAAAATAATTATTCGGAGTGAAAGAAGTCAGACAAGAAAGAGGACTTTCTACATGATTCCATTTATGTAAGATTCTAGAATTCAAACTAATCTACAGTGACAGAAAAGAGGTAAATGGCCATCTGGTGTTGAGGGGGTTGAAGATGGAGGAGAGATGAAGACCAGCAGACGGGAGAGACTACAGAGGGGCATCAGAAAATCCTTATGAATGATGCACATGTTTATCTTGATTATGGTGATGCTTTCTTGGACGTACACATATGTTTACAAAATCAACAGTGTAAAAACAGAATTAGACTCATAGATCCAGAGAACAGACTGGTGTTTGCCACAGGAGAAGGCATGAGTAGGGTGGTTGAAATGGGTGAATGAGGAAAAAATTTAGGAAGGATGTTTGATACCTTGATCTGGACACATGTCACAATCCACTGAGCTGTATACTAAGATTTGTGCATTTTATTGTATGTACCTCAATTTTAAAAAGTCAGTGCTTTAAATACATGTGCAGTTTCTGATATGCCAATTCAATACTGTGATTAAAATATATTGTTGATGAGGCTAAAGTGAGTTGCCACAAATCGTTGATTTTGTGGTCCATGTGAACATCACCTAAAGATAATATGAACACATACAGCAGTCTTGCATGTCTTTGCTTTCCCTTCAGTGTTATAAATTAATCTGATTTTTTTCATTTACTCTAAAATAAAAATAACTCTCCAATTTTAAATATATTATAAATAAAAATGAATGTTCTAGAGCTTCACTGTCCAATATAACAGCCACTAAAAACATTTGGTTATTTAAATTTAAATTAAATAACGTTTGAAGAACATTAAAAAATTTGTCCTTAGTCACATTAGTTATATTTTAAGTGACACTAGCTAGTTGTGGCTGGTTCCTACTTCCTTGAACAGTGCCGCTATGGAACATTTCCATCATCTCAGAAAGTTACTTTGTACCATGGGTAAAGTTTATTATGCAATTAAAAGTACCAGAAACAAGGTTGCTCGCTTGAGCTCTGCCTCGAAATTGAAAGTGTCTTTTGTAAGTCAGTTCACACAATCTACCCTAATGTTTTTTTTCATTAGTAAATTAATAGAATTGATCCTATATAAGGTTCCTTTATGTTCCTAGTATTTATGATTCTATGAGTTCAGTGTTTATTATTGGGGAAATAGCTGTGGATGATTTTGGACACCACCATGTGTCTCTCACACCAAATTTGTGAACATCTACCACTTCTTAAGGTTTCTGTTTGGCATCGATAGGGCTGATGAGTAAGTAACTTCACTCTGCCTTCCTTGCCCATCTATGCTAATAGTCATCTTTGAGGTGGAGTATCTTACATAGGTTGTTAGGTTGAAGAGGGCAGTGGCATTATTCACCTTGAACTTGTCTGTTCCTGAATCTGGCCCAGTGCTTTGTACATAGTGAATATGTAATATATTCGTTTTGGCTACATAAATAACAGAACTTCTACTCTATCTGATCTGGCAAAGCACTCCTAAAGAGACCAGTGGGGTCAAAAGTCATCATAACATGCCTCTTCATGTTTTTTGAGATTTTACATAGCTCTCCTGACTAAGTCATTCTGTCTTCTGGGTTCTCATGACCCCCTGTCAATATCTCTATTATAGAACTTATTACCCTATATTGTAAATTTTTATCTAGTATCCAGTGATGTGAGCTTCTCAAAGGCTACTGACAATATCAATTTTTGTAATCCCTCAGTTATGGTGTGTAAGGTATATTAGAAGCTCAATAAATGTTAGTTTATAACACTTTTGAAATATGATGTCATTCACCATTTCCAGTGAGAAAAGAGAAGCACAGGAATATTCATAGTCTCTCTGTAGCAGTTGACTTCAGCAACTGACCAAAATGCTTGATTTCAGAATCATACCGAAGCACAAGATCTCAGTTTTCCACACAGTTTTGGAGAGTGGCCAGTGGTGCCAAAGAGAGGTCAATATCAGAAATTTATACTCTTAAATTAAGGATCTTAAAAGGAATTTGTGTGCCCTAGGGAACATAAAATCCTAAATTAAACATGGATTCTTCATGAGCCATCACTTATTCCCAGAGTTTTCAGGGAAAAGTTAAACTTCTGCCCTTCATCCAATGGTTTATGTTTTTAATGTGTGGTAATTACTTCAGTTTTATTTTTAAACTCTAAGGTATATAATTAAAATTCATCACCTATGAATCTCAGTTCCTTGAGGTATCAGTAGGTCTCCAAACCCCCAGTCTTAACCAATGCAGTCAAGTAGAAAAAAAACAGATGAAAGTTCTCAGGCACTAAATATATATATAGATTTATATAATATTAAATCTCATTTTAAAACATAAGTCATTTTCCTAAATTTATAAGAGTACTATACTTTTATTAGTAGCTTTTTTATTTTATGCATAGAGATGTTATAGCCAGATTGCCTTCAGCTTGATAAACATTGGCCTATAAGGTATGATTAAAAAATAGACCTTGGCCAACCCAGTATTGAAGGACAAGAACAAAACTGGAGAACTGACAAACCCAACTTCAAAATTTACTGTAAATCTACAGTGATTAAGGAAGTGTGCTACTGGTGAAAGAAGAGACAAACGGAACAATGGAATAGAATGAAGCACCCAGAAGTAGATCGACATAAATGTAGTCAGATGATCTTTGACAAAGGAACAAAAGCAATACAATGGAGAAAAGATGGTTTTCTCAACAAATGAGGCTGGAAAGACTTAGTCCTTCCCACCAAGTAGTTCACAATAAAAATGCTGTTGAGAATGATAAAATATTAAGGTTCATATGAATAGCTAACCTTTACTATGTATCAGTCCAGATGTGGATTACCTTGACAGCAGAAAAAACAAATGAGGATAACAGGCTCTCTTTTTGAGAGGAGGCCTAGGTTAGACATTATAGCCTGAATAGCCTTATCTTAGAATTTTCTGGAGAAACAGAATCAGTAAGATTGGTTAATTTTAAGGAATTGGCTTATGCAGTGGAGGATGCTTGGTGAGTCCAGAATCTGATAGGGGAGGCTGTCAGTCTGGACACTCAAGAAAGAGCTGCAGTTCAACTCTAAATACAGCCTGCTCCAGAACTCGGAATTGCTAATGTTCCAGACAGAGTAGGGAAGTAGTTTGCTGGAGAGTCCCCTCTTGCTGGGGTGGCCATTCTTTTGTTCAGGCATTTAGCTGATTGAATGAGGTGCACCCAGATTATCAAGGGCAATTCGCTTTACTCAAAGTCCACTGATTTAAATATAAATCTAACAAAAAAACACTCTCACAGAAACATCTAGAAAAATATTTGACATATCTGGGTACTGTCATCTAGACAAGCTGACACAAAATTAACGATCACAGGCCCAAATAACAGGAAGCAATTACAGAATTTGATGCAATCATCAATAATGGAAGAGTCAACAGATACCATGGACAAATATACACTGTGTAGTTTTGTTCAATGCTACGAATATTCATGGGAATACAGTCTCTACAAGCATAGGGAAAGAAAATGAAAAAAATTAGCCAAATATTATTTGGAACCTATTTCTCTCTTGAGAGGAGATAACAGAGCATTTTTCAGTACTTGAATATTAAATTTCAACATGCCTGACCAAACATGGATCCCTTCTTTCTCTTCCTATTCAGTGTGATCCTAGAAATGAATATACAGAGAGCTAATAGGCAGATGAAGGGCAATCAGACAATACATACAGTAAATTAAACAACTTCTTCCTTTATCCCTTTGCATTTTTTAAGTGTTACATATTTAATTGTACTTCTCCCAGACCTTTGCACTGCTGACTATTTCTTACCATTCATGTCTCAGATTAAATGTCACTCTTGAGAGAAGTTTTTTTGCTCCTCAATAAAAAGGTACATCCCAGTTCCTATGGGTCACATGATACCCTTTTGTTTATATCATAGCAAATATCACTGACCCACACAATACATATCACAATCTGACCCACTGAAATGCAAGATCCATCAGGGGTAGTGGGCACACTTGTGTGTGTCCTTCAGGGACAAGTGTCTGGAACATAGAAAATGTGTAATATTCAATGCATGTATAGGAATATGAAGTTTGGAGTATAATGTAAAGATTTATGCTCTAAATCTATAAGTAGATTTAGAGATGACTTTGTGGAAAAATGTGAAGTTGTGCCTTTGAAAAACATTTCCAGCCAGTCAAATGCAGGTATATATAACATTGATCTATAAACTTAAATTAGGCTGAAACAAAGCTAATTCTAAAGCCCTTCTTTTAAAGGTGAGGTAACCGTGATCCAGAGAGGCTAGGACTTCCCATAGGCTGATCTGCTATAAAGATAACTTTAAAACTTCAGAGCAATCAGCAAAAGAAAGAGCTGTCTTGCTATACAGTACATATGGCTACATAGTTTTTAGAATAGCTTTTTTTCTGCATGACTTTATTTCACTCTGAGATTCCCAATGCTGTATCATAACAAAGTTCTAAGTTAATAATTTAAAAATAAGATTTAAAAACACTATTCAGTTTAAAACTGCTGTACCTTAAGTACTGTCTAGTAAAAAAAAAATGTGTAGCAATACACAATGTATTCAACTTGTGATAGCTGGTTTCCACTTTCACAACTCTTAGTTACCCATAAAAGGAAATAATGCTTGACTTTCTTAAGCAATGGAATAAAATAAAATCACAAATGAAATATTTTTAGAAGTATGAAGTCTTTCAGAAATAATATAACGTGTTTGGGAAAGGAGGCAATATGAATCCAAAGAAAATATGAAAGAGATGCCAGAGTTAGAATTTGCTTAGCCTTCAGTAGTACCAAATACAAAACCCTGAAACATGAGGCAAAATTCTCAAAAAGATTCCAGTTCTTTAGGCTACTTTGGAATTATCTGCCTTCATAGAGGATACAATTCCCATTTAAGGAAAATCCAATCCGCTTTCATCCTAGGTAACCAAATTCCTCTGATGGTATGCATATTTCAGGATCCCACATTTGAAGAGACAAATGGAAGAACTATTATTTGCCCTGAGGAGGGCCATAGCAATTTTAGTACATTGACTTCCTAAGCAATTTTTGAGTTATAAAAGCCACTCATGGCGATGAGGTTTTGAAATTACTCAATGTAAAGGATGTTTGAAGATGAGTTACTTAACTTTAAGAAGACTTAGGAATTCTTGACAGTTTTCTTAAAATATAAGAAGAGTGATTATACTTATTTTGAACGTACCACACAGAGAGTGGTCAGAAGTAGGAACAATAGCTAGACAATATAGCTATTTCAGCTTAAAACAAGAAAGAAAAATTTAATAAGTAAAGCTGCCAATTGGATGTTTCCATATATTGAGTTGTCCATCCCTAGAAAGCTTAAAATTAGCAAAATATTAATGCGATCCTCAATATTGTAGTGAATCAATCTCCAGGTAACTAATTCAGCCAAACAAACTCCATGATTCCTTCTAAAGTTGAGATTCAATGAGTTTTGATGAGATTTTTCTACATTCAAGATGACTATTAGAGCCAGATGACAGCTCCTTAATTTGTACACATACAGTGGCTTGGGTGCTTTTCACATTACATCCCAGCCAGAGTCTGCACATTCTCATTAGTTATAAAAGGCCTACCTGACTTATCACAACATATATAACCCCCCTGATTTAATCAGTATACTCTGGAGTAATATTCACCTCCTCCAAAGATATCTGATTCCATTATCGGATTATTGCAAATTGTCAGGCATTGTTTCCTTAGTCTGATGACGTAGGGCAAATGAGTCCTCTTTCTTGAATCGCAGTTTTCTCACCTACAAAATAAGGAGTTTAGGTTCTAGGTTCTGTGCATTCCATATGAGCCTAGTCACCACCAAAGGCTAACCAACTGTTTAAAGCAAAGTGCCATGGTTCAGCTCAGACCTCTGTTTAGTGTTAATTTATGAGCACTATGAGAATGTATGTCTCATTAGGTCATAATTAAATTTTGTTTTTAACCAAAAACTACATTACCCAGCTTGATCACTCATCTTGTTTATTAGACTTGGCTTTGAATGACTTTTGGCTCTTTTGAAAAATAGAATCCATCTGCAAGAGATGAAGATTTGGCACTATTGAAGTCTTAAAAGGGTACTGCAGGCTTTGGAGAAAATCTAAAAGAAGAGTTCAAACAGTGTTCTGAGCTTTATCAGCATCATTAAAATAATGGTAGAATTGCCCAAGGGACGACAATCATTTGAAGGTGTTAGTTCTAAAACCAAAAGAAAAATAGTGACATCGCCTTTTTCATTCACAAAAATATTAAATAACCATATCAAACAACATGTGAGAGAATAGTAACATAATAAACCTTACAGAGTCTAGAGGAGGGAGGGGGATCACTTTTTGTTGAACAAAGAAGATGAAATGGAAAAGCTAAAATCTGTCCTAGACTTTGAAGAGTAAATAATTAATAGTTATTGTTATCTGAATAAAAAATATATTTTACTTCATCAGAAGTTAGTAGTTGGTAATACTAATTAGCTTTCCCTCAAAAAAGAGTTGATTTCTGTGGAACTAGAATAAAACACAGTTAAGCTTCCCCTTGGAAGAGGTCTGAACAGGACAAAATCAGGAGCTACAGTCAGAGCAAAGTGGGAACAGAACAAAAGTATGGTTCTCACTCTTTCTGCCTTGCTGGCAGTATGTTCAGTTCTCTTGCTTATGAAGGCCAGCATTAAAATCTCACCCACTACCAACCACCACCACCATGGATACCCATAAACAACATCAATGAGAAACTGAAGCAAGGTCTACTCTTCTTGATAGGGGCTGCACAGATCCAGATACATGTTTGTTTACCTCTAAAGGTATTTGGTTCTTAATTCCTATTTGCCTACCCAAATTTGCAGATTTTTTTGTTTCTGTTTTTTGTTTTTTCCTAGAAGGATATTACAAACCAGTATTCTCAATTCTGGCTTTTATGACCATGCAAGAAGAGTAGCTATTAAGTGACAAGACTGTCAGGACATTTAAGAACATAGAGATGAGTTCAGAAAAGAAGACTAGAGATGAAGAAAATAATCTTTTACTACTTAGAATTGTTGCTCAAATGAAATCTACTTGTTCTTTCTATGTCTCAAAGAGAGCAGGGATGGGAAATGTCAGTAAACTGGTGTGTCACATGTATGCAAATCTCTAAGTGCTCTAAAGGTCATTTGCAATCCACATGGCTTGACATTTGCCTTCCAGAACACTAAAAGAAATATTTTAATTAATTCGTCCAAAAAAAACCCATAATCAGACTTAATTGGAATTTATGCCGATCAAAATATTGAATCTAGGATCTAGATAGCTGGAAAATAAATGATGCAAAAAAACATTTAATAGTTGGTGTCAGTAAATTAAGGTTGAGAAATATTTGAAAAAGGAGTCAGAACTTAAAGTACAAGAGTTTGCACTTCATAAGAATTTGTTTTAGGAATATGGTAGTATTTTCCTGACCCTCCTTTCCCAATTTGTTAATCTATTGAAAATATGTCAAAAATGAATCAATAACAAAGCTTCCTTCTAAAACAGGAGGCTTGACAACAAATACTGTCCAACTGTCATTGTTTAAGCTGCAGTTTACTTATGAGCAATTGAATCTCATTATTTCAGCCAAATTATGTTTTACTGCAGTGAGAAGCAAAAAAATAATAATAATAATTGAAACCATTTTTTTCTGCACTTCAGATTTCTGTGATACAAAAAAGCACTTTTCTCTCAAGAAAACAACAATGCCTTTTTAGCCAAGCGGAAATCCCAGGAATGGTAACCAGAAAGTTCTGCTGATCAAGACGGCAGGTGGAAAAATAGCATTTTAACAAGATCTTTATCATCTTTATAATAACTTAAGAGACTGATTGTCATTATACAGAAAGTCAACAATAGATATTTCCAGAAGTTACGTGTTTGGCAGAAAAATGCAAGGAATGTTACATCTTTCAGAAGATTTGTCTTGCTAAATGATTATCATAATAATAAAACTACTCTAAATTGTGTTAGGTAATGCGCTAAATTTTTACATGTATTATTTCTTTTGACACAAAAAAAATACCATGAGGTGTTTCTTCAGATGAAAAAACTGAGACTCAAAACACTAAGCAATTTGTTTGAGGCTACCAGCAAGTGAAGAATCATACTGCCATCTCAGTAAGTAGCTGTACAGTTCAAACTGCTTAGAGCAAAAACAAGAAAAGGACGAGTGTTTCATGAACCTGAGTTGTCCAATGATAGGTGTACCTTCAGTATGGCTAAGAAATTGAGATTCAGTCTCTCTTCTTCATCTCTTGATCAATTTTTCTTTCTGTGGTCTTCCTTCTCAGGCAAGATTCTTACATGATGGCAAAAATGGTCATTAGTACTCTAGGTTATATCTGTGGAGGTAGACATTATATACTCTCAGGGATACAAAGAATAAAAGTATATTTCATATACAACCACTCTAGTCTTGTTCTGAAGTTTATGTTAATACTGAAGGTGGCACTTTCTCCAACTCTATATGAACCTTTTAAAAAGACCATGGTCTCTGTCACTTGAATCCAGTCTATTTTAGGGTATTTCAAGATGGCCTTACATGACTATTCTGTCAAATTTAAGGTTCAAACATTTCTCTCAATTCAGAGACTGGCCCATTTATTTCCTTTTACCTTAAATTGTGATTGGGTACAGGAAAAACTCATGAAACTTTAAGGAGATGGGTGGAGGTGGCTGGCTTCCATGCCACTTTCATTGGCCTTTGCAGGGAGGTCCCTTGCCTGCTTGACCTAGGCTGTTGGCTTGTAATTTCTAGCTTCAGTGATTGGTTATTTAAGCAATTTTCAGTAATAGATTTCACTTACATGTTAACTTCTCAGTGTAACTTCCAGGTAATTAATCCCTCACATCACATACCTTCAACATGTATACAGACCTAAGAGGTTACTTTTCTGTATTCAAAGGTTGATAATCAAGGACAGAGTTAAAACTTCTTCCCTACTGACATCTATCTTGAATTCTGGCAATAACTTCAAATTGTATTTTGCTTTTTGTTTTTTGTTGTTGTTATTGTTTTTACTTTTCCACCTAAACTCTCTTCTGCAGTACCTCATGAACATAAATATATGTTGCTCAGTTATATTCAGTCTTTACTCTCCCCAAGACATATACCAAAGTTCTGAGTTTAGCATCGAAGAACTTTCATAAACTGAATCTGACATACATTTCCTAACTGTTTTTTTTTAACTAACATCCCCATAAACCATTAGTTTAAAAAGTTTCATTTGTAAATGAAGCCTAACATTTGAGGATATTGCTAAAAATTTAGAATTGCTTTATCTGCTCTGGATTTTGATTAAAAAAATCTGTATTTTAAATGAGCACTTTTGTTAGTCAAGATGGTCTAGGTTCCACTGCAGTAACAAACACACCTCCAAAGTTGATTTTCTTCTTGATAAAATATGCAACATAGGTCAGTTGGAGGTTCTTCTCCCGGACCAAGGCAGAAATGTTACCATACAACTCAACTGAGGAACAGAGAATGTGTTGAACCACTCACACGCTCTTAAAAATTACACCCAGAAGTGACACGCATTTCTTCTATTTATATGTTATTGAGCAAAGCAAGTTTTGTGGCCATATATAACTCAAGATTATAGGGAAATATTTGGTGAATGGTATTTATGCAACCATTCTGAGGACTTCATTTGGAGACATAGGCACCATATTTTTTATTTGTAGCCAGCCTTTCCATTAAAACTTTCAAAATCTGTCTTCAGTTTTCCTCTGTGCATTTGAATATCCATTACTCATGCTTACTTTGTCTCCCCTGTTTCTAGATTGCACCAGAAATTTCAACTATAAGCTCATCTTCTGCAATTAAGACGTCAAAGGCATTTCCTGCTCAATAATTTATTTGTTTTTATTGTATTTTTAATACTCAACTTTTTCAAAATAATTTAATGTATCTATAATGTATAATCTTATTTTTAAGAAAAAAAAGTCTTTCAGCAGTCAAATCAGGTCAAAAAGAATATCAAGAAAGTTAACTTAATCTGCTCTGCAGAATACAACTACCAATAAATGATTTTTTGAAAATTTCTTTATAAATAAGTTGTTTGAAAATCTTTTCTATTTCTCCATTGGGACAATATTATAGTGATTGAGATTTCTGGAAGAGTATTCCAATGCCTAATTAACTGTTTAGACTGTATGTTCAATATGACACAATGTAAAATAAAGTAGTGTAAAATGAAACACAGCATTTTTTTT
>JAQQAC010022866.1:12629345-12705297 GCA_029783875.1 Phataginus tricuspis | reverse complement strand
TATCCCTCCCTTCCCACCCATCTCCCCAGTCCCTTTCTCTTTGGTAACTGTTAGTCCATTCGTGGGTTCTGTGAGTCTGCTGCTGTTTTGTTCCTTCATTTTTTTTTTTTCTTTGTTCTTATACTCCACATATGAGTGAGATCATTTGGTACTTGTCTTTTTCGGCCTGGCTTATTTCACTGAGCATAATACCCTCCAGCTCCATCCATGTTGTTGCAAAAGGTAGGATTTGTTTTTTTCTTATTGCTGCGTAATATTCCATTGTGTATATGTACCACATCTTCTTTCTCCATTCATCTACTGATGGACACTTAGGTTGCTTCCATTTCTTGGCTATTGTAAATAGTGCTGCAATAAACATAGGGGTGCATCTGTCTTTCTCAAACTGGGCTGCTGCATTCTTGGGGTAAATTCCTAGGAGTGGGATTCCTGGGTCAAATGGTATTTCTATTTTGAGTTTTTTGAGGAACCTCCATACTGCTTTCCACAATGGTTGAACTAATTTGCATTCCCACCAGCAATGTAGGAGGGTTCCCCTCTCTCCACATCCTCGCCAACATTTGTTGTTGTTTGTGTTTTGGATGTTGGCCATCCTCACTGGTGTGAGGTGATATCTCATTGTGGTTTTAATTTGCATTTCTCTGATGATTAGCGATGTGGAGCATTTTTTCATGTGCCTGTTGGCCATCTGAATTTCTTCTTTAGAGAAGTGTCTATTCATGTCCTGTGCCCATTTCTTAATTGGGTTATTTGCTTTTTGTTTGTTAAGGTGCGTGAGTTCTTTGTATATTTTGGATGTCAACCGCTTATCAGATACATCATTTATGAATATATTTTCCCATATTGTAGGATGTCTTTTTGTTCTACTAATGGTGTCCTTTGCTGTACAGAAGCTTTTCAACTTGATATAGTCCCATTTGTTCATTTTTGCTTTTGTTTCCCTTGCCCGGGGGGATATGTCACTCATGTTTATGTCCAAGAGATTTTTGCCTATGTTTTTTTCTAAGAGTTTTATGGTTTCATGACTTACATTCAGGTCTTTGATCCACCTTGAGTTTACCTTTGGAAACACAGCATTTTTACAATGTTAGTTATTTAATAGAACAAAAAATTCTCAAATTCAAACCAATATTTACTATGTGTATTTTAAGGTAATACTAAGACAAGTCTTTTTAATTATAGAAGAATGAATAAGCAGGTAGAGATTTGGCAGATATTTTGAAAGGGACTTGTGAGCATTTTCACGGATTTATATGTTATTGGCAGTGGTTCTTAATTATTCCTAATTGCCATTTGAATTTGCATGATGTCCTTACCTTAATACAGATATATCACTAAAAATACTTTAAGATTTCAAACTATGATTAGCCCACTGTTCAAATCATGATTGCAATAATGAAGGTGAGAGTAAAAAAGTTCATGACTAAGGAGATAAGGTGAGAGAAAATATACTGTGCTACCAGGAAAGATTTTTAACAGAAAAAGAAAGAAACAATATAATTGAAGCAATGTGTTTACATTGTAAAAAAGTTGTCTGGTGGAGAATACGTTAGCTATTACTAGTAAACTAAAGAGAGGAGAGGGAGCCCCATCCATTTGAGAGAAAAAGTTGGTTGTGGTATAGAAACACTTGAGTCAGACATTTTATATAATCCAGGGCCAGAGAAAAGGGGAGAATAGCGTTACTTGCTTGCTTGTTTAAGTAATGAGTCTGAGTGGGACTTGAGCTTGTGAGATGACAGGAGTAGGGGTGGAAGATAAAGGAGGAGACAGGAATGAGCAAAGAAGGTGCATAAAAGATGTTTTCTTTAGTATTTAAGAATGGCACAGAGCAAGTGTCATCTCCCCGCTGAAGCTTCCTAAAGATGAGGCAGGCGTTCCCACAGTGCCACATCCTCTAATGAACCTAACCCAAAATCTGTATCTGTCTTTCATTGTCAATCAATGGTGTCTTGCAACTTTCTGGGTAGATACATTTGCTGGTCTTTACTGCATTATGTCCCCACCTGCCATTCCCTCCTGCCTTACCCCAATCGTGTCTTCCCGCTCAATCCTGGGACTTTCCCCAGATATCACAAACTGGATTAGAACTAGGACTATTAATGAATACAGAGCCAGGGAAAAATTGGATTTGCAACAATCCCAGCAGGGCAGTGACTTGATTTAAGAAAATCAAGTGTATGTTGAGTGCCTACTTAGAGATCAGATGTTGTGTTGTAAAATTTCACATATATGATTTCTATTTAGCATTTAATCAGTCTTTTAATGATCATTTTTCAGTAACCATAAACAGGAACCAGAGGGGTTAAGTGGCATTCAAGTCAGAGGAGGCAGAACCCAGAGCAGAGTCATGACACATGAGGATGATGGAGAGGGCAAACCCTGGGGTCTGAAAGTGTGCCTTTTGTGGCTCTGTCTTTTCCCACTTCTACCTTGAATGACCCTCAAGGAACCCTTATACATCAAAACTGGCTCTTAGAGCCTTCATCAAGAACACTAGGCAATCTCTTTTGTGTCAAAGCCTTGGGGTAAGTAAATCCATTTATTTACATATTATTCAATCAGGTATTGAATACCTCTACGTGCCAACCACAGACCTAGGCTTTACTGGTACATGTCAATAGAAGCAATAAATATCACACTGGAATTACAGGTATTAGTTAAGAAACGTGAGTTTGGAGGCTAAAGATATCAGGCTTTCAATGTCCTCTGAATTCAAACAATAATATCCTATTTCCTCAATTTCTCCTCTCTTGATTACTGCAACACTGCTAGTTTGAAAACAATAACAGCAAGTCCAGTTGGCCAGGTTGACCATACCTGAAACGATGGGCGGAACACCGCAGACATAAACGCTGAAGGGAGAAGGGCACAGCCGAGACACACAAAGCCTTGAGGGGTCCGTGTAGCACCTTGCTCAGCAAATACAGGAAGAAGGCCCCACAGAGATCACAAGGAGTAACTCTAAGCTTCAAGTAGAACAGGCTTTCTTATGGGAGATTATCACAGGATAAACACATTCATGAAATGCAGTTTTATGTGATGGTGAGAAATTCAAAACATTATTTTATACATTTTTAAAAGCACATCAATCTATCATCCATTGTCTTATCTATCTAAATCAGTGACAATCACAAAAATTTAGGTAAAACAATATCCAAAGCTACTCTGGTCCTTTCCTGAAGCACAAGAGTATGTGTCTATTCTCCTGTGCAGAAGGGCAGTGGAGTAGAAGAGCGCCAGTGCATTGCTATGTGAGAGCTCAAGCTCAGGGTGTTCTTTGCCCACCTGTTGGGTCTTCTTTGTCCAGAAATATCCCCTATTTTCTTCTGTCACTCAGTTTTACCCCAAGACATTCCTTCTTTTCCTATATCAGGACCCACCACTCTCACTTCCCTTGGAAACACAGATATCTCCAGAAGCAGCAAGCTGATGGAAGTCGCTCCAGGGTTATGGATTAGTTGAGCAGAAAGCCATCCTCCTACGTGGCAAGCTCACAACTTTAGAGTAAGGGACTGAGCCAGGAAAGGCCAGAAAGACCAGGTTTGGCTGACGCTCTGCTGTGATTAAGATGGCATTTGGAGGAAGCAGGCAGATCACTGTTTCTCAAAGTGTGGCCCCCAGACCAGTGACATAAGCACTACTTTATAATTGGGTAGAAATACAAATTCTCAGGCTTCACCTCAGGAACACTGAATGAGAAACCCTGGGGCTGAGACACAATAATGAGTGTTGCAACAAGCCTTGTAGGTGATTCTAAGTCATGTTTAAGAAACACTGACCTACCAGGTGGCTCCACTGGGGGCCCACCCTATATTGGGGGTTCAGATAATCACTTGAAGGTCGGTGAGTTTCTGTGCTTTCCTGAAATCAGGCTTTGATGTCCTGGAGAAAGGACTAGAATAAAGCTTCCAGTGCTGCGAATGCTTCAGTGGCAGAGGGTGGGACGTGGTGAGATGAGGGGAAATGTGGATGTTTTGAAAGGCAGTCCAAGAATGAATAGAAAAGGATGGGAGACTGTAGGGAGACACACATATTACCAGTTCTTCTAGCTTAGTCCTAGCTCAACTTCAGTCTTTTCCATGATAGAACTTCACACTGGTGACTACTGGGCTGCAGACTTGGATTTGGGCTGCACAGGGGACCATCTTCTGATGGGTTTTTGTTTTTCTGTATCTGAAGTCATAGGAGCAGGTTAAGCTGCCTCCCCATTTGTGAGTTCTCTTCCACCTCAACTTGTGCTTTTCTTTCTTTTGTAATGAATTCTAATGTACTTACATCTTTCTAGGGATTAGGCCTGACAGTTACAGCCTACAATAATGTGAGCACGAGGTCATACAACAATATATGAGAAGAACAAACTACAATTAAGCCAACATAATTGCATACAAGCAACACCCTCCCAAGTAGGAAACAATAGATCTTTGGCTCAGAGTAATGAGGGACCAGGAGATGAGTACACTGGAACAGCTCACTCAAGTAGTCTTAAAACTCAGTGACAAAAACACAGAACAGAAAGTCACTGTGGATGCCTAATCTCAAGAAATCAGCCTGCTGCCCATGTAAGACATGTACTTTCTAAGGTGCATCACGATTACCAAGCACTGAATTCCCTTCTGGCCTGTTGTTGGATGAAGTTGGACCTTTATTACTGGAGTGTTAAATTACCAGGGTAACAGGGAACAGCCTTATCAAGAACTACCCAAACCTAAAGCTAATCAGATAGATATTAAAATTAAGTCACAATTCATTCTGTTTATTAGTATTTTTGTTCCAACAACCAGATGATTTATCATCTTCAAATAATATTTAAAACTCTCCAGTGCCTATGGAGTTGAGGCTGGTTTTTGTTTAAGGGTCTTTTCTTACTGCAAGTCATCCTGAAAGCTGACTTACTCTCAGAGAGGAAAAGCAGCTATGAGGGACCAGGAGATTCATGCTAAAATGAATATGCTAATGACTTTTTAATCTCTTCCTGGTGGAGAAGTGAAGATGCCATTATAATGCAAACATGGAAAAAGAGCGCAGAGGTAGGAGCTTTTACTTTAGAAATTGCTTGTCTACTTGCAACTCTATAGCAGAGGATTAAGAAACTTTGGCTCAGTCAATTTGTTCCTGTATCACCTATATCATAAACACTTTCTTAATGCAGACATGAACTAACAACTTAATCACTCAAAAAATGCTTAATGAGTTTTTACTAGGTTCCTAAACGTGGCTTGATCATTACCAAATAGGTCATGGTATACCATTCCTTTCCCCAAAGAATATATAGTTTATGGTGAGAATGGGTTGGGTCAAAACTAAGACACCAGCCAAATCAAAGACTACTTTAGTGTCTACTTCTGAGCTACAGATTATCAAACAATAGGGAGGCATATAGAGAAATATATTACCATAGAACAGAGAAGCTGAAAATACTGGTCTTGAGCTTGACTTGAAATTCTTTGCAAAACAGCAAAGATACTGCTCTCCACTTTCTTCCTTGTACTTTTCCTGCAAACCTGCAATAAAGGGCACCACATTTTCAGGCCAGTTTAAGGGACCATAATCTCACCAGAAGATGTATTTTATCAGAGTAGACTTTCGTAGGATGCACAGGAAATCAACTAAAATTCAGTTATTATCAGTCAGGAAGCTGGGTAGAATTTTAAGAATCTGATTGAAATCTTAAGAAAACTGTGGCTTTTGAAAATTTCCCTAAGTGAAGAAAAAGAAGAGACAGATAGCAAAGCATAGAGAAACAGAGATGGAGAGACAGAAAAGTAATGACAAAGAAATAGAAAGAAGGGAAACTTAAAGGGCAGGGGAGGAGAAAATACCCCCCCCTCCCCAAAGAAAAGTTGAGAAGGAAAGGTCAGGATGTTTGGAATATTTCATTTTTTGTATGTCATTTATTATGTTTTAGAAGCACATCCTGGGGGTTGTGAGTGTGCGTGTGTGTGTGTGTGTGTGTGTGTGTGTATGCATGGGTGTGTGTTTGTGTTGGTAATTCTCTAATTGATCTCTCACCTGTGTATGGAATTACAACTGTGATTGGCCAGTTGTATTCGAAAACTGGTCTCATATGGGCAATCCTTTGCTATTCATTACAGCGGGAGGAGCAGGGTCATACATCTTTTGGCTTCACTATAATGGCAAACAGCCTCCTGTTTGCCCGTGCTTGGTATCTGCTAACCTATTGACTTGAATACACAGAGTCAGTATGAGCCTCCTTTGGCCCCAAATGAGTTGACTTGGAGGCCAGGCACCATAGGCCAAAAAGGTAAACCCAGAGACAAATAAGAATGACGCTACAAGGACAAAGGACATTAGGGGACTCTCTCTTACCCAGATATGGAGCAGGCATGTGTTAGAAATACTTGTGCTTACTAATGAAACACATTTCATTTACCATTACATCTCTTTTGCTTAACTAAGGAGAAAATGTGCATTATCTAAGGAAACCAAACAGAATGAAAACATAAAAAATAAAAGAAACCATTTTGACTTATATCTTGGCAAATATCCAACTTTCAATAACTTGAAGATTTAATATTATTACATGCACAAAAAATAAAGCCTAATGCTCATCCAAGCATATTTCAATCAAAACTCTCTCTGGGAACCTTCCTACTGACAATAGAATTTTGTGCAAAATAAACAATAAGATGCAAAAACTGTAGTAAGCAGTTTAGGAAATTACATATCAAATATCTTCTTAAGAGCCTGGGGTCTTACTGAGCAGAAATTTTGCCTAACAGGTCTCATTGCATATGCAGATTTAAATAATTCACTTGTTTAAAAAATCTCCTGTTCTCTCTCTATTTACTAAAGCACTTCTGCGTGGGTTGTTGCCAGCAGTCATGCCGGAAGTCAAAGGGAAAAAAAGATAATGTTTCTGGTTTTGAAAGAAGTGATATGAAAATAAGTAGAAAGCCTAGGATTTTGCAGTAAAGTCAGGTAACAATTGTGTATCAGTCAAAATCTGTTCTCCATAAGCGTGATTTTGAGAAACCAGGATAATTCACATAGATATGCATATGATTACACTGAATATTCGCGTGGGCCTGGTTAGCTACCTAGCCAACTGATGTCCTATCTCTGCTATTAGATAAGTGAGGATCCCAGAGAGAGAGAGATGTTATTCAAGGTCATAACACCAGTGAATATAAGCCCTGGAATGAGACAAAAGGACTTCCAAAGGTTGGTTTTTCTTTTCAGCACTCAAAGATACCACACCTGGTACCCTATATGTGTGAATAAATCTATATAAAATCTTGAATATATGTGTATATGTGTGTGTATAATTTTAGACTTCCAAGTTATTTAGACTTTGATTAAGTTGAATAAATCTCCAGTTCTCTCCTGCACTCTCTGATGATTTAGCCAATAATAGAATAATAAAAAAAACAACAACAATAAACTAACCAGATTTTCTCTAAAGAAGGAAATTAACAAAATCAATGTCTACAAAACAAGTCGTACTGAGGTACCTATTCAGCAGTTTGGGGATTAAAGTCCAAATAGAAATAATCTGATAACCAAAATGCTTAAATTTCAGAAGATGCATTTCACTTAGTTCCATTTTTAAAGAATTTTTCAATTAAACATGTATTAGAAGTGATATAAAAAAATTTTTTTAACACCTCTTTTCAGATAAAAGTGGCCCAGTATCTAAAGCAATTGTTGATAATAAAAGCACATATTAGGTGGGCTTACTTGGTGTGTCCTTTGTGATTTCCATACTCTGTTTTATACTTTTACTTTTTCTCTGTAAAAATTTCACAGGCTTTCTGAGACATAAACTTCCCTTTTCTAAAAATCACTGTGCCTAGGACAATGGGAAATCTAAAGTAGAAGAAATTGTCCTGCCCCTGGTTCACATACTTGCTGGAATAAGATGACCTTTTTAGAGAAAAAATTAAATGCCAGTTCAAGGCTGTATCCTGTTCAGTGATAAAAGAGTGACATGGAAGAAGAACTGCTTTCAATCAAGTGTGGGAGATACTGTCCTGAGCTCAGGGAATAAAGAAGTTTTCCTGGGAAGACAGACTTGTGCAGGATAGACACTGATGAGAAAAAAAAAACAAAAAACCTTCATTTGAAAAAATGTCTGGAAGGATGAAAGCCAAATTGTTAATAGTGCTTTTCTATGATAAGATCTGAACAACTGTGGCTCTTGAATGACAAGAGACTTAAAAGTTTGCTTTGTATTCATCTTCAGTTATTGAAGTTTTTACAATAAAATGTACATTTATATATTACTGGTATAGTTTTAAAGAAAATAATATGTTAGGGTTTATAGGATAGATGGAGAGTTTGAACAAAGTAGTGGGGGATGGATGTCTGCAGCATTGAGGGCATGATGAGTGAAATGGCTGGAATTCATTGGGTGGGGGTTTGGTAAAGTGTAATGGTAACAGAATTTGTACTCAAGATTAAGAAATGTTATGAAATAGGTTTAGAAACTTATTACCTAAGATAAGTCACATGGTAGATGAATCCTCATTCATTATGTAATTCATCATTTTATTCAACAAATATTTATTAAGCATTGACTCTATCATAGAAATTGTCCTTAGGGGGGAAAATAGCTGAATTTTCTTGGAACATGCATTCCACGGTGGGAAGGGTGTGGTATGTAAATTAACGTTGAAATATATTTTTTATCAGATATAGTTATGTTCCATGAGGAAAATTAAGGGGATACAAAGGAGGTGAAATGTGCAGCTACCATTATTAATTGGTCATATGAGCTATGATATTAATGATGATAATAATGATGAAAAATCATAATGAGGGGAAATCAAGTGGATCTGTATTAAATAAGGTAAAGATACCACCCAAAGTACACTAGGTTACCCACATACAGAATTGTAATACAATAGTTAAATCTCAAGACTTCTCAGAATGAGGCAAGTGATAGTGGGGCAGGGCTCTTGTAAGTTTCAAAAGCCCCAATACAGCTCAGCCACTTAGAAAGACCTCAGCTGCTTTGATTGGTTGTGCCCTAGATAAATGAAGCATTGTACTTTCAACCAATCAGGAGTGAGTTGTGATGTCATTAGGTGGTGGGACTTTCTCCTCCCATGAGGCAATATAAACCTCAGATATGGACCTAACAGCATCTTCTCTTGGAACCCCTCCTGCCAGCAAGAGTTCTTGCTTTCTCTTTCACTCATTAAAAGCATTGATGGTTGCTCCATACTCTTGTCTGCTGGCTTCATTCTTCGTTGCCTACAATACATGATCCTGGGAAAAAACAGCATTCTGGTGGGTAACAAGAACACCCTAAAAAATAACACAAAGCAAAAAAAAATTTGCTGTAGGAAAGGGAAAATAATTTCCCTTCTAGGTTCTTGACTGAGGCCCCTCTGTAATAAAAGACAGATTAACAGGAGAAAAAGAAAGAGTAGTTTAATAATGTGTATACCTCCTAAATACATGGGAGAGCCCCAGGAAAACTGAGTAACTCACGAAAATGCCCAAATCATCACACTAAATACCATCTCCACCTAAAGACAAAAGAAGATTTAGGGGGCTGGAATGGGAGGGCAGCTATGGGAAGCTATCAGGAAAAGCCTGGTAAACAAGTATGGTTGGTAGGCAGACCTCACCTGCCTTCTCCATTAGTTAGAGATTTTCATGATTTCCTCACTTTTCTCTTCGTGACACACAGAGGGAGATGACCTTATAAATGGAGGTTTCACTTAAAAACATAAATATCTCTTACCAAAGGGTAACATCTACTTGTTTTTCAGAACTTATCCTACATATGCTGTTCCTTAAAAAATAATCAATATGCCAAATGGGCAAATTTGAGGGTGGCAAATTCTATTCCCCTTCACTACTTTCCCAGGCAACTCTTTGTAGACTATTAAAGAGCAAACTGCCATGTTAATGACCTTCATTCATACAATCAGTTCATCCAAGGGGAAAACAAACAAAAACAAAAATAGACCTATATACACAGGACTGTGTTCCACAGGTAGTCTGTAGTTTTACTTTTATAAACTTAACCTTTATCGCTAGGCAAACAATCTATACAAAATTGATCTCCATTGGATATGAGTAAATATTCAACTACATTCCAACTAAATATCTCAGTCATTCCTTGACATTGTTAAGAAGAAATCAGCCATACAAATAGCAAGAGGAAGAACATTCTTGGTAGATGTAACAACTGGGGCAAGGGACTTAAATTAAAATGCTTTGTATTGAGATGTAGAAGACTAGGGAGAAAGCAAATTTGGTTGGGGTGAGGGGTGATGCCATCAGGAACCTTACTTTGGCTGCACCAAGAATTCCATTCTTCTCTTCTTACAAGGAGACTAAACCCATTTTGGGGAGCTCCACCCTCATGACCTCATTTAAACTTAAATGCGTCCCGAAGGCCCCACCTCTGAATACCACCACGTTGGGGTTAGAGATTCAATTTATAAATTTTGGAGTGGGAAGACTACAAACATTGAGTCTGTAACAGATGGTTATTAGATTTACATGTGGAGGTCAAGAATGTTGTGAGAAGTTCCTAATTGGTGTTTTGGAAAGAGGGCAGAATGGAATATATGGATGTAAGAATCACAGTATGTAAGCATTTCTGTAAAGTCATGGGACTAGGTGAGACTGTGGGGAAGGAGAAAGTGTATATAAGGAAGGAGAAGGGAAGAACGTTCACTTATAAAAGCAACAATGCTCATCATCCCGAGAACATGCAAAAGGTTGACTATGTCAAACAAATTTCTTTCTGCTGTTTTTACTGAAGTTAACATGAGTACAGGTCTTGTCATCAATCTTTAGGCTTACAGGAATCAACCATTTTTGTTTAATTCATAGTTAAGTGTATCCTGGCATATTGATTAGCATTAATCAAACTACAAGAAAATGTTTTAAAACAGCCAGAATTCTTGCTTTTTACTTGAAAATGGGAACTTATCCTGGAACAACATCCTTAACTAGTTATCCACCAAGGTACAACTTGGTCATAGTGTTAAAATTGGTTTATGGAAGATCAAAGTCTAGATTTTAGGGCATGTAGATCAGTAAATGTTAGTGATTATTTTGTTAAAGTCAGAGGAGAGGCAATATGCACCATCAGGGATTCGAGCACTCGGACTTAATTTAATTTAGTTTCCTCAAAATCTTGGGTTCAAATTTGAAACATTTTTTTCAGTTATATTTCTCCCCATATCAATCTGTTTATATTGATATGAGATTATTTTCCATCAAACAAATAGATATATTGACCCTCCAAGAAAAGACCATTAGACCTCTGCTCCATACCATCCAGCAGGCCATGCGTAAAAAAGGGGTGCATGAATGTAGAGAAAAGCCCATCTCAAAGTCTTAATTTTGTTGGTTAATATTAATGTAACATTCATATTTGTAACATACACCCTTGATCTCTCAGATAATAGGATGGAAATATCCCCACATTTTCCATATTTATCCATCATCTCTTATAATAGACTGCTTCTTTGAAAAGTTTTCACAGATGGATGTTCTTACATGAATTCTTGTGAATTGAGTCTGAGTGAACTTTACTGCTTTGTTATACTAAATCTAAAGATATGCTCTATAAATATAAACTGGAGAAAGGGGGGAATTTAAATTCATATCTGAACTGGAGCATTCAGGGAAATAATATAAAGAGTTTCACATGGAGAAGGATACACTTAGGGTTGTGGTTATGGTCTACACACACACACACACACACACACACACAATCATTTCCCCCAAGGCCTCCATGTTTTAAATATATTTTTTTAACAATGTACTTTTGACATTTTTACTAATCATAGGTAGACACCATTTGCCAAAGTTTCTAGTCAGTACAAATAAATTCAGTCAGGTCACTCCAACAATGGGGAGCAGAATACATGATTCTAAAATACACCACTTTGGAATATGGATAATTCTGAACTTAAGACAATTAGGAACCATCACACTCAAGAAAAATTTTTATCTCTCCCTTAAATACCTAAAAGAATTTAGGTAGGGGGCCTGGCCCATAAAAAGAGCTATTATCAGAGATAACTTTTTATGTGTAAGACTTATCTGTTTGGCAGGGCAAACATCTAATTACCAAACAACTGCTCTTATTTTTCTGTGAATTACTCTACTCCTCTCAGAATTCCCAGAACCCTAGCCCACTCCTTTGCTCAGAAGCACATGTAACACTTAACTGCTCTATTTGTCCTTGGGTCTCATACTTTTATGGGGCTTCTGTAGGTATGTAAATTAATTTGTTTTTTTCTTGTTAGTCTGTCTTTTGTCAACTTAATTAATAGACCAGTGTGGGTAAAATTGCAATATTTCCAGAACCTCGCACCTGGCCTTAGTGCATCTCCATAACAATAGGTGTTTTCAAGGGATGGAGAGAAGTAACCATCTCCATATCAATAGGCAAGTACAAGGAGGAGTAAGGGCAGAAGAGGTTGGGTCATGAGAGACACGAGTGAGCAGAAGTGGACAACGGCTTGTGAGCAATAAATGAGTTTCACCCACTTCATTTATCCCTTTGACTGATTTTAGTGTCACAGGTATTTTGCCCCAGGCTGGGAAAATATTCCCCACCCACCAGATTTACATCTGGCAGTAGTTGGCAAGGCCTCTAAACCCAAAATCTGTCTTCATAGGCAAGACCCTTGGTTGTGCTGCCCTTAGGTATGGTGGGGAGATACCCAGAACACTCCCAAGGATGGTGGAGGATGCAGGTTCACCTGGGAGCCCCCAATCCATGGGGTTTCAAATTGCACCTCCTAGAGTTCTGGGGCCTTCCTCAGAATTGGGGAAGTTTGGAGACACAGTAACCTGTAGAATTAGTGCTCCATGAGATAGAAAACTGCTTAGAGGCCCTGAGTGGCCATGTAGCAGCCAGAATAGTGGGATAACTTTTTCTCAAGATAGTAGGAAGTGTTATCAAGGAGAGAGACACACACTTCAGCATTGCTTGGAGAAATTGGGTGATGACCTATGGGATGTCCTTAAGAAAGACAGACAGTTATTGAGAAAACAGGTCACACTCCTGTAAGATACCTTAGCAGCAGCAAGGGAGAAGGCAGCCGGAGAATCCTCATGCAGGAGGCCATGGGGGAAGGGGAGGAAAGAGCAGTGTCTTCAGCACCAGAGATGGTAGAGGAGATGTCGAGAAAGGATGAGTGTGTGGGTTCAAGGGCCAATGTGTTAACAAGGCCACTCTCCAAGGCACCAGCCTATTCTGTACTAAAGGCCTACCTAGTTGTAATTAAGAAAATAAAAATGCAACAACCAAGGGCTCCTTAGGGAGAGGAGCACCCCCCTCCCCACTCCATGCTCTACCCCTATACCCAGGATGAGCTGGTGGACATGAGTATTTGGTTTCAGCAGAAGCTATTGGAACCTCTGCCTACATGGTTTTTGCATCTATGGGATATGGGGGTGGAAAACATTTTTACGTTGAGTTCTGAAACAGGTTGATTGGCTTCCCTGACAACTCATCAATTGCTCCGGCAGCAGTTGCAAGTGCCCATCACACTTCAGGGGATCAGACACTTCTGAATTGGCTGACAGCAGTCATCAGGGAAGTTTGGCCTAATCAGGATAATTTACTATACTTACCCACTGGCTGGAAAATGTACCCAGAGCTCCAGCAGGTATTATGGGAGCTGGGTATGAAAAATATCTTCTATAATGTGTACTCCGAGGACCCCAATGAAGAGTTGTTCACTGTAGGAATGAGAAATCTGGTGCTTTATACAGCTCTCACATCTCTCTTTGGCCCAGGTACATTCGCTAGAAGGAAAGCCTGCTTCTAATGTAGCCCAATTGTTACATAAGTGTTTGTTGAACACAGGGCAAAAGACAGTGTGGGCTAAAACCTGTCAGTGGGGCTTGCCATTGACCTTTGAATAAGGCAGCAGAGCCCAGAAGGAGTGCCTTGTGTGCTCTAAGAAGGACTTACACCAAGTTCCACAGCAACATGGGACAATAGTAAGGGGGCCAATACTCCTTGTCAGGTGGCAAATAGACTATATTGGGCCTCTACCCATATCAGAAGGATATCGGTATGCCATGACTTGTGTGGACACGACTACTGGACTGTTAGTTGCTTTTCCTGCACATTGTGCAGATCACCAAACCACCAAGAGGGGTTTAGAGTGTCTCTTTGCAGCCTATGGCCAGTAGCAGGTGATTGAGAGAGATCAAATCACCCACTTTACTGGAAATGCATTACAAGAATGGGTGTAGCAATTAGGAATAACATGGAAGTTTTATTTACCATATAACCCTATCCAGGAAGACATGATAGAGTGGTACAATGGTTTGTTGAAATCTAGCCTGAGGAAGGATACCAATAGTCTTCAGGGCTGGTCAGTTCACTTATGGACAGTGCTATGGTGAATGAGAAGCCCTGAAAAGGAGCCTTAAGCCCTGTGGACATACTAACAAACATTGCTGCCTCTCCTATATAATTGTATGTTCAAACTAAAGAGGAGTTATTGAAGCCAGGATATGGTCAGCAGAGCAACATCCTGCTGCCAGCCCCATCTGCATTAAACCACAGAGACTCTGTTGAGTGGACATGGACATGGAAGTTTTTACACATAGACCAGCAATGGCTGGCCCTTCTGGCACTTTGGGGGAAAGGCATGGAAGCTGGCCTCCTGTGTGTTCCTGGACTAACAAAAGAATGGCCTCCAAAGGTAACGTTAGTGTACCTAAAACATTCAGGAGGTCAGAGCATCTTATGGGGAAGTTTTGTTTTATTTTTATGGCCAGTGCATATGCCTCCCATAGCCCTATATATTGACCCATCTGTAACTCCCACAGGGATGGGAGTGAAAGTCTGGTATACTAGACCAGGATGAGATCCCATTCCTGCCACTGTCATATCACAGGACCACTCTCTTTCATGGATCCTACCTGATGGACAAGATTCACTTATGCTGGTCATTAAAGCATGTACCTTATTGCCCTTAAGTTTATTTTCTTCTTTAATACCTGTGGCCTGTACCCACCCCCTGGCTGAAGCTGCACCATGATGATTGCTCTGAACTTCCTATCTGTTCATTTACTCACTACCTGTGGGATGGGTGAGCTATGGACTTTATCTGCATCGCACTTTGAACCAAGCTGGATCCTTCAGCTAGAGGATTATCATGATTTTATTGATGTTGTTATTGTATGCTATTAGTCTGGTTACATTGCTCCAGTTTTCTCGCACAGGGGCCATTGCAAATGATGGAGAACGAGTAGATAGCAAAGTGAGATTTCTGGAGGGTGGAGGCAAAACTGCAGTTATTTCCAGAGTCTCCCACCTGGCATTAGTGCATCTCCATAAAAACAGGTGTTTCCAAGGGATGGAGAGAAGTAGTCTATCTCCATACCAATAGATAATTACAAAGCAGAACAAGGGCAGGAGCGATTGGGTGAGGTCACTTTTTGCAGTCAGGTTGCAAGAGGCATGGGGGAGCAGAAGTGGACAACTGCTTGTTAGCAATAAATGGTTTCTCCCACTTTGTTTCTCCCTTTGACTGATTTTGGTTTCAAAAGTATTTTTCCCCAGGCTGGGAAAATACTTTTCCTCTGGAGTTACAACCAGTCAAAAGAACTTAGAAAGGTAGAGGAAACATTTTCCCAACACTACACCAATGGATTGATGTTATTTTACACGAGGCAAAGAAACGTGACATTTGATATAAGTGTGAGAAATTTTGTCTTAGTTACCTGAAAAAAGGTGGTTTTTTTAATTTTGGGATATTTGTATATTATAGATGACTTATGGTCGTTTATCACCTAGCCCCATAGGTCTAAAGACTGAGATTACAATTACTGAGCAGGGGTATAATCTTTCCCCTCTGGTACTAAATGTGGGAGAAGTATTTGGAAGAAGAGACATATCTGGTATTTAGCCCATAAGGAGGTGTCTGAGAGCTTGATCAAAGGATCAGTTGAAACCTGTTTCTTGTATGGCACTATTTCACAGAATACCTTTTTGCATTTTATAGTCTTCCTATCTATCATTGCACTTAGTACATAATTGCAAATTCCCATTGATTGATTAAGCCAGTTTAGACTGCTTCACTTGCAGATGACCCAAAGGGAAATCACAAAAACAAACAAACCTAAAAAAAAATTCAAGTTCTTTAACTTCCAGAACCTTTGGACACTTTGCAATACAGGGAACAACATTATTTGGTCACTCCATTGCTTTTTTCAAGAATCCATATATGCTGTTAAAGTGTCCATATAGTGTTCCTGTAACTCCAGGAGGGAAAAACCCATGGCAAAATACCTTTGAGGTCGGAATCAGTCAAAGGGAGAAATAAAGTGGGAGGAACCCATTTATTTCTTATAAGCAGTTGTCTCATGTCTCCCCAGACCTAGCTGCAGAAGAAGAGGGACTTCCAACCAACCTCTCTAGGTCAGATAAGCCCTCACTTTCCCATGTAATCACCTACTCATATGGAGATGGACTACTTCTCTCCACCCCTTGGAACACCTATTGATATGGAGATGCACTAAAGCCAGGCAAGAGATTCTGGAAATATTGCAATTTTATGCATAGCCCACCCAGCCAGAAATCTTGCCTCACAATCTACACGTTGCCCATCTTCCGCCATGGCCCTTGTGCGAGAAAGTTGGAGTGCTGTAAACAGACTAATAACATAAAATCATGATAATCCTCAAACCAGAGGATTCAGGGACTTTAGAGCAATCATCACATTGCAGCTGCAGCCAGTGGGCATATCCAGGTCACAAGGACTGTAGAAGAAAATAACTTTAAGGATGCTAAAAGATACATGTTGTAATGATACAAGCATAGGCAAATCTTGTCCATCAGGTAGGATACATGCAAGAGAGTGGACTTGTGATAGAACAGCAGCAGGAACGGGATCTCGTCTGGTCTAGTACCCCAGACTTTCACCCCCTCCCTGTGGGAGTTATAGAATGGTCAATACGTAGGGCTAGGGAGGTACATGCACTGGCCAGAAAGATAAAACAAAACAAAACTTCCCCATAAGATGCTCTTACCTCCTGGACGTTTTGGGTACACTACCATGATCTTTGGGGTCCACTCTGCTGTTACTCCTCTAACTCCAGGGAGGGGAAATCCCAGGACAAAATACCTTTGAAACCAAAATCAGTCAAAGTGAGAAATAAAGTTTAAAACCTGTTTATTGCTTACAAGCAGTCATCCCACATCTCTCTCCTGCTGTGGGAGAAGTGAGTGAACTACTCCCCTCAACCTCTCAGGTCCGTTAAGGCCCTGCTTGCCCATGCAATTACCCATTGATTTGGAGATGGACTTCTCTCCACCCCTTGGAAACACCTGTTGATATGGAGATGCACTAAAGCTAGGCAAGAGATTCTCAAAATATTGCAATTTTACCCACATCCAGGAACACACAGGAGGCCAGCTTCCTGGCCTTTTCACCCAGGGGCCAGAAGGACCAGGCATCACTGGTCCATGTGTCAAAATATCCATGACCACGCCTACTCAACAGTGTCTTCAGGTTTTAATGCAGTTGGGGCCAGCAGCAGGATGTTGCTCTGCTGGTCATATCCTGGCTTCAATAACTCCATTTTGGTTTGCACATACAGTTGAGTAGGAGAGGCAGCAATGTGTGTTAGCATATCCACAGGGCTCCAGGTTCCTTTTTGTGACTTCTCATTCAAACCCTATAGCACTGTCCATAAATGAACTGACCAGCCCAGTAGACTATTTGTGTCCATCTTCAGGCCAGATTGTGACAACCATTGCATCTTTCTATCATGCCTGCCCCAGTAGGGTTATGTTGGTACATAAAACTATTTTATTCCTAATTATTTCACCCATTCTTATAATGCATGTCCAGTAAAGTGGGTGCCTTGATCACTCTCAATCACTTGGAGCCAGCCATAGGCTGCAAAGAGACACTCTAGGCCCCTCTTGGTGTCTTTCTGATCTGCACAATGTGAAGGAAAAGCAACCAACAGTCCAGTAGCTGTGTCCACACAAGTCATGGCATATCGATATTCTTCTGATCTGGGAAGAAGTCCAGTAGAGTCTATCTGCCACCTGACAAGGGGTATTGGCCTCTTTACTATTGTCACATGTTGCTGTGGGACTTGGGTAAGTCCCTCTTAGAGCACACAAGACACTCCTTCTGGTAACCAACTATCCAATTCGCATGGTAGCCACAGGGTCAAGCTCCAATAGGCAGGCCTGCTGTTAGTGCACACAACAATAGGAGAGGGCTTCTGGGAGATCACAAGTCATACTGCCCACAGCTCAGTCCACTGGCTGCTCTTCCCCTCTCCATCCTCCATTCATATTGTGTCAGTCTTAGGATAGAAATCCACAGCCCTCCACTTTGGGGGCTTCCCATGACTGAAGCCATCTGTATACCAAACATCTTCAGATATAGGGGCCTTTCCTTCCTGACAAGGACTGTCAACTACCAATGGCTCAAAAACAAATTCTTCCTGTTTTCCACTGGCATATGTCACTGGATGCAGTAAGCATTGGAGTTCTCCACTTAGGGGGCTAGTAGAGAGGGTGCTACCTGCTGTAAATATGCACCCCATTTGGCCAGTGTAGGCATCTGTCTCATGCCACCCTGTGGCCTTTTGGTCTGGGCTCGCACCCATACCACAGTGGAATAGGTGGTTATTACCTTGGTCAGAGCTGTTCCAGTGATGGGCTCCTTAGCCAGCAAGGCATGGTACACAGTAGCCAGTTGCTTCTCTATCAAGGTTTACTGGACCTCTGCTCCTTTCCATAGTTGTGACCAGAATCCAATGGGTTGGTGTGTCTATTCAAGCCACTGCCAAAGACCCCATCCATAACCATCTTTGGTTACATGAACATCTAGTTCACAGGGTCTTGATGATTCCATTGCACTCAAGGCCTGTATGGCCTTGACTGCTCACATAGTAGCAGTAAAAGCAGCTGAACATATCTCATCCCAGTTCTACCTGACACAATTTCATACCACCTGACATAAGGGCTTCAGAATTTGTGCCAAGTGATGGATAAACACTCTCCAATAGCCCAAAATACCCAAAAACTCTCATAATACTGCCACAGTGATAGGGGTAGGGAAAGCCTGGACCTTGCCTATGACTGCTTCAGGAATAACTTTAGTTTTACCCATCCGGACAAACCCCAAGATTTTGACATACAAACCCTGAACCTTGGTGCTGTTCACAGCCCATCCTTTCTCCAGTAGATGATGCAGCAGTGTAGAAACTGCCCCTTCTAAATATGAAAGAGAATCAGACATGAGAATAACATCATCAATGTAGTGATACAGCCACAGCATTTTTGGTTTATTCCATGTGGCCAAGTACTGGGCTACAGGTATGTGACAAATGGTGGGAATGTAGAGGTATCCCTGTGGAAGGACAGTGAATGTCCTCTGCCCACTTTCCCATGTGAAGACAAACTGTACCTGACTTTCCTGTGCTATGTCAATAGAGAAGTAAGCATTAGCAAGGTCCACAACATAATGATACATTCCTAGTTCATGACTGAGGGTGTGCATAAGGGCTGCTCTGGAGGGGACAGCACAGTGAAAAGGGGGTGTGACTTTATTCAATTTTCTGTAGTCCATGGTCATGCGCCAGGAGCCTTCTGGCCTTTTCATTGGTCACAATGGGGAATTAAAAGGACTATGAGTGATCTTTATGATGAGCTACTTCTCCAATTCTATAGAGCTTCTCCATTTTCCTTGTGCCCCCCAGGCAATTTATACTGCTTAGTATTTGTCATCCACTGAGATACAGGCAGAACTGCAGGTTGGTGCTTAGCATGTCCCCTCAGAATTGCCTTTATCATACGTAACCTCAGTCTGAACTCACTTGCAGTAGGCTGTAACCACAGGCCCTGCAGGATATAGACCCCCCCAAATATATTCACAGAGGGGAGAAATGTACACAGTATATTCCTTTGGGGGTAAACACCCTATCCCCTATGGGATTTGGGTTTTCTTCACTTTAATTGCCTCACCCCCATAGCCATCTATCACTGCAGGAGTCCCAGGGAAATGCTCCGGGTTACCATAAATTAGAGAACATTCATCTCCTGTGCCCACCAGCTCCAGGACACATTGTACATTCACAGGGGATCAATAAACTGCTAATTATACATGTGTCCTCTGGTCCCCACCATGTCCCCCAAGGTGGGGCCTTGACCCTGTCCTAAGTTGAAACATAATGCCCAATCATCATCCTGTGGGGGTGAGGGCCCAGGTGGACCCTGAGAACTGTCCCCCAGGAAGTCTTGCAGGAGCACAGACCAGACATAGGGCTTTGCTTCCAGCTTCCATGTCCTGTACCTCAGTAGCTGGAACTGCTACTCTAGCTTCAATTAGTACCAAAGTTCTAAGAAGATCCTATTGGGCTGCTCATCATGTTTTTCTTCAACTACCTTACCTTTATCATATCCACCCATATCTGGGTCCTTTAGACCATCATGGGGCCCTTTGCACCTCTCCTTTCAGTGATAGCCCATACTTCCTTCTGTGTGCTTGTTGTTTCAACTTTCCTCAGATCTGTTAAAGTATGAGTAGCCTCACTTATGGTTATGGATTGCCCTATGTGGGGGGCAAGAACGGTCACTCTGGACCCAAAGAGAGATGGAGGAGCTTTTATGAAGGACCAGATTTCTCATTCCTATGGTGAACAACTCCACATCAGGGCCATGGGGGTCTAGAAGACATTTTTCATGCCCAGCTCCCATAACACCTGCTGGAGCTCTGGGTACATTTTCCAGCCAGTGGGTAAGTATAGTAAATTATCCTGATCAGGCCAAACTGCCCTGATGGCTATTGTGAGCCAATCCTGAATTGTCTGATTCCCTGAAGTGTGATGGGCATTTTTCAAAGTGCTGCTGGAGAGAAAGGTGAGCTGTCAGGAAAGCCAGTCTATTCATTTCAGAACCCAACATAACAATGCTTTCCACCCCCATTATTCCAGAGACGCAAAAGCCACGTAGGCAGAGGTTCCGACAGCTTCTGCCAATACCGGATGCTCATGTTCACCAGCTCATCCAATGTATAGGGGTGGAGCATGGAGTGCTCCACAACCTGGCTAGTGGGGTGCTCCTCCCCCTGAGGAATGTTACATTTTTACTTTCTTAATTACAACCAGGTGGTCCTTTAATACAGGAGAGGCTAGTGCCTCTGGCAGTGGCCTTGTCAACAGATCAGTTCTCAGCCACATCCCCTCATCCTCTTCTGACATCTCCTCTACCATCATCAGGGCTGAAGGCACTGATCTTTCCTTTCCCTCCCCAACAGCCTCCTGCAACGTGGATTCTCTGGCTGCCTCCTCCCTCGCTGCTAACTTATCTTCCAGGAGCATGACCTATCTTCTCAATTACTGTCTCTCTTTCTTAAGAGCATCCAGTACATCATGACTGAGCTACTCCAAGTGATGCCAAAGTGTGTCTCCCTCCTGCTGAAGTCTCTCTCTCTCCTTAACACTTTCCACTATCTCAACAAAAATAGATCCTAAAATCCCAGCTGCTACACAGCCATTCAGGGCTTTTAATCAGTTCTCTTTCCGACAGAGGGCCAATTCTGCAGCTTCTGGTGTCTCCATCCATCCCCAATTCTGGGGAAGACTCCACCCCTTTAGGATGTGCTTTACTCTAGACCAATTCCCCACTTGGGTCTCCCCAATTGGAAGCTCAACTTAGGCATTCCCAAGTGAAACTGCGCCCTGTACCGCTGCAGCCACTGGGGCCTCCACATCATCCCTAGTGACATTTGCCTAAGGGTTGTACCCATGTAGGCAGATTTCTGGTTCAGAGGTCCGGCCAGCTACCACCAGATGTAACTCCAGGGGGGTATTCCCCAGGGCAAAATTACTTTGAAATTGAAATCAGTCAAAGGGATAAATAAAGTGGGAGAAACCCATTTATTTCTTACAAGCAGCCATCTCGTATCTCCCCAGACCTGGTTGCAGAAGAAGAGTGACCTCCAACCAACCTCTCCAGTCCAGATAAGCCCTCACTCACCCATGTAATTACCTATTGATATGGATATGGATTACCTCTCTCCACACCTTGGAAACATCTATTGAGATGGAGGTGCACTAAAGCCAGGAGAGAGATTCTGGAAATACCACATTGTTACCCACAGTTCCATATAGTGTTCCTCCCAACCCCCAAAATCTGTAAACAGAAGAATATAAAACAGGCATTTGTTCCCAGTAATTTACAGTTTCACACTGACATCTTGATGATTTTCCCTGAGTTATTAATTACAGCATAATGGAACAAAATCTCTAACATACCTTCTTCAGATGAATACTACTAATTTTTTCAGGTAGCTAGGCAGATATGAGTTGGTCCCACCCTGTCCTGGACTAGGTTCTCCTCCTTTCCATCTAACCCCTTGTCACCAGATGACAGAACATACCCCAAACCTCTCCAGTTTATGGTTCAGACTCCTGCCTTATCAAAGCCAAACAAGATGGAAAAATCCCAATGGGGCTATGAGATGACCAACACAAGTGTAACCAAGACCCAGGAGGACCTAGGGTTAACTCAGGGTTCACTATACTATAATTATAATAAATTTGCTTTGTGGTTCTACCTCCTCCACCCCCACCACCCCCTGCTGTGAGCTTCACTTTGGTACTTATGGCTAAGGACCTGCACACTGGGAAAAAAAGGTTATAGAACTTGAACTGTCAATCAACATGCCAATCAAATGACAAGATTCAGGGTAAGGACTTTCCATCATTTTAGAGGAAATAAAAACTGACCCTAACCCTTATAGCAGGACTGTGTTTGGTTTCTAGGCAGCCTGTTCTCCACTCTTCTTGAGAATGTACTTTCACTTTGTTTACTAAACTCCTGCCTCTTAACCCTGTTTAAGTAGAACCTTATGAATTGTATTTGCACCGATCCAACTTGGGCTCTTCATTTAAAACTTCGAAAGAGCAATCAAGGGAGGGTTTAGAGGACAAGAAATAAAGTTAATGTGTGACTTACATTTGCTCATACTCTGATTCACTCTGTTCATAGTAACCTCAATTGGAAAAAGCAACTTCATTTAAAATTAGTATCAGTCAGAAAAAGATAAAATATCAGTTGGTAAAAACTGTGGCAATGTTTCTATTAATTGTAATATTAATTTCTCAATTTCTGATCAGAAACACAGAATATGTCCTCAGTTCAGCCACATCATTCATTCAGTCTAGAGGTATGACTCTGTCATATCCTTGTTTTGGGAAACGACTGTTCTTTGCATCAGCTGCAATGTTTAGAGGGGTATTCATGGAGATGTTCCTTGATGGCCCATTTTATTGTTAACATCTGCAAATATCTTAAACTATTGAAATATATTATATATTCACTATTTCTTTATACTGCATCTTGAGATTCTGAGATTCATCTCTCTATTTCCTAATGGTCAAAGAGGTTTTCTCCATATATTTTATTAATCTTTAAACTTCATTTTAGTCTTATAATAACTGAGACAAATATTTTATTTCCCATATTATATATTTCATTATTATATGGAAATGCTCTTATTTTAACTACTCAGTCTTCATGATTTAATAGGATTTTTAAATGTCTACTCTAAGTCTTTGTTTGATCAATGGGTTTAAATTGTGTTTCTAGATCTCTATCCCAGGGTCAAGGCAAAAAGAAGGAAGGAAAAAATGAGTCCCTTCTGCCCAATCTAACCATAGTATTCCCACTTTGACTATTTTATACATTGGCTACATATTTGAAAACTAAAAACAAGATAACCACCAGTCAAGATGACAGAATTTTAGTTCTTTCATTAAGTAATACATTTATTTATTTTATAGATATTTGTTGTCCATCCTGTTATTTATATGCAAGAAAATAATGTAAAATAAATGAATGACACCTTCTCTCTGAGTCCTTCCCTTGCCCATTCCAAGGCATAGCCTGGAGAGTTTCTTTTTCTGTTCCCAACAGTTTGTTTCACATGCCTTTTTAAAAGCTTCATTGTAGTACTGCAATTATTTATTTCCTTTCCTCCATGTTACAACATGAATTTGTTGAGGGCAAAGACTTCGGCATTTTTCTTTGTATACATAATATCCAGCACTGAGGAAGAGCCTAATAGGTGTGTAAATCAAGGTGCCGATTGAATTTGATCTAATCTGAACAGAAGACATCAAGAAATGATGTAAATTTCACTCAAAATAGGTAATCAAGTGGGGAAAATACTTCCCTGATCACATAGAGATTGTATATTCTCTCCACAAAAGGCTGTGTGAAAGACAATTATTGCATTTTTGATATAGTAACACTGTGCCACTTAAGGAGTCAATTACCTGAGTGATGGATTGATTTTTTCCTTCATTCTTTCATTAGGGCTGTGCTAGGCACCATGGGGGTACGAAGATGACTAAACTGTTGCATATTCCTGAGGTTCTCATAATACGAATGACGGAATAAGACAGAGTCAAATTGTAGCTCAAGGCAGAATATAGATGGCCAATTAGTTCTAAAGATGTATTCCAGGAGGGTTCAAAGGGAAACAGAATAACTGGGAGCAGGGGCTTTTATTATGGAGTGGGGACTGAAGGTCTTGGATAGGAATGCTTAAGCCGGAGGGCCAAATATGTTTGTGTATGTGCACCTAGATGAAAATAGGTGATGCAGGGGGAGTCTGGACAGGGAGGGAAGATGGAGAGGGCTGCGGCCAAACTCAGAATGAGCAAGAGACCATCGGAAAAATCCAAGCAGCCTGCCAGGAGCGAAGTGTTCAGATTCAATTGTTTAGTATTACTAGAGTCCACTATTATACTAGGCTTTGCATGAGTTACCACCTCCTCCAAATACACTCACTGAACAAAACAAGAATACAAAACAACACAAAAAAAGTATATCAAGAATTCCCAGGTTGCTGCACCTTCCCAAACAATAACAAAGGAAACATGCTCACTATGCTTCTGCAATAAGAAGAAAATAGGAAAGAAAATGTAAACACATATATGCAAGTCATCAAACGTTGATATGGGTTAGTAGAGGAAGATATAAAATTTATTCCTTATTCTTTCCTTTTTTGTTGTTGTTTTTTTTTGTTTGATGCTCACCTGCCCAGCCTGGAGGCAAGAAATGAAACTTTGAAAGGTCTCTGCATGTAATGCTACAGCACTGCAATCAAAATGCCATGGCTCTTACCCGAGGCTTTTGGTAGTCATACACCAATTTTTCTGATTTCTCTTTCTGTCAGATACCAAAGTGCTGGGGTTAAAGTGAGATTTAGGTAGGTTCATTTTGTAAGGGAAGAAATCGAATCGAATCGTAGAACCAGAGAGGGACTCTCTTTGGTTTGGAGATATCACACCCTCTTATTTGCATCCATGGCTATGCACCCTGATCCTTTTGTTCTAAGCCAAATTGCCTCGATCTCCCACTCAGGCTGGGACCACACACTGATTTAAGGGCAAGGTCCTGGAGCTTATGCTGCCTTGTTTCCCAAAGTGGGTTGACAAACTCAGCATCTGGGAACTCTGGGAACATCTGGCTCCTTGGAAACTGGGGCTCTGGCTAAAGGAATTTTCAGGCTTCTTCCCTCTGCTAATAAATTATTACTGTTATGGGTCTCCACCTATAGATTAAAAATGCAATCAGCAAAAATCGGGAGAGATTTGGGAAAACAGAAATGTCATTGAGAGGACTATGCACCTCTCCATCCCCAATCCTGCCTGGGTAAAATTCCTTAGCTTGTTTGAAGAAAAAATAAAACAGAACAAAACAAAGCAGACACCCACAATTTGTTCTTTCTTTGTTACTCATTTAATTTTAATAATAAAATCAACACCTTCCTCTGTGTTTATTTATATTTGCTCTCTTTTTGTTATCTTTTGATATTTAAAAGTGGGGGCATCTGAATGACCTAGGGAAAAAAGTGAAATGAGCAAATTTGGCATTTGGATGTTTCAGTCGTCTTTTTTCCCCCATCTAAAAAACATCAGTTGCTCATTCAAACTTAGATGTAAAGGTTTAAAGTGATAATGAGTCAGAGATGTTGCATTTTAAATGCAGAGATCAAATCCTCAAAGAATACAAGCTTCTATGGTGACATTATAAGCATCACTGAATTTGTGCTCTAGTGTTTCAGAAGCCAGATTGTGTGAGCAATCTGCTTGCCTTTCAGGTGGAAGGATGGTGTTCTAAAGTGCAGTCAGCCCAGGAACGCGCATTCAGAGCACAGAGTGGTTTTCACCCTGAGAGACTCACTCTGCACCAGTAGGGGGCTGGGCGGGCTTCCCACAAAGGCAGGTGTTCAGTTCTTTGACACTCACTTGCCTATTACTGGTTCACACACAAAAAAGGAAAAAAAGAGTCTGCAACTCTCAGACCAAACAAGCAAGCAAAAGCCTTTGCTCATAAAAAGGTAGGCTTTTATGGGATACAAGGTAGGATAGCTCAACTTTATGAAATCTTCCTCCAAATCCAAACCCACTCCTTTTTATTTCTCCTTCATTGAAGTTCCCCTTTTCTCTTTTTTCACATATTTTCTTTTTCTCTTTCTTTCTTTATTTTTACCCTGCTTTCTTTTACTGTTTTATCTCTCTCTCCCAGGGATATACTGGTAATAGAGCAACCAGCTCTCTGGAAAACAAATAAACAAACAAACTTGATTTGTTTGTGCTGTTGCTGATTTCCACGGTGTAAATACCCCCATCATGGCTAATTTGGCTTGTGAGCAGGACTCAGCACATCAGCTAATTCCCTCTATCTTCCTCTCCTCCTCCTTGGCCATCTCTCAGTCTCTCTCAGTCACACAGACACACAGACACACACACACACACACACACACACACACTGTCTCTCATAAACACAGGAACACAAACACCTAAGAAAACACCCATCAGAGAGATAAAGAGATGATGAATAGAGAAGGAAACCCTGCAACGGGAGAATATATTAAAGAAGTCTTCTACTCATTGAAGTGTCATTTTAGTCTCCTGGTATTTGAAGTTTGGGCCTAGCAATGTTCTACCTCTTTTTTCTGTAGAGTTGGAGAGAAAATTCAGATCTCAGCTGGGTTCTCACATTTTTTTCCTTCTAAGAAAATGTGAGCCCTAGGGAAGTGGAGAAATCTGAAGAGTGTGTGTGTTTTCATTAGTTGCTTTGAGATTTAGAACTTTTGTTCTATTGCCACTTTAAAAAATACTTTTTTCTCTTTAAGTCAGCAGGGAACTGGAGAGGATAAGCCCAGGACTTGGTTTCAGCCCTGGGGCAAAACAGCATATTTTTAAATAATTTCTTACAGGTTTTCATACCTATTTTTTTTTCCCAGGGAGTTCTAAGCATGTTGAAATGTGCAAGTTTTGCTCTCAGTATTAATTTCCCACTGGTTTTCTTTCCCTTCAACGTTTTCTCCTCCCAAAGCCTTTTCTCTTTCTTTCCTTCCTTTTTGTATTCCCTCTTTTTTTTTTCAGTCACCCTTTTCCTATGCTTTTCTTCAGTCTTTCTTTTAACTTTCCTTCCAGCTCTGACTTCATTGTTTTAAAATCTTCACCCGAACTTCTCTTACATAACATCATCATGCAATCATTCCCCACTGCAATACATTGTAATGTTTTGGAGCAAGGAAAAAGGTCATTAACATACATAATGAGAATAGACCAGATAGGAGTTAAGGCTATGGTAGGAGAGGTAACATTCAGTTAAACCTTAAGCAAACATTGGGATCAAAGTCAATATAACTGGTTGTCATTGGGACCACTGGTGGTTCTGCTTCTTCCTGGCTCATGGTAGTATTGGGCTGCCCTCTCTCCCTCACATGGGTGTGACCACAGGACAGACTTTGGCAGGTAGAACATGAGTGGCAGTAACATTACATCATGACAAATGTTTTGAGAACTGATGCCACAACAACGTACAATGTTCAGGGTGGTGGAGGCTCAGTCAGCCTGGGTCCCAGAGTGAGGATAAAGGAGGGCAAAACCTCCGGACGTCTTGTGGTGGAAATGTAAAATGAGGAAGAAATAAAATTCGTTTTAGACTCTGAGATTTGGAGGTTGTTTGTTACATTGTAAATAACATAGCCTATTCTGAAGAGTATAATAACAAAGAGGAGAAAGCATAAAATAAGCTATTGGCTTTCAGATATAAGAGTGTGGACGCTCAAAAGGAAATGAAAAATGAGGCTAAATTATTGTTACTTCAAGGAAGATATCGCCAAAAGTATAAAAGATGGCTGAAACTAATCCTGTATTTTGGATGAATGCAGAAAGTGCTAATTCCTATTGTCCATGCACATGACATATTTAAGGTCCGATGAATACTTCAGAGCATTTGCAAATGTTGCTGCAGTAGCCAAGTGGAAAATGTGCCTTGTCAAAAGGGTTCCCATCCATGACTTGAAAATCACCGCTAGATCCAACCTACGGCCTACGCCAACCTAGGATGTAAACAAATTCATTACTTTCTCATGATATGGGGTAGGTAATATTATTTCATCATTTTCATTAAATTATCTATCATATATCTATTTGAGACTAAAGTAGACTTTGGAGTTTTATTTTTTTTATACTTAATGAAAAATATTGGGAAGAGTATGAAACAGGAAATAAGAGAAACTGAGCATCTGCTAAAATTTTGCCACTAAATACCTAGTATTGTAGGGAACAAATCTGAGGCTCAATGATTCTCATCTGTAGAATAATGGGTAGTCTTTAAGATCACATTTAGATGGAATATCCTTGGGAGCCTGTGTAGAAGCCACACTTATAAGAAATAATAATAATTGATCATTTGAATGACTGTGGTTTGCTGGAAAAAGACAGTCCTGTACTGTTCCATCAGGGGCTGTCAGGAACTATGAAGGGGATGTGATTTTACCATATTTGCAAGCTAACGAGCTAGCCTGCCATAGCTTTATGGAGCTGAGCAGAAGACATGACACTCCTGAGTCAGACACAAAAGACTGTATTACTCACAGCAATAGTAGTAGTGAGAATATCAAATTTCTTGTGTTGATTCCTTAAGCCCTAATTCCCACAGGGTGATGTAAAGAGGGCCAACTAACCCCTACACATGTAGTGGGCTGCATTTTTGGAGGAAAACCCTTAGCTCAGGGAAGCCAAGTCTTTTATAATGGACATTAAGCAAGTCTGCCCTCAGCCCTAGAGAGAAACAATATCTTTATTACAGTGGCAGGAAGCATGATTGCCCTTTGCTCTGGAGATACTATATATGTCTTCAGAGGAAGTAAGCAAGCTTGTTCTTTGTTCTGGAGGGAGATAATGAACTCTATTTTCCAAAGCAGTTACTTATATAAAAATCTTTGGAAAGATAATCCAGATTATTTTAGTTCTTAACAAAATGTGCTTGCACATAACACATGAAGAAATGTGTGAGGCCTACTTAGAAAATAAGTCTCCCACAAATATGTACCCATTGTTCTTTTTACCATCTTGGCTTCTGGAAAATTTTCCCATGAGTAATCTACTCCATCAGCTACTTTGCTTAATCTGACAGAGGTTGAGCCCAGATCTGTTCAATTTATGTCTTACCACATATAATTATGAAATCTAACAGAATTCCAAGCAGCAGGATAGTGTCAACTTGTAATATTTTGTCCTTAACCATATCCTCAAATTCTTGTTCCCTACCAGATGAAAAAAGATCAAACCATTAATGTATACCATAGAAAACCAGCTAGCTTTCTCCTTAAGTTTCTGTACTGATATTTTCCACTGGGGCCAAGGTGTTAGTGGAGGCAGAGCATATTGTATTAGTGGTTGCACAAATTCTACTCTGGCTTATAATTTCTGATTATGAAATTGCAAGAACAAGATCAAACTAAAATATTGTAAATAACATATTTCATTTACTATGTTATAATTTAAAGTTTCCTTCAGCCAAGGCTATTAAGTAAAAGTCTTACTCCTTTATAAACCTTAGGCCCCTTTATTTTAAAAAAAGTGAGAAGCAGGCTTTCAAAACATCAAGTTGGGCAAACCCTATTTGTAGGCAGAATAGATATTTCCCCACAAGGTGTGAAAATAAGCAGTTCTGATGTAGATCAATTCCTGTCACTTGCCTGCCATTGTTTCTCAAATTTCCACTATCCGATAAAATTTTGTTTTTATCTCTATATAAGATATATATGTTATGATTTAATTATATTTGTATCTATGTAAGGGAAAGATTTCCTGCTCAAAGTAAATATCCTTAAAAAGAGAAACATTCTCAGTCTGTAATTATCTACACATTTTCAATTATTATGAGATCTTGTACACTGTGTAAGAAGCTTCTCATGAAATGAAACCCACAACATGTCAGTCTTGAAGAGAGAAGAATAAAGAGAGAAAGGTCTAATGGGGTCAGATAGGAAAATATAGGAATGCATGGTGTGGGGAGGAGGACAGCGAAAGTCACAATTTAAAAACACAAGGTGTTGGCAACCTGAGCAAAGAAAAAGAAAAAAGAAATAAAAAAAAAGACACTGTAGCAATCAGATGGTATCAACACTTTCAGTTTTGCCTAATAATGCTGTTTTATTAGTTGTGAGATGATCAGTGTCTGGAAACCCAGCTTCTTCTGCGATGGAGTGCACCATTAAAGCATGCTGGCTCCTTTCACTTCAGAACAGTGTTGACCCAAGTCCAATGAGGTCCAGCCACACCCCATCTCTGCTGACTCATTTAGTCACAAAAGGAGGCTTGCAAATCAATTCAAAACAGAAAAATGGGAAAGTGCACAAAATAATGGAGAACAGAAAGAGATACCATGTAAGACTTTTAGCACCCTTTAAAAAAAAATGTAAAGCAAACTGAAAGAAGAAAAGAAAGGAAATAATTTTTAGGGGAAGTCTGAGCACAAGACCCCTGTACCAGGTAAGTGAAAGACAACCTTTTATCTCTGGGAATGGTGGATGATAATGAAATTGTAAAATCTGAGAATGGTTTCCCCTACCACTGCCTGAATACCTGGCTCCTGCGCCTCACATCCACAGCCCAGATTTTTTATGGCAGAAGCTAAAGGCAGGCATGCAGGGCTCAGCTGTCTGCCTGTGTTGACACCACACAGCAAAGGCTGTTCAAATGGACAGATTTTCACTGGAATTATGCCTAATTCAATCGTTAGTCACTCACCCTTCATGGCTTATCCACTTTAATTTGTCTACCTTGTTTGGTCATTAGTTTTGTCTAGATTTTATATTCATTATTCTGTATTGTATCCCTGACATTTCAGTTTAGGAGGTGATTGTTTACCATATACATTGATTCTCCCGGGCTCTCAAATATTCCACAATCGATACTAACAAGATAGTAACTACGAATAGTCATTATTTGGCTATTTTGGGACACATTCTCCATCTCATTTTAATGCATTATTATGTTTCCAGTCTCCTGGGGACTCTCATATATTCCTTTTGAACCTTTACTCTTTAATGCTACCCAGAAAAATCCTTTGTACCTCTTTGGAATGAATAAATACAAACTATCTCAGGTAATTTAAATCTCTCTCTCATGCGCCTTTAAAAATGCAAACTTTGCTTTTATCAACCCCATATTTTGCACTTTCAAGAGAAAACACTGCAACTGGCATATGTTCTCTTACCAGCCTGTATTATAGATGAGGGGACCAAGTAGGGACAGGTCTGTCTTCTAGGTTCCTAACAAGACACAGACACAGAAGGAATGTATTATGGATGTTGTAGATAATTTGTCTGGCCTGTTTGCTATTGTAGTTTTTGTTGCTAGTTTATCTATTCACTGCACCTGGAGTTTCCATATGGCCTTTAATTGGAACTGAGTAGGGAAAAGTTACTCCTGGGGCCTAAGTAAATATGCCCACAAAGTGTTTCCTGGGAGTTTGCTAAGGCCAGAGCACCCAACACCTTGGTCTAAGGAAGAGACCAGCACAACTGCCCCTTCTATTCTTCTGGCTTACTTGATAATTTTTTTTCATCGAGGAGCTACCACTGGTGTAACCATCATTACTCTGTGGCAGGGAAATCCGTGGAAGCCTGTTGAGATATTTAGACATAGTCCATATATTGGCAACACTAATGTGTATAACATCCCTTCTCTAACTTGCGTCCTCGTGCTGCAACTTCATATAATAATATAATATATACAATAATATAACTTGGTATGAAAGCAGGCAAGCTAGCTTTAGATGGCTATGGTTTCATAAGTAGACCTAAAACAGGTCTGCTTCATGCTATTCAAAAAAGATCTTTATGTCAAACCTCTAAGACATACTGACAAAACAAAATGTAAAATATGGCTGACTTCTGTAGGACTGCGTGAGCAATCGCGCAGCTCTGGCCAACTGCCAGACCATCTAATACAAGATCTGTTACATTGTGCTTCACTGCCCTCTGCCCAGAGATTTGCTTTGGAAGAGACATAAAATGGAAGAAGAGGAGAGCAAAGGGCGTCTTGCCTAAGCCTCACGTGAGGCCCGTACACTGGTGGCTTAGTTCTGAGCACCAAGGAGTCACCTATCCATAGCCAAATTTTGTTTGCAATATTCTGTTATCATCTCTTCCACACAACCAAAACAAAAAATACCTTCAAGGAAATGATAAACCCCAGAGTAGAATACAACTCAGTGTATTAGAAATCAGATTAACTCAGATGTCTAGTCTAGGGAACAAAATATTCAACCTTTAAATAAATACACAATAAAAATAGCACACTCTTACTATGGGGTTACTGGACTGTAGCAGCAAATGAACTGAATAAAATTTTATGGCTTCTTAACATGCTGAGGTTTTTGCAGTGTCTTCCATCTTGTAGCTTAACAACATTTTGCAGTCTGCTATCAGTGAAACTAATAGTGCAGATGAAAATTTTATGAAAAATGGGAAATCTACATTGGTTTTATATTATGTCAGTGAAATGAATAAAGATCATATTTTGGCATTAACAGCTAATGGTGAGAAAAGGAGTGGGGGCTGCTTACTCCATTTTTGGCCCCGGAATTGATGTTTTTTAAAGAGTCGGCTGTAATTATGATATTTGAATGTCATTATCATTAAACTGATGAATTATTTAGAAAGAAGGTGAACAAGGCAAAGAGTTCCTGAGTGTGTTCATGCATTTTAGTTGTATTTTGCCAGTTGAGATGCTCCTTTCAGAGGGCGGTATTAATCACACGGATGGTGCAGATTTGCTGTTATTATTTCTTTCAGCAAGGTCAAAATATTCTACCATAGAGCATTTGGGGGATAGAAATAGAGGAAATGGGGAAGAGGAATTGCCAAATAATCAATCATATTGCAAATGCTGATAGGAAATAGTCCCTACTGTTTGAAAAGGATTATTTTATATCTTCCATTTGAATCCTTATCAACTTTCTGGCCTCCTACCTTGATTGGATCCAAGAAAGCTTTTTGTTAAGAAGGAAACATAATTTGAAAAAAGAAAAGTCTATTAAAATGATACCATGTGGATGAGAAAAATATTTAGTTTAAGATACAAACAACTTTGCCTGCAAACATTTTCCTTGGTTGAAATGGCAAATTAATAATGAGCAGTCTTTATTTTCTCATTTCTCTTTCTTCTACTCCCTCTCTAAGAGAAAATATCTGCTTGTTTTCAGTTGTTTAATTTCTTAGGAGACTGTGAAATAATTTTCTCTCTGGGTCTCCTTAAAAAATTACGTTTCATTTACCATGCTTAGATTGGTATGTCCCTGCCTTCAGAAAGAAAGTTGCTACTTGGTGTCCAGTCTTTGATTGATACTTATTAAGTATCAAGGTACATAATTTTGTATAGCATACAAGATGGAACAGATGGGATTTCTACTTTTGGATGATATAATTAACAATATATTGTATTTTAACTTCATCCTATAAGATACATTTTTGTATCTTACAGATTGTTGTGCATTTCATAGTGTGTAGTATGAATACCTTTGTTCTAGAATATTCTGAATGTTCTTTCTTGGTCATAAACATCTTTGCTTTCCTGAAGAACTTGGAGAATTTCACAATTCCAGTGATGTGACAACTCCCATCTACCCTTATTTCTGTGACATTTTTTTACACTTGGGGGTTGATACTGTGTTTCCTGGGATTCTCCTTTGATTCAGGCCCCAGAGGAGAACAAACTAGGAGCTGTGTGGTTGGAGTGGTGTTTGCATACACGATTTTAGGGAAGACTGTAAAGGATAATTTTCTTCCATCCTTCTGCTGTTCATCTCAGTTCATTCAGAAGAGATGTAGGAATGCATGACCCAATTCCTGTTTAGTATAAAGAATATGTATTTGAATGGACCTTTTCTACTCTAGATCAGGGGAAAATGAATATGGAGTCTAGTGACATAAGGACCACTCAAATCCCAGTAAATTGTTAATCAGTATGACAAGATTGAAATAGGGAAATGCAAATCAAAACCACACTGAGATATTGCCTTACCTATTAGATTAGCTAGTATCAAGAAGTAACACATGTTGGGGAGAATGTGGAAAAAAAGGAACCCTACTGCACTGTTGATGGGAATGTAAATTGGTGCAGCCACTATGGAAAGCAATATGGAGATTCCTCAAAAAATAAAAATAGAAATACCATATAATCCAGTAATTCCATTTCTGGATATTTATCTGAAGAAGGCGAAGACACTAATTCAAAAAATACCTCTACCCCTATGTTCATTGCATCATTATTTACAATAGCCAAGATGTGGAAATAAACTGAATGTCCATGGATGGGTGAATGGATAAGAAAATGTGGAATATAAATATACAATGGAATATTATTCAGTCTTAAAAAATAATATAGTCTTGCCATTTTTGACAACATGGGTGGACTTCAAGGTCATTATGCTCAGTAAAAGAAGCCAGACAGAAAAAGACAAATGCCATATGATTTCACATATATGTGGAATCTTAAAGCAAAACAAACAAAACTAAACTAAACAAAAATGAAAACAACCTCATATGCATAGTGAACTCATTCATGGTTGCTTGAGGCAGGGTATGGGGGGGGTGAGTGAAGTAAGTGAAGGGGCTAAAGGTACAAATTTCTAGTTACAAAATGAATAAAACATGGGGATCTGATGTATGGCATGGTAACTATAATTAATAATACTGTATTGCATATTTGAAAGTAGCTTGGAGAATGAATCTTAAAAATTCTTGACACAAGAAAAAAACTTGTTACTAAGTATGGTGACAAATGCTAACTGGACTTATTGTGGAAATCATTTTACAATATACACAAATATCAAATCATTGTGTTATACACCTGAAACTAATACAATGTTATGACAATTATACCTCAGTGAAAACAAAAAGACCCAAAATTATTTTCCCTTTTTAATTTTTTTGTGAATTTGTTTTTCTTATTATATTTTAGTCTTAAATATTTATGGTCAAAAATTTCCTTATACTAACTTGAAGAACTATCCTATAATATGCATACTACTTATTAAAAGAATTTGAGTTTTTAAAAAATATTCTTAACTCATCTCACTTTTATTGTAGCATGGTATTTCCTTTCATCTTTTTCACTCCAGTGCTTCAAATACCTCCAGGGTTCACAAATACAGTCCCAGACACACACATAAATACACACATGCTCTCTCATTACAAGTGTATAGCAAAGAGAAGCCAGTCAATGTATTAATTTATTCAGTGTTATTTATATTGAATGAATTAGATTTTATTTTTCCAATAGTATTTACATTTCATACTGTTTAATTTTATAATAGAGAGTAGGGATCAGCCACACATTTCTTGCACATGAGATTTTTTAAGCACTGGAGCTCACACAAATTAACAAATGATTAGCCTTAACTAAAGAGTAAAAGCTGAATGTTAAGTAAGTGATAATATTTTGTTCCTTGTTATTGAACATTAATTCCTATAAAATTAACTCTTATTTGTGTGTCTCTTTTCTCTCTTGACTTTTAATTAATAATTTTTTTTAGAAATTTGATGTTATTCCATTTTTACACCAGGTGTGATCTAAAGCGAGTTCTACCTTCTTTTTCAACAAAAGTACAACCACATATTAAAATTTGAATACTATGCCCATAGGATGCTAGCCATTTAGTTCTTGAGAGCCACATACACCTACATCGTGTTTACATTCTTCTGGCATTATATAGTCAGTATTGCTTATTGGGGACTCAAACAGCTTTCCAAGAAATAATAGTGTTTGATTCCACTGATAAGACTTGAGCTTATTTGTTTGCTATACTTGCTTATTTATTTGTTATTTTTATTTAATCCTAGTTTAGTGGGTCAAATCACATCACTTTATTATTTTTTTAAAATTGTAAGAATTGACTGTTCTAACTTGAGAAGGGTAAAAGAGGGTCAAGTATTTTTATTTACTTCTCATACCACTAAATTTGTAGCAGAGAGGAGGAAACAGAGATCAATTCTTTCCTTTTGGAGCATTCCAGGATCACAGTTAGAAAAAAGTATTTCTTTGGGATTTTATCAATCAATATTTACAAGATTTCCATGAAATGGTTAGAACTGAGACGCTATGCTGAACAAGTCAAAAGTGCCTGAAATTCACCCGGCGACGAATGTTGCAGGTATTAAATTATCCATGGGCTCTAGTCAAGCAATTCAATACTCAATCTGCTCAAAGCCCAAGGAAATAAAAATCACATAAGGAATTCCAGTTTGAGAGAATATTTTCTTTTTAATTTCTGACGTACAATGGCAAGCCATCTGACATCATGTCACATCAGCTTAGCTCCCTGGCTGCAACAGACCTGTTGTGCCATATCAGTTGGGGAAATGTACAAAGAGATACTTGTCCTCAATCAGATTTCCCTGGTATCAGTCTGGACAGCAAGCAGTCAATCCCAATTGAGCGCGCAGGTGGAGACAGAGCAGATTAATAAGTGGATCCTCTTTATCTGAGGAGCTGGCAGGCATCATGGTTCGCCAGGCACCTGAGTTATATTTTAAAATAGGTCAGCACATCGAGCGTTTACAAAGGGGAAATGGAGTTAGTTGGAAGATTGGCACCTGTGGGGAACACAATGCGGGAGGTGGAGCTCAAGGCGTGTTTTGATGGAGTCTGAGGATTTGGGACAGTGGAGAAGGGAAAATAAAGAGTTGCAGTCCCTGTTTTGCCATCTAGATTGAAAAAATTTGAATGCACCATGAAAAACACACAAAGCATATGTGGGTAATGTCTCTGAACCCGCTGAGGCATTTTAGTTTTCAAAACTTCCAACATCATCACTGTGACTATACAACCATCATCAGGGCAAAATGCAGCGGTTTTGTTTGTTGTTTTGCACTTTACACAATGTAGGATATTCTGGAAACTACAAAGGAAGTAGAGAAATTAGACTTGCAAACAAAGCAAGGAAACACCATCTATTAGGTTCAAATATTAAACAGTAATGCATGTCTCTGCGTGTGCATGTGTGTGTGTTAAAAATTCATTAAACTAAGTTAAAATCAGAACCCAAAGGAAATTATTTTGTTTCAAATAAAGGAAACATGTAAACCACAATATAAATAACACATTTATAATCATCCCCAAGATTTCCAAATAATGCTGCCTTGAAAACAACTCTTTTTATATCATAGTCATGATGTGATCAATAGCTTACATTTTGAATATTAGTCTGTCTCAACCAATCTTTAAGTCCCTAAAAGAAACAGAGAAACATTGTTACCACATTTTTCAGGGTATGGATTCCAGAGTTCGAATTATAGGGAGGTCTGACTTCAATTCTTAACTGCAAAAACAGGATGGCCCACTTAAAATATCCTATTTCCAAATCCTAATCCTGATTACTGATGAAGTCCAAGTAAAGTAAGTGAGGATTCGCTATTTGACTCCTAGTTTGTGGTGAAAAAATAAGGCACAATTAAAAGAAAATATAAATTGTTCAACTTTCGGAAATTATATCATTTGTCTTTCACTCCTTTCCCTCTCTTGGAAGCAGGGGAGGATTCTTGGGAGTGTGTGCCACGTTAGCCAGGTTGAACAAGGCAAGATGGAGTGATTCACACTCACAGGGTTTGCCTCAACACTTGATCTGACAGCTGGAAGTCAGACTCCATTCCCTTGTGTTGTTTCTAAGGGTAGATACCAAAGACATTTGAAAAGAGTAATTTGGGACCTCTAGGGAGGATAGGATATTGATTGAGATGAAGTGCGCAAGGCTAAGGGGGCAAATTTCTCCTAAAATGAGATTTTGGAAAATTAAGCAATAAGGGAGAATTGAAGGAACAATACATGCTTAATACGGAAAGGTTTTAAAGTCTCCTAGAGTTCTTGAATCCTCTGATCTCAATGTCTTAGATTTTTTCAGCAATTAAATGATTATCTGTTATGATAGTACAGTGTGGTGGGAGTTTCCTCTATAATGTCTAGACAGGAACAAACATTTTCTTCCCTTGGAGGACAAGGGAAACAAAGTATTGGTATGATATAGCTCATGTATTCTGAACTATTTTCAAGTCATTTGAGAAACCAAAGAAAACCAAGGAAGTAAAAATAGTCTTCCTATTAACAGCCAAGGCAATCCTTCAGCCCAGGAAGGAGGACTGTAGTTGCTATGCAGTAGCCATTGCAGGCCCAGGTATGACAGAGCTGGAGTGCAGCAGGCCCGGAGGAGGTCTTCACCAATTTGTTCTGTAAAAGCCTAGAAGGGTCACTAGATCTAGAAATATTGCTCAAAAACATCTACCTCAGATTAGAAATGTAAGCAGCTTTGTCTTCCTTCATTCTCCTCATGCCCAAAAGGAAACTTTTGAGTGTTTTTGTTCTTATCCTCTACCTCTCCTTCTCTCAGTCTGGGGAGGACAGCTATAAAAATGATAGCCAAATGGGTCTTCCAAGGGAACAAAAGATGATCAACCCTTGAGCAACCTCCATATCCTATAGACTAATAAAGGATTTATTATATCTCTGAAAAAATCTTCGCCCTCTGACTTCCAGTATAAACACTGCTAGAGACACCAGCAAGGAAATATAACCATATAGCTTCTGACAGAATATCACAAAAATAAAATAAAATTAAGACGTAAAAATAAGATTCCCACTCTTGTAATGTAGCACTTTTCATCTCTTGTAGTAAAGACTGTTCATTTTAGTCTAATGTGTCATATAGAAAGTTGGTCCTGCAGGAGGGTAGAAAGATGAGGAAGGAATTATCATCCCTGCCAACAAGAAACTTCGTTTTAAATGGGAAGAAAATATTCACCTTCAGTAACCAGGATATATTAAGTGTTACTCTGTTTATTTAAGAAATAGTCTAAGGAAGAGAAGAAGTGTATATTTTAACAATTTCTAATAGTAGGTGAAACATTTTTCATATTGCAACCTTTATGACTTTAGACTTTTAAACTTTAATTGTGTCAAGGCTGAGATTTGCACTGGGGACCTATGTCTAATTTTCTTTCTTTCTTTTTGTTGGTTACAAACATGTTTCCAATATTTTTTTATTATAACTGTAATAAACATCTTATAACAGAGTATTATTTTCTTCTCTTGGATTTACAATTAATTTACATGAGTGTGATTGCTATGTCAAATGTAAACAAATAGCTATTCATATATTTATTTTCATGGAGAAATACTTTAAAATCCATCTGTTTTTTTTTAATTCCTCTAAAAATATGCCACACCCCTATAAGAAATGTCCAGTTTCTTCTAAAGGGAACAGAAGAAGACATTCTGTGGTTGCTTTGACTCTAATATCACCTCATCAGATTTATTTTATGTATTTGGATACCCTCACTCTTGAACTTGAAATACTCTTGCTAGTTTTCTCTCCTTGTTTTATCTTTTTACCTTTCGAAGTTCTAGCTTTTCTTGGCTTTACTAATTTAGTTGGTGTTAAAGTTTTCTCACTACTTCTCCATCAAATTTTGTCTTTGAGCAATACTCAAAACTTTCTGAGCTCTTTCTATACATGGTGAATACCAAAACACCTTCTCCCAGCTTAGTCCACACCTTAGTTCCCTCCCTCCTATAGCAAGCTTCAGTAGTGAAAATACTGGAGAGTGGTTTAAGAGGATAAAAGAAAGAACCCAGTCCTGTTTTGCCTGTGTGATTTTATTATTTGCGCTTCTGTACTTTTAAAGCCATTTAAATTTAATTTATATATATGTGTGTATATACATATATATATATATATATATATATATAATTTTATTATCATTAGTCACAAATCATTTCAGCATAAAGATGTCCTGTTAGAGAGAGGCTTTCACTCTAGTGCAGGCACTGTGTTCACGCTCTGAGAATGACAGGAAAGACCAGATGAATGGAATGAGAAGAGAATAACGAGAGATGAATATAAATTGAAGGCTTTTTTCATGGTAGGTGATAGCATATTATTTTCAGCTAAGCAAAAATGGTAGGTACAGCAATTCCCTTGGCAAATTTTCTGAAGTTTATTATGTATGGAACTCTCATGCTCCATTCACCCACTTCCTGTGAATCAGACAGCTTGAAAGCCAACTCTAGAGCCAGATGCAGGTACTCTGACTATTTGACTATCCATGGTCTTGCCCTCCTACTGCAGCTGGCTATTGGAGGTAGAGAAGCTAGGTGTGGACTAAGCTGGGAGAAGGTGTTTTGATTTCTTAGGCACATATTTAGCCTTCTTAAAATAATAGAAGCTCCTGAGGAAAGAGGTTGTGACTTGTATTTCCTTGTATTTCTTTGTTATTAGAATAGAATTAAGTACAACAAATATCTGTTAATTGATGGATGTTTAATGTTAAATATATGACTAAGACAGCTTTTAGTCTATTATCACAGGAGGCCCTCAAGTAGCATTTTCTACTTCAGATCCCTAATTATTCTACTATTATCCACAATCTTATTGGGTGACCACCACGAAGAAGCAAATAGGTTCGCAGGGGCTAGGATGAAAATTAAAGTTGCCAAAGACAGTTGTCTTTGAAGAATAAGAGAGATAAACTCATGATGTGATTAAAATGAGCTCCCTGATATCAAAATGAGCAGAAACCAAAGAATGAAAGCAAGCTTAAGGCCCTGCCTCCTTATATTTTTAATCAAAATCTGTGGCAGCCTCACTTTCTTGATAACTACGGGTCTTACCTTCTTCCCGGAACAGAAGCCACTTCATTGTTTTCCTTTCTTTTTCCCTTGATAAATGATTTCATTTTTCCCAACTTGGTTGGCAGAATGGCCAACATTAAATGTTCATTTGTTTAAATTAGCAGAGTGTGGTCAGTTGATCCCCAAAGGAGGAGAGGAAGTCAAACAGGTCTAAAATGGCATCATTTAAGAACACAATCAATTCATTATGTTTTTCATAAAGTTCACACATGCACACATTAATCACTATGGCGTGACACTGGGCAGGAAGTTCTTACGTAAGCAAGTTCTACTCTACAATATATCTTTAGTGTTTAATGGCCTTTGCAACTTAGATTTTATTGTGTGCTCACTCATCTGTTGTTTTATGAGGCAGTCTGTGTCTTTGTGATGAACTGATTAAGCAACTGGTTTTGAAGTTAAATTCATAGACAAGTCAACACTCCATCCATATCTAGCTAAAGACTTCAGCCCATTATGATCTCATCTCTAATATGTAATGTCAGGAGTGGGGAAAGCTTCTGGAAGAACTTAAGGCTGCTTAATAAGTTAAAGAGTTGAAGAACTCTAGATGGTAACTGAAAAAAGAGATATTAAGGGAATGGTCTGGTCTTCACACTTGCAAAGGGTTATCTATGTTAAAGTAAAATACAGTAACTATGTATGTGCCAGAGAACAGACAATAGTCCTATGAAAAAACAAGTAAAGATCAAAATAAGAAAGAACTTTCTCAGCATGCAACAATGAAACAAATTAACTGGAAAAAAGTTGAGTTTAGTCAATGAAATGATTCTTGAAGAATCTGGGTGAAGACTTGTCAAGGGTATTGAAGTGAATCATGCATATGCTACAAGATTGGACTTAGTGACCTTCCCAGTTAGAATCCATGATGTTAAACATTATTGAACATTTAACAATCTTATCTCTTCCTAACCTGTCTGGTAAAATAACCAGTTTGATTGTTTTCTCCCCCACTTCCTTTCCATTTGTGTTTGTTGAGTTTTTTTTTTTTTTTGCTCAACTTAAGCCTACTAATGATGGTTATCTCTTATATATAACCATAGTCACAGCTTCCAATGTTCCACCAATGCAAACAAAAAGCTCACATCTGATTTAGTACCAAAGGGTATCTTAACAGCCTTTTATGTTCAGTTACGTTCCCTGGTTAGTATGACGTTACTCTTCAAACTAACTGGCTTACATTATCAAAATTGAGTCTAATTTGCCTCATTTTTTTCTTAAAGAAGGAACTAAAAATTGCTCAATTCGTTATTTTAAAAGGAAGTTTATACTTTCAGGTGATGTATATAATAAATAGGATACAAGATAAGAAAAAATTTGAGGATATTTCCAATTCATCCTAAAATACCAATATTAGCTTTAAATCCCACATAGAGAAGATTGTAGGATTTCTCCAAAGCTTTTAAAAAATGTGTTGACTAAACAATATTCCTTATTTCTTTAATTTAATATAATTTGGGTTCCTTGAATATGCAAAATAGTTTGCTTCTTATAAAGATTCCTCCTATACTTGTAGAATGCAATTAAATCACCCCCTAGCCTTCACCCCTCTATATTAAATTAGAACTCTTTCCTTCTCAGCACTGTTTTTTTGCCAGCTCTTTAAAGATTTATGCTGCTTTCTGCTGAATTCTTAGTCAAAAGTACATCTATATAAAATTGGGCTGAATTCTTTACATGTTAAAGCTCATACTGCCCTTCTAAGATTGATGTATATCATCATCTACATTTTGAAAGTTGAGGAAGAAGTTAAAGAGGAATTAGGCCTGTCATCATTAATAGACCCTGAATCATGGCTAGGATTAGAAATCAGAAGCTCTCACCACAAATAATAAAGACATGAACAGCAACTTCATCACTCACCAGTCACCTAACAGGTTGCCCTCCAATATCATCTTTATTTTATAGCACTATATTTCTTACCTCTGGGGATCTTTGTGAAATGGATGGGATGATCGGCTGGGCTGTGATGGATGAAACCATGTTGATTGCTTGTTTTCCAAGATTGAAGACTTTCTGAATGTTAAACCATACCCACTCAGTGGTGAACAGACTTGAAGGCAGTGCCCTGACCCCCACCTCCTGGTGTCTCTTCCTGTATAATCTTCTTCCCTTGAGTGTGGATGTCACCTGTGACTTTCTCCTAACCAGTAGAATATTTAAAGGTGATGAGAATCACTCCCATTATTATATTATGTGATATGTGCTCTGTCTTGTTTCTGGACTTGCTCTTGTTCTCATATTAGCCTAAAGAAGTACCCTGTTCTGTTGTGAACTGTCTGTGGAGACGGCCACAAGGCAGAAAGCTAGAGAGCTGAGGATGGTCTCTAGGTGAGAGATAGCAAGAGGCTGGGGATCTCAGTCCTGTACAGACCCAAGGAAATGAACTCTGCCAACAACCACATGAGCTTGGAAGTGGATTTTTCCCCAGTAGAGCTGCCAGATAATAATGCAATCTGGCTAAAAGAGACCTTGACTGCAACCCTTTGAAGGCAAATCAAAGGATAAGTCACACCCAGATTTTTGATGCACAAAGACTGTGAGAGAGTAAGTGTGTGTCAGTTCTGATTCTGTAGCTTAAAAGTCGTTCAGATTCTATGCAAGGCTGTACTCTATGGTTCCCTTCTCAGGCTTTGGGTAAAATGGCAATATTTTCCGAATCTCTCACCTGGCTTTTGTGCATCTCCATATCAACAGGTGTTTCCAAGGAGTGGAGAGAAGTACCCATCTCCATATCAATGGGTAATTACACGGGTGAGCAAGGGCTTATCTGGACCAGAGAGGTTTGGGGGAATAATCCTTGGTTTCTGCGGCAGCAGAAGAGAGAGGCGGGACGACTGCTTGTAATCAATAAATGGTTTTTAAACTTTATTTCTCCCTTCGACTGATTTCGCTTTCATGTAGATATTTTGCCCTGGGGTTTCACCTCCCCGGAGTTACACAGGCATACAGGGCCCCTCCTGCCTTTCTTGGATGACCAATTCTTCCTAGTTCAGTTTTCCATGTGCAGCATTATACCTTAAAAATGCTCTGGCTCCTGTACTTTCTCACCCACAAACATTCACCAGTAGGAAATCCTTCTTTGTATTAATATTATGATGCTTGCTCTCATGTTTAGTTCTTGTAAACCATTGTACTAGATTTCCACCTAAATGAATCTACTCAAACTAACCTTCCACTTAGACTGCCCTACGGCTGTACATTTAACTCATGGTATGTAGACACAGAACTAAAGCATGCTGAATGTGAGCTTCCAAAGAATGGGAAAATATCTTTATATTTCAAGGTCTGGCTCAGACCTTTCCACTTCTGTTTCTTCTTGGTCAAACTTGACGACTCATCCTCACAAATATTATTTAATCTGGAACTTTCAGGATCCATTCCAAGACTCTATAGTCCTTCTTAAATATCACAATAAAAGCTATTATTTTACATATGTTGTAAGTATATAAACTTGTTAAAAACCAGTTAAAATTGAATGAAAAATCTAACACTTAGAAGTGTGTCTTTGTGATGAACTGATTAAGCAACTGGTTTCGAAGTTAAATTCATAGGTGTTCATTTGTTTTCCACTATTATTATGTTGAAAGACATTTTTGAAAAGACTCAGTGTTCCAATGTCAAGTATGGAAAATGACTCCCCAAGTAAAGGTAATGAAGAGAGTATTTTAAGGAGAAAGGACCAGGTCCCTAGGAGGCCAATAGATAATGTTGCCTCAGCCTCATGATTCAGTATTTACTGGGGAGATCATTTGAGTAACAAATGCAAAGGAACAGCTGCAAGTTTCCATGGAGTGGAGGTAAATTTAGGTGTGAAAGGCAGCTAACTGCCTTAGTGTGTGCCAAACTTTTCAGGTGCTAACAAGATCCTGCACAGGTCCCTGGGGAGCAGGAAGGGGAGCCTGGAATACACTTAAGCTCAGCTATTGACTCACATCCTAAAATCAGTCATTTTCTTTTAAAAAAAGGACCTTGACTGAGGTTGAGGAGAAGAAATAAGGTTAATCTATTGAATGTTGAACTACACAAATAAAATTAACTTGATTTAAATAATATGTCTTAATTCTTTCATGAGAAATATAGATGGAGTCTATGTCAAATGCTTTGACTAAGGTGAATAGAACAAGATTTAGAGTTTCTAAAGATCATTCTAAGTTAGAAGTAAAGTAAAAGTTATTTCAACTATTCATTGTGACTTTGAATGCATATGAGCATATGAGTGTGTGTGTGTGTGTGTGTGTGTGTGTGTTGGTAAACTGTCTGGGTAAGAATCACATTAAAAAGCACCCAGGACTCAATTCCATATACTTATGAATTAGTTGAATGCCCTCTTATAATGATTTGAAATGATAAAGTAGTGAATAAATCAACTAGTTTTCAATTATGTTAGACAGGCAGTGCATTGCCATGGAAAAAAAAGAAAAAGTTTTTCTTTAAAAGTGATCAAATTGGTAGCATCTGTCACCTCTCCTATTGGTTGTTTGATGGTGGACCTATGCATATAGGACATCCCTGCTTATGCCTTGACAAGTTAACTATGGGAGGGCCTAATGACAGGACAGATTTACAACTCTGGGATTTAAGAAAAATTAATCTATTTACCATCCTTCCTGGCTTTAGGACTGGACTATTTTCTAACAACAAAACAGAAACATGATATTCTTCAAATTGTCCCCTCTAAAAGTGATCTCCCACCACTTGCATCAGTTCTTTTTTTTTGCATCCAAAAGATTATTTATTTTACTGATCAAAGCCAAAGTACTATCATGAAGATGACACCATAAGAGCAAAGTACTGAACAAAAATATTAACAAGAGTTAAATAGGAAAAAATTGAACAATCATAGGCTTTTAAATTTTTTGATGTTAAGCCCTACATATCTGTCTTCCAGATAACACCATGCAAAAATAAATTGATAATAATAATGCAAGTCAAAATTAGTGCCTAATGATGGTAAAATGTATTTAAAGAAATATATAGATATTATCTTTCAATAGAAATTAAACAGTTGGAATAAATCATATAGACTGCTTATAATTCAGAAACCCTCCTTCACAGCTACACATTCACTTTTCGTGGTTTTAGATTTTTTTCCTTATGACTATGTAGCTTCTGTTGAAGAGGGATACAACTCAGAGAAAGAGAGGTCAGAAAACTTAATTTTTCTTTAAGCGCATGAGACTGCTTCTAGCGTAGTGATTCTCAGTCTTGGATGCAAAACAGAATCACCTAGGCAGCTCTGAAAACTATCAAGGGCAAGGTCACACCCCACACCAATTAAATCAGAATCTTTGGGGGTAGTATTTTTTTTTATTAAGGTATTATACACTCTTATGAAGGTTTCACGTGAAAAAACAATGTGGTTACTACATTCAACCATATTATCGTGTCCCCCCCATACCCCATTGCAGTCACTGCCTATCAGTATAATAAGATGCCACAGATTCACTATTTGCCTTCTCTGTGCTACACTGTCTTCCCCATGATCCCCCCCTTACCATGTGTGCCAATCATAATACCCCTCAATCCCCTTCTCCCTCCCTCCCCACCCACACTCTTCCACCGCTCCCCTTTGGTAACCTCTAGTCCCTTCTTGGAGTCTGTGAGTCTGCTGCTGTTTTGTTCCTTCAGTTTTGCTTGGTTGTTATACTCCACAAATGAGGGAAATCATTTGGTACTTGTTTTTCTCCACCTGGCTTATTTCACTGAGCATAATATCCTCCAGCTCCATCCATGTTGTTGCAAATGGCAGGATTTGTTTCTTTCCTATGGCTGAATAATATTCCATTGTGTATATGTACCACCTCTTCTTTATCCATTTATCTACTGATGGACACTTAGGTTGCTTCCATATCTTGGCTATTGTAAATAGTGCTGCAATAAACATAGGGGTGCATATGTATTTTTGAATCTGGTATCTTGTTTTCTTTGGGTAAATTCCTAAGAGTGGATTTCCCAGGTCAAATGGTATTTTTATTTTTAGTTTTTTGAGGAACTTCCATATTGCTTCCACAATGGCTGAACTAATTTACCTTCCCACCAGCAGTGTAGGAGGGCTCCACTTTCTCCAAATCCTCACCAGCATTTGTTGCTCCTTGTCTTTTTGATGTTGGTCACCCCAACTGCTGTGAAGTGATATCTCATTCTGGTTTTAATTTGCATTTCTCTGATAATTAGCGATATGGAGCATCTTTCCATGTGCCTGTTGGCCATCTGAATTTTTTCTTTGGAGAAGTATCTGTTCATATCCTCTGTCCATTTTTTAATCAGGTTATTTGCTTTTTGGTTGTTAAGGTGTGTGAGTTCTTTATATATTTTGAATGTTAATCACTTGCGTCAGTTCTTTACACTTAATTTATTCAAAAGTTTTCAGTCAGGGCTAGAGGGAATGTGTAATGGAGACATTCTAAAAAGAAACAGAGCCTACACTCCAGCTACATGGCCTTAAATGATAATTCTGGAAAGGGTAAAACACACTCTGGAATTTTCCTAAAATATTCCATTCCCTATATCTATTTGCCAAACTTCATTCTCTACATTTGGTCAAAAGCCACTTCTTGCAAGGAGTCTTCCAAGATTCCCCCATTCCTTATTGTTGCATAGTATTTTGTTTACATGTAAATTATAACTCATCCCCAATCTTAGAGCTGCTTATACTTTCATGTACACCTGTGCCAGCTCCATATGAGAAACCCCACTTCTCAGCCCAGAGCAATGCGTTTCCTTGTCTCTGGCAGCCTCTATTCATGAAAGGCCAAAGCACTCTGGCAATTTTCCATCTTTCTTTGCATCTCCACTCATTCTTTCTTACCCATGGTTTTCTTTTTTCCTAGGCTTGATATTGCCTGCAGATACATTTTCCTTAGATTTTGCTTTTTGTTGCTTCTGAATTCAAGCACAAAAACGTTTCACCTACGAAGGTTTTATTGGTTATAGGAAGACAGATGGGAAAACAAAAATAAGAAATACATGGAAGAACAAGCATATCCTAATTAATAAAGCTTTTTTACTCATGACTTTTCTTCTTGCCAGTTGTATTTAGATGGACTTCGGCCATAGGATTTAAATCCTAAGTGTAGGTACTTTCAAATTCCCTATCTCCTGACTTGCCTTTAGGAAAAACAGTGAACCTCATATTTTTGAAGGCCTTGTTTCCTCACTCTGGTCCTTTTGATGTAACAAATGATGTTCCCTTTGTTTCCAAAGATGAATTATATTTTTAGAAAATCTCTGTTGTTACTCAGCCTCTTTCTCCAGCTGAGATATTTATACCTGAGAGTTTCTTCATTTCCTCCTGAAGGGTAAGCTCTTGAAGAGTAGACATCAGGTCTTTCTGTATCTATATTTCATATTTTATCATTATATTAAACATAAAAGGTTTGTTGTGTTATATTCAATGACATGATTTTGATGTAATTAATATCCTACATGATATCCAAGTGACATGATATTCAAGGTTTCTCTTCTGTCCTGTGGAAATCCTTTGCTTTGGGGTAGAATATGGTATATGGCTGATAAATATAGTACTCTATTAGGATGTAAGAAATGAGAGGGGCTCTCTGTGGGATGGACATTTGATGAGTATGGTGGTGTGATTAAGAAAGAAGAGATGTTTGCAATGCTTCTTTGCTCTCACCATGGCGGGTTTGAGTAAGTTTAGGTTTGTTTTTGTATTAGAAAGTTTTAGGACACCAAAGAGACCATAAAAATTTACTAACCTGTTTCTGAGGGAAATGGTTCAAGCCACTGGGTTGCTAACTGAAGAGCTGGGAATAAATTCTTAGTAAACTATACTAAATTTAGCTGATGGAAGATATAAAATTTACTCCATGATAGATTAAAAACCGTGATGTCTTGGGAAGTATTACAAAATAGGAATATTACTATATGTAGAATTTTATATTATATGCTGAAACCCAAGTCTCTGAAGAAAGAAGGATAAAATAATGTTCAGAGAAGCAGTGGGGTTAATTACAGGAAGCCTATTAAACCCAAACCCAAAAATTCTATTGAGTCAATTTCCTATTCTCTCCTCACTGGAGATGAAGAACAGCTGGTTCCTGTCATCCATTTAATAGATCATCATATTTCAGACACAATTCTCAGTGCACCCTTTAGTCTCCTCTTTGCCAAACTAAACAACATCACTTTCTTAAACTTTTCCTATGGGACCTATTTAGCCTTGAATCATAGTGCACACACTTGAAGTATATTGCCTTCTATAATCCATCACTTAAGCCTGCTAATTTTAGGGAAACTGCAAGAAAAAAAAAGAATATTTTGAGAACAATTATTATGCCTTGGTAATTATTTCACTGTCAAGAAAGAAAATACTTGCACCATGGGTACATTTCAAAACTTAACTTGAAGGATGTATATTGAGGTTTCCTGTTTCAAACACATCCTCAAAATATACTCCTTGGACAATAAGACTTACAGCTGACTTGTCCATAATAGGTGCCGTATGGTCCCTAGTAACAGGCATGAGTAAATGCACTATGTATGCTCCATATGAATCAACAATAGGAATAGGTCCACTAATCCACTGATCTTTTTACTTTTTACTGACCTTTTTAAAAAATTAATAAACTTTACTTTTTAGAGCAGTTTTAGGTTTGCATAAATATCTGAGCAGAAAATACAGAGTTCCCGTACATTCTTTCTCATCCCTACCCATAATACAGTTTCCCCCATTGCATATACTATGGTGCATTTTCTACATTGAAAAAGGTGATTGACATTTTCACTTGGAAGCTATGTCTTGTCATGAAGTTTGAATCTGAGCCCCTCAAGACTGTCCTTTAGGGAGTATGGTCCAAACAGGGACAAGAAATAGGTTTCATCCCATCTGGAAGCAAATGGCTAGACTATTTAAACGAGAAGCAATGTTTTTTGAGGTTGCTTCCATTCTCAGTGGGAAAGCAGGTCATCAGTTGATTAACAATGACCACCAAGCACATGGTTGAAGAGAATGGTAACATATATGATATTGGAACACCAAAATGACACTGTGTTATGAAGCAGAAGCCTGGATTCCAGATCTCTCCAGCATAATTTTATGAACTCAAGGAGCTTATCTAACCTTTTTGAATGTAAGGTGCAATAAAATTGAAATATTATTTTAACTTGTTGAAGGTAGCATGCTGAACTAGAAGTCTTGAAATCACTTACAGCTCTAATCTTACACATGATTTTAAGTATCTTTGAAAAATATTTCTGACTCAGTTTTCATTAGCTCAATGGAGAGACATACAGCTGGCATTTTACCACCATATAGTCTTCTTGGCTGAAAGTGACTATTTCCATAATTGAATATAATCATTTACTTCTGGATCAGCTAAATTCAAAGTTACACACTAAAAAGCCAAAAACAGGAAAACAAGGTGGGGTAGAAAAATAACTGATATGTTTTCCATTTGATCATTGTACTCTATTTTGGTGGCTGTCAAAAACAATATCTAATTTACAGTATGTTATATTTAAGCATCTGGCAGTTTAATTAATTTGATTAATTAATTTCTTAGAATTCTATCAGCTGCTGCACCATAACTGTATAAAAAAGCCACACAATGAAAAATGGCTTTAAAAGGAATTAAAGATGCCATTATTTGAGGTTTGATGCTATTAAGTTCTCATCTGGAAAAGGGAAAATAAAGTGAAATTAGAAAATTAAGAGAAACAGAAAAAAAAGATTTTCAAGCTAAGCATGCATTACAAAAATATATAACAGTTTCTTTCTTTTAAAGTGTTATATTTTATATATATTCTAAAGGATACTAATTGATTGGTTTCTTTAAAGGAGTATTTGCTGAGAAATGCATTCTTATGTTTTGTGGCCAGGCTTTGATTTCCAGTTAAAAATGAGACTAGCTAGCACTTTAGATTCTGCCTTCCTTGGTACTAAGTGTGGTAAGTCCAGCACATTCCTCATAGAGAAAGTCTGCTCAAGCAGTGGGTCACCTCCTGGTGTCAAATGCTTTTCTCTGGGGAGAGAAAAATCAATCTATTTGCTGCACTAGTTGTTATGCAATCTGCTATCTGGACATCATACCGCTGATATGTTGAAAACATCTCTCAATTGACAGCTCTCTGAAACTGGTTTGCCCAGCTATCCAGCTGATGAGCTTATAGCCAGCCCACATTTTCCTGACCATTGCAATTTCTCATGCAGGTCCTAGTGAGGTAATCACCTGACCTCAGCAAAAGCACTGTATAAAGGAAATTTTGTTAACATTGTTGTCAGCACAGCTGGATGGGCTAACATTGCTTTCCTTTGCAGATTTGGAATCTGTGAATTCAAGCAACCTGCAATGGTGTTTGTGGGTCTTTACTGGCATGTGTCTGCTTCTGGTTCATACCTCTTTCTCAGGCAGTTAAGCAAACTGCCCATTTCTGTAAAAGTTCACCAGCACAAAAGAAAATCTGCATATGCCTTCTTGCATGACATGGGATGGCACATTGACCTATTATTTCAAAATTGGGGACAGCAAAAGCCACATGTTCTTTCATCTCTTCTAGAGTGCCCATTTGCAGTTATAAACGTTTGTTAGGTCTATGTGTGTACTTGAACAAAGACTGCATAATTGGCATATTTTATTCTTACCCACATAGACTATTGCATATGCTGAGGTAACATTGTCATCCAAAATAATATTAACTTCTTAGAGATTTTAGGTTTTGAATGATGTCACATTTATTTGGAAATATCTTTCTTATTGATTGAATATTACCTGGACGTTGAAATAGGGAAGGGCATACACACAGATTAAGGACAAGGAAAGAAAGGGCAAAAACTCCAGGGATTTTTGACAAGTTAAAAAAGCTTCAAATTCACTCCTGTTGCAGCATATGGGTGAGAGGTTGGAATCATGAATGGACAGAGTGGTACAACCTTATATAAATTTTAAGATTAGTATTTGTCTTCTGCCCCTTCTGCTTTCTCTCACCATCTCCTTATACCCCATTTAAATTTCAAATTCCCAACTGTTTTTCCTCATTCAGTACTGAACTCAGGCCAGATATACCTTCTTAGGGCACTGACCTACCCAGTGATTTTACTTTCCCCCAGATTCAGTGTTCTGGCCCTTCAATTCTGACCCTTAAAGCAACCTTTTCATCAAAACATGAGTGAATGTTAAAATGATGTTCCATATTTTATGCTTGTTGACAAAGTCCTGGTTTTGTTACTAAGTAGTTCTGTAAACTCTGTGAGATCCAGTTTTCTTGTCTCTGAAGAAGAACAAAAATATCTACCCATTTTTTTGCTGTTCTGAAGATTACCAGGTATAATATATTTAAAAAGACTGGATAAATGTTAAAATGCTTAACAAATGTGGACTCAATAAATTAGTTCTCCCTATACGTAATAGCAATTTTTAGGGCGAAAATGAGAAAGTTATTGGCATATATCATGAAAATTGAAGCTAAGGGGAATTTAACTTTTCTCCAGTTTTGCCTCTCAAACTATGCTTTATCAGTTAAAAGTTGTAAAAATTGAATAACTTAAGATGGTGCAACTTAGCCCCGCTTTGCCAATACAGCCAAGGTATTAAAACAGTCAGGGTATAGTATAGCTTAGGGTGATCCAAATGAATGAAAATGTATCATTGCTGAGCCAAGTTTGTCTCCCTATGAGAATCCATCACAGAAACAAAAGGACTTCCACTTCAGAAATCTGTGAATATTAGCTGCCCCCTAAGCATGAATTTGTGATAAACATGCCTCATCAATTATCATAGGAAATATATAGTTTTTAAAAAATCAAGATGTATCAACTTGTGCCTGATTAGATGCAGTTCTATGAAATGTATCATCAGAAAACTACTGTTCCCCTGCTGGTTTACTCATTTGGTTTATCATTGATCTAATGGGGCTAAAGTTGTGGGCTTAATTTTTCACTCATTTATCTTATTTTCAATCCCCTGCCTCTGGCAAACCATCAGTCTAGTCTCTGTAACTTCCATCTTGATTTTATTGCTTTGTTTTGTTTTATTTTTAGATTCCACTCATAAGAGAGATAATAAAGTATTTTTATTTATATGATTTATTTTACTCAGCATAATGCTCTTGAGATTTATCCATAGCGTTGCAAATGGCAGTATTTTATTCTTGTTTATGGCTGGTATCTTTACCCATTCATCCATCCATGCACACTCCCATGCAGTGAACCTGGGGGTATATATATCTTTTTGAGTTAGTGTTTTCATTTCCTTCAGATAATCACCCAGAACTGGAATTGCTGGATCGTATGATGGTTCTACTTTTAATTTTTTGAGAAAGCTCCATGCTGTTCTCCATAGTGGTTGCACCATTTATATTCTCTTAACAATTGTACAATGTGCAATCAAAGGTGCTCCCTTTTCTCTACATCCTTGCCAACACTTGTTATTGCTTGTGTTTTTGATAGTAGCCGTCTAACAGGTATGAAGTGATACCTCATTGTGGTTTTGATTTGCATTTCCCTGATCATTAATGCTGTTGAGCATCTTTTCATGTACCAGTTGGCCATCTGTATATCTTGTTTGGAAAAATGTGTATTCAGACCTTCTGCCTATTTTATAATTGGATTGTTTTTGTTTTGTTTTGTTTTTTTGGTTATTGAGTTGTATGAGCTCTTTATATATTTTGGATTTAACCCCTTATTGGATATATGATTTGCAAATATTTTCTCCTGTTCAGTAGGTTACCTTTCATTTTGTTGGTAGTTTCCTTTGTGCAGAAGATTTTACGTTTGATGTAGTCTCACTTTTTTATTTTTTGCTTTCATTGCTTTTGCTTTTGTAGTCAGATCCAAAAATTCAACTCCAAGATTGCCATCAGGGAGTTTACCACCTGCGTTTTCTAGGTGTTTACTGGTTTTCTAGGTGAAACCAGTGTGTCAGGTACTTACTGTAGGACCATTGTGCCAGGTTATGCTAAATATTTTCTATTTGCCTCTGGAATCTCTCTCCATTTTCTCCATTTCTCTCTCACTCTTATTACAAGGCTTATCTGTAATGATCTTACCTCCTCTGTCATCCATTGGGACTTAATTGATAGAAGCCTCAGGAGGACAAAGGAAAGGAGGGGGAAGAGGCAGGTGGTGAATTTATTACCCAGCTCCTCTCTTTCAGGTCTTCTTGGGATATCTGGATCTCTCAACATAACCCTGCTTTTTTTTGAGGTGGTCTGAATCCTGATCACTTCATTTCCTTGTCCTTCAGGCTTAGGGCTTATAACATCTCCTCTAGTGCTAATTCCAGGTTCCTGCACTACTTGGCTTCCTTTATTCCAACCCACATCTTTCTGTTTGATTCTCCTGGAATTACTGTAAATTGAGAATGCCATCTGTTTCCTACCGACACTCTGACTGATATAGGTGAACCTAGAATGTCTTTACTTATGTACAAAAGTTGCATAAAATCACAATTACAAAGTAAATACTTTGTCTACATTTATAGTGTCACAATTTTGTTGCCAAATCGATGTATTTTGAAGTGAATCAAAGTTTAAAACTGTTTGTGACTTAGGAACTCATAACTAAGAAAGACTGCTCTCTTAGAACTGTGTTCCCCAGACAAGAAGCATGCTGTGACTTTTTAATCATGAAAAAATGCATTCACCGCAGAAATTCAACACTAACTCCATGAAGTTTATGTAGAGAATGTTTTTAGTCAACAAAAATCATCAGAGCAGTGAGTAAAGTTTTAGAGGAGAGGCAGAGTTCAGGGAATGCTGGAAGAAATACCAACTGAGGATCACATATTTTGCAAAGTCTGTCCCAGACTATGACAAACAAATGTATCCTTCAAGAGTTTACAATCAAGCAGAGAAATCATTTACACAGGATACTGTTAAGTGCTTGTGATGATTGCTTGCTTGATAAATTGACACAATCAATTACTTAAAAAATTCATTGAAAACTTTTTTTTTAACAAACTTCTTAGCACAAATGACATGTGTTTCCTAGTAAAGAGTGAACGAATAAAGAGACATGGTTATTGGATAATCTGAATATTTCTTGTTTGTTTCTCTTCTTTTCTCTTTATTATAATAGACTTTAGATAAAGGAGCAAAGGTATTAAATGAAAATTATGATAGGTTATTAGATACACCATTATTAGTTCAGAGGAGTCCCAATTAAGCTTGAAATAGATGGGTTTAAAATGTAGAGATGTCTATTGTAATTCACTCATTAAAGAGTAAATATTTGGACTTCATTTTCGAGGTTTCAGACAAATTTACATGTAGAATGCCTTTAAATTTAGTAAGGAAAAGTTTATAGTCTTATATTTATATCAAAAAAGGTGATCAATTTCTTATGTTTCTTAGAAATGGAACTCAAGGCTAAGTGTCTTAGTGCCATATATTTGTTAAAAATGATTTGCTTTTAAATTATTTTAAGAAACTATAAGGCTTTAAAAAAGCAAATATAATAAGTAATAATTAGATTTGAGTTGCTTTTAAGACTATATTGGACAATTGCAACCCTATTACCCAGTGGCTTATCCACTGCAGCTCACCTACTCACATCTAGTGCTAGATCCTCCCTGTTTCTAGTCTTTGAAGCCACCACCCCCATTTCCAACATCTTCTGAGTCCTCCCTGAAAGTTAAGCTCAATGGTTCTCAAACTTTAATGTCACGTGAAGCTTCTGGACGAGTTACTATGGAATGAAGTTTCTTTAACTCCTCCTCAGTGATTCTAATTCAGCAGAAGCCTAGGAACCTGTATTTGAACAAACACCTCAGGTTCCCTCAAGTAGGTAGCTGGAGAACCAGATCATGAGTAACGGATATGATGCTCCCTAGGATTCTGTATGCATCCTGATCACAGACAGGAGTCAGTGGACTAAAGTTCTTTATCTAATACTAGTCTTGACCCAGCAACAAGTTTCATTCTCTACAAATGTTGCTTTATCAGGGTGCCCTCATCTAGAAACAAGGGTTCTACATTGGTCTCAAGACCAAGAGTACTTTGACTCTGTTCTGATAACTAGATAGTATGTGCTTTGCTGAGTCCTCTCCAAGTTACTTCTGGGATCAGGGCTCTGCCTCACTTTTAACTGTCTTTGTTAGGATTTGGCATGCTTATTAAGAACTTGAAAGCTGTTGAAAGAGTTTGCTCATGCATGTCTCTACAAATGCTCTCTTCCCAATTCTTTCTTACCCTGATTTACCATTATTTCATACTGTATCCTTTGTATTAAAAGAAGAATAATGGAGTAGTTAACATATTATGCATTAGAGTCAGATCATCAGAATTGGAAACTTGATTCTGACCCTTATTAGTTAGCTGACCTTGAGTATGTTAGACACTCTTTGACTCAGTTTCTTTCATGTGGCAAAACACTGATAGCAATGTCAGTGACAATCCCATAAAACTATTGTAAGAATTAAATGTGATAACATGTGTAAAGCACTTAACATAGTTTCTGGCACATGGTAAGTACTAAATAAGTGTTAGCTGATAGTATTAACAAAGAGATGACTTTACTGTGTTATACCATTTATTATCATCTCATGGTAGAATGGACCTTCACCAGCTAGACCTCTTGCCATTTTCTCTCTCACCTTAGGGAAGGGCACACCTACCTGTGGTTATCCCACACCAATCCGGACAAATGGCCACCTGAGGGTCTCAGTTACTTGAGGTCATTAATAATGTCTTCTCATTTTTCTATCATTTATGTTTGTCCAGAAAAGGAGGCTCATAATCCTTTACTAAGTTAATACACAAGCACATGGATAAGTTTCTTAAAATGTCAGACTGGACTTTTGTGTGTTTCTTTGTTTCTTGATTTGCCAGTAACAATGTTATCACAGAATATTTGCCTATTGTTACCAATTCCTTTGACCTACAATGGAAAGTGAAGAAACTTGAGATGAAACTATAAAGGAGAAAGAACATTACCAAGATGAGGAATGGCATAGATTGTTCCAGACTTTTAGCCACTCACACAAGAAGTATTTTTATGCATATGGGGTGTGCATGAGCACTGAAAGGGGCTGGATCTTTAAAATGAGCATCTGCAGGACTTCACATAAGGTTAGTTAAGATCTGACAGCAAGTTAGGGGGTCTTTCTGTGTTCTCTTTGTTGGAAAGCAGACCATCCCCTTTCACACCTTCCACCACGGTATTGACTCTACCACAGACTGTGTTTCAAAGTTAGAGAGAAGACTAGGTGATATCCTTGACCTTCCTCTTGACCTAACATGACCAGCATTTGCCTGCCCCTCTCTTGAGGTCTGACTCTGTGATCTAAACTGCAGCAAAGATCACACTATAAATCCAAGGGATTGCTGAGAAGTGTTAATGCTGTCTCTATCCCATACTTGGGTGACTCTGAAAGGCTCTCATTTGCTCCCCCTTACTGAGAAGGCAGGCAGCTGTGTTGTGGCAGTATCAGTCCATCTGACTTTGCAGCAGCCTGTGAGGTCTCCTGTGACATGGAATGATGTCCCAGAAATCTGAACTGCCAGCGAGGCATGCAGATCAGCAGAGTATTTGTGGTCCTTGGGGCCAGACCTGAGGTCTGCCTGGGACATCTCCATGTAAATGAATGCTGGGGACACGATTTGGATAGCTTAATCCTGCATTGTAGGAAATGCTGCAGCCAACATATGCACCAGATACACTTTCATTCAGAAATGGAATAGAATGTGATTATCTCAGCTTCTATTTCTCATCATCTCCCAAAGACCTGAAACAGTCTACTAGGAGGAAATAAAGAAGGGAGGAAGAGAGGAAAAAAAGATCAGTCTATATCCCCTCTGAAATGCCGTTCAGAAGATTTGCTGCAATGGCATTCCAGCTTCAAATAAGACTGATTAAAATAAAATTACTCAGTTTCCTGACCCATAGAAAATTTCATGAGCTGCAATTTGTCTAGTAGTTGAGCTGTGAGTACAATCTGATTGGCTATAATTTAGGTTTATAGTTCCTTTTTTTTTCCTCTCCTAAACATAGTAGAATCCAGTGATCCTGAAAAAAAAAAAAGAAAGAACTAGGAGGGAAAAGGAGACACTTAGTATAAACTAAGAAAATATGGAACAGAAAAAATGTGTTTAAAAGTACGATGACATCTTTTGCTTTTAGCTTGAATTCCCAGTGTCTCTAGAGCTTTGGGGGAGGAGAATGTCCTGGCACTTGCATCTGTGCGGACCATCCTGGACTTCCTCCTTTTGTTTGCCCTGTTGGATTGCCCTTGTTTCTTTTTTTTTTCAGTAATCTTTTTTTCTTCTCTGTGTTTTCATTCTAATTTTTAAGTCTGTAAGTCACAAGAGCATTTTTAACTCTGAAAATATTGAAGACCCACAGTGTCAAGAATTTGCAACCCATCACCCAGGGAAAGTGGCTCTTCCTTGCCAGGCTCTAGTCACTTTTGTCTCTTCCCTGGTTATCAGAACTCTTGATCAAACCAGAACTCTTGATGACAAAGTACCTTATTTTCCAAATGACCAGGAAGGCACATTAGCAGACCTGGCTCAAGGAGATTATGGTGAATGCCTTTGATGTCCTCTCATCTGGAGTTTGGAACAGATCTTTTCAACATCCAAAAGGGACATGCATGTTAAAGGAAAAATAAGTGTTAGGTAACGGGTACTTATTTAATTTTCTCTTTATTTGAGCAAAATAACAGAGATTATATGTAGCGTAAGCCCCCTTTGGACTTAAAACATCAGTTTGCTATTCAGGTCTCTCAGAAGAGTTAGAATAGTTCTAGTATGGGAGGTAGAGACAGTTTGAAACCCAGGCAGGTGTTTAGACTTCTCAGTAATACATCAATATCAACAGCAATTATTTACACTTTTGGCCACAGAATTTCCATAATTCTCTATCTGATGTAGACACACTGTCTTTCTCTAACCAGAACTCACTTCCTGAAAGTCTGGGACCAAAGAGCTTATTTGAGTGTAGTGGCTAAAGAGCAGATGGATGTGGATACAATTCCTGTGGCTATGCTGATCTCTGGATACCACGGCAAGGTGAGTTTTTCTAAAGGGGAGATTAGCAAGGCCTTCCTTATTTCCTTATAAACATCTGTGATATTCCTTCTGACATATAAATAATTTTAAAGAAACAACTCCAGTGTCATTTTACTCCCCAGAAATACCTGGCACACTGTAGATGCTCAATTAAAATCTGTGGAAAGGTAAATGAGTGGGACAGCTCCACTGTACATTATGCCTGGCTGAATGGGGAGGGCCCCTCACCAACCTGCATGCCTCTCATTGCCAGGGAGACAAAGGAGGAACACTGGGACTTCCTACAGCCCTCCACTGTGAAGAAAAGAAATTTTCTTCCGGAATAATGGGTTCAGGAATTCTTTGTCTTCCCCATTTCGCTCTCTAAATAAAATAGGCTAGCTATGCCTATGGGAAGAAAACCAGCTTGACTTCAGACAAAACTCGATATGAAGATTAGCTCTATGGGTTGCATGTTAACTGGGACAAATTGCTTTGCATCTATGAGGCTTAGTTTCCTTTTCTACAAAATGAGAATAATGAAATCTATCTTGCAAGAACGTTAGGAGGATTAAATAAAATGAGGTATCTAAAACTCTTGGTACCTAGTAGGATCTTAATAAGTGAACATGGTTATGATAAAACATATGAAGAACACTTGGCACTTTTCTGCAGAAATCCCTCTTTCTAATTCACTGCTTCTCATACATTGCTTAAGGACACTCTAAAAAAAAGGAGAGATTATATTGAACTACCAATGTTTATTTTAAAATATATAATCATGAAAAAGTCTAAAATGAGAATCAACCTTTCTTCTATATTTTCAGGATTGCCAGAGTCCCATTAATTTGATATTCAGGTGAACATAGAAAATTGATTCCAACTGCAAGTCAGTTAACTTTTTTTAAGAGGAAAAGATTTGAACTTCTATGCACAAGTAGATAATGAAGATCTATGTACCCAGCAGCCATCTTCAGGTAATATGGAAACCAAACCCTGAATACCTCCTAAAATCTCATTATTTCCTCCTCAAGATTACAAAGATGACCATGACTTATGTTCTTGTTTCACAGTTGAGAAAACAGGTTCATAGAGATTGTGGCTTTCCTGAAAAAAGAATCATGCCAAATTCTGGACTTTCCCCACCCAAGAGGGTTTCTCATGTTTAATATTTGCCAATGGATAAGGATGGGAGAAGTCCAGGGAGGAAAATCAGTCGGTTAGTTTGTTTAGTATCACTTATCTGCACTTTTGATCATCTTTTTTTTTTATTTTTTAGAATTTTTTATTAAGGTATCATTGATATACACTCTTATGAAGGTTTCACATGAAAAATTTTGTGATTACTACATTAACCTATATTATCAAGTCACCCCATACCCCATTGAGGTCACTGTCCATCATTGTAGTAAGATGCCACAGAGTCACTACTTGTCTTCTCTGTGTAAAACTGTCTTCCACATAACCCCCCACACACCATGTACTAATCATAATAATAACCCTCAATTTCCTTCTCGCTCCCTCCCAAACCACACTCCCCCACCCCTCTTTGGTAACCTCTAGTCCCTTCTTGGAGTCTTGAGTCTGCAGCTGTTTTATTCCTTCAGTTTTGCTTTGTTGTTATACTCCACAAATAAGGGAAATTATTTGGTACTGTCTTTCTCCGCCTGTCTTATTTCAGTAAGCATAATACCCTCTAGCTCCATCCATGTTGTTGCAAATGGTAGGATTTGTTTCTTTCTTATAGCTGAATAGTATTCCGTTTTGTGTATGTACCACTTCTTCTTTATCCATCCATCTACTGATGGACACTTAGGTTGCTTCCATTTCTTGGCTATTGTAAATAGTGCTGCAAAAAACATAGGGGTGAATATGTCTTCTTGAATGTGATAAGTTGTTTTCTTTGGATAAATTCCTAGGAGTGGAACTCCAGGGTCAAATGGTATTTTTACTTTTAGTATTTTGAGGAACCTCCATATTGTTTTCCACAATGGTTGAACTAATTGACATTCCCACCAGCAATGTAAAAGGGTTCCCCTTTCTCCACATCCTCACCAGCATTTGTTCTTAGTCTTTTGGATGGTGGCCATTCTTAATGGTGTGAGGTGATATCTCATTGTGGTTTTAATTTACATTTCCCTGATATTTAGTGATGTGGAGCATCTTTTCATGTGCCTGTTGGCCCTCTGAATTTCTTCTTTGGAGAATTGTCTATTCATATCCTCCACCCATTTTTTAATTGGGTTTTTTGCTTTTTTGTTGTTGAGGCATGAGAGTTCTTTATATATTTTGGATGTTAACACCTTGTCAGATATGTCATTTACAAATATATTCTCCCATACTGTGGGATCCCTTTTTGCTCTGCTAATGGTGTCCTTTGCTGTACAGAAGCTTTGTAGTTTGATGTATCCCCATTTGTTCATTTTTGCTTTTGTTTCCCTTTCCTGAGGAGATGCATTCAGGAAAAAGTTGCTCATGTTTATATTCAAGAGATTTTTGCCTATCTTTTCTTCTAAGAATTTTATTGTATCATGACTTTCATTCATGTCTTTGATCCATTTTCAGTTTACTTTTGTTTATGGTGTTAGACAATAATCCAGCTTCATTTTCTTACATGTAGCTGTCCAGTTTTGCCAACACCAGTTGTTGAAGAAGCTTTCATTTCCTCAATGTATATCCATGGCTTCTTTGTCATATATTAATTGACTATACATGCTTGGGTTTATATCTGGGCTCTCTAGTCTGTTCCATTGGTCTATGGGTCTGTTCTTGTGCCAGTACAAAATTGTCCTGATTACTGCGGCTTTGTATTAGAGCTTGAAGTGGGGGAGTGTAATCCCCCTGCTTTATTCTTCCTTCTCAGGATTGCCTTGGCTATTCTGGGTCTTTTGTGGTTCCATATGAATTTTAGAACTATTTGCTCTAGTTCGTTGAGGAATTCTGTTGGTATTTTGATAGGGATTGCATTGAATTTGTAGATTGCTTTAGGCAGGATGGCCACTTTTTTAATATTAATTCTTCCTATCCATGAGCATGGAATGTGTTTCCATTTATTGGTATCTTCTTTAATTTCTCTCACGAGTGTCTTGTAGTTTTCAGGGTATAGGTCTTTAACTTCTTTGGTTAGGTTTCTTCCTACGCATTTATTATTTTTGATGCAATTGTGAATGAAATTGTTTTCCTGATTTATCTTTCTCCTAGTTCATCGTTAGTGTATAGGAATGCAACAGATTTCTGTGTATTGATTTTTTGTCCTGGAACTATGCTGAATTCAGTTATTAGTTCCACTAGTTTTGGGTGGATTCTTCAGGGTTTTTTATGTACAATATCATGTCATTTGTGATGACAAAACAAACAGTGACAGTTTAAATTATTCTTTACCAATCTGGATGCTTTTTAATTCTTTGTGTTGTCTGACTGCCATGGCTAGGGCCTCCAGAACTACGTTGAAAAAAATGGGGAGGATGACCATCTTTGTTTTTTTCCTGATCTTAAAGGAAAAGCTTTAAACTTCTCATTGTTAAGTATGATGTTGGCAGTGGGTTTGTCATATATAGTGGTACATGCCCTCTATACCCATTTTGTTGAGAGTTTTTATTCTGAATGGATGTTGAATTTTGTCGAATGCTTTTTCAGCATCTACAGAGATGTTTGTGTGGTTTTTGTCCTTTTTGTTGATGTGGTGGATGATGTTGATGGATTTTTGAATATTGTACCATCCTTGCATCCCTGGAATAAATCCTACTTGATCATGATGGATGTTCTTTTTGATGTATTTTTGAATTCGGTTTGCTAATATTTTGTCGAGTATTTTTGCATCTATGTTCATCAGAGCTATTGGTCTTAATTTTCTTTTTTTGTGGTGTTTTTGCCTGGTTTCAGTGTTAGGGTGATGCTGGCCTCATAGAATGAGTTTGGAAATATTTTCTTCTCTTCTACTTTTTGGAAAACTTTTAGGAGAATGGGTATTAGGTCATCACTAAATGTTTGATAAAATTCAGTGGTGAAGCCATCTCATCCAGGGATTTTGTACTTAGGAAGTTTTTTGATTACCAATTCAATTTTGTTGCTGGTAATTAGTCTATTCAGATTTTCTGTTTATTCCTGGGTCAGCCTTGGAAGGTTATATTTTTCTTTAAAGTTGTCCATTTCTTCTAGGTTATCCAGTTTGCTAGCATATCATTTTTCATAGTATTCTCTAATAATTCTTTGTATTTCTGTGGTGTCCATAGTGATTTTTCATTTCTCATTTCTGATTTTGTTTATGTGTGTAGACTCTCTTTTTTTCTTGAAAAGTCTGCCTAGGGTTTGATCTATTTTGTTTATTTTCTCAAAGAATCAGCTCGTACTTTATTGATTCTGTTTATTGTTTTATTCTTCTCAACTTTATTTATTTCTGCTCTAATCTTTATTATGTCCCTCCTTCTACTGACTTTTGGCCTCATTGGGTTCTTTTCCTAGTTCCATTAGTTGTGAGTTTAGACTGTTCATATGGGATTGTTATTTCCTGAGATAGGCCTGTATTGCAATATACTTCCCTCTTAGAACTGCCTTCACTGAGTCCCACAGAAGTTGGGGCATTACGCTGTTGTTTTAATTTGTCTCCATATATTGCTTGATCTCTGTTTGAATTTGGTCACTGATCCGTTGATTATTTAGGGGCATATTGTTCAGCTTCCATGTGTTTGTGGGCTTCTCTGTTTTATTTGCGTTATTTTTTTCTTGTTTCGTACCTTTGTGGTCTGACAAGCTGGTTGGTACAACTTCAATATTTTTGGATTATTGAGGCTCTTTTGGTGGCCTAGTATATTATCTATGCTTGAAAATGTTCCATGTGCACTTGAGAAGAATGTGTATCCTGCTGCTTTTGGGTGGAGTGTTCTGTAGATGTTCATTAGGTTCATCTGTTATAATGTGTTGTTCAGTGCCTCTGTGTCCTTCCTTATTTTCTGTCTGGTTGATCTGTCCTGTGGAGTAAGTGGTGTCAAATTCTCCTAAAATTAATGCATTACATTCTATTCCCCCTTTAATTCTTTTAGCGTGTGTTTCAGATATGTAGGTGCTCCTATGTTGGGAGCACAGACTTTATAATCATTATATCCTCTTGTTGGAATGATACGTTTATCATTATGCAATGTCCTTTTTTGTTTCTTTTTACTTTCTTTGTTTTGGAGTCTATTTTGTTGGATACAAGTACTGCAACTCCTTCTTTTTCTGCCTATTAGTTGCTTGAAATATCTTTTTCCTTCCCTCACTTTAGTGAGTGTATCTCTTTGGGTCTGAAGTTAGTCTCTTGTAGGCAGCATATAGACGGGTATTGTTTTTCTACCCATTCAGTGACCCTATGTCTTTTGATTGGTACATTCAGACCATTTACAACTTTAGGATGATTATTGATAGGTATGTACTTATTGCCATTGCAGGCTTTAGATTCGTGGTTACCAAAAATTCATGGGTAACTTCCTTATTATCTCACAGTCTAATTCAACTCAGTATGCTATTACAATCGCAATCTAAAGTTTCTTTTTTTTCTTTCCTCCTTTTTTTCTCCTCCATTCTTTATTTATTAGGTATCATATTCTGTACTATTTATGTATCACTTGACTGACTTTGAGGTGGTTTATTCATTTTTCATCTGCTTAGTACTTAATTGTTTGACTTTCTTGATTGTGGTTTTATATCCTCTGGTGAGAGCTATTTAGCCATAGGAACACTTCCATCTATAGGAGTACCTCCAAAATACACTGTGGAGGTGGTTTGTGGGAGGTTAATTCTCTCAGCTTTTGCTTATCTGGAAATTATTTAATCCCTCCTTTAAATTTAAATGATAATCTTGCTGGGTAGAGTATTCTTGGTTCAATACCCTTCTGTTTCATTGCATTAAATGTATCATGCCACTCCCTTCTGGCCTGTAAGGTTTCTGCTGAAAAGCCGGTTGATAGCCTGATGGGCTTTCCTTTGTATGTGACCTTTTTTCTCTCTCTGTGAATACTCTGTCTTTGTCCTTGAAATTTGCCATTTAATTTTTATGTCTTGTTGTTACCTTTCTTCGGTCTCTTATGTTGGGAGATCTATGTATCTCCATGGCCTGAGAGACTATCACCTTTCCAAGATTGGGGATATTTTCAGCAGTTACCTCCTCAAAGACACTTTCTATCCCTTTTTCTCTCTCTTTTTCTTCTCATACTCCTATAATGTGAATATTCCTCCATGTGGATTTGTCATACAGTTCTTTCAATATTCTTTCATTCCTAGAGATCCTTTTTTGTCTGTGTGCCTCAGTTTCTTTGTATTCCTGTTCTCTACTTTCTATTTCATTTACTGTCTCCTTTACTTCATCTAATCTGCTTTGAAATCCTTCCATTATATGTTTCATTTCATATACTGTATTCTTCAATGTTTGTATCTCATTCCTGAATTCCTCCCTGAGTTCTTGTATATATTTCTGTAGCTCCATGAGCATATTTATGATTTTTATTTTTAAATGTCTGTCAAGAAAATTGATGAGTTCAGTTTCACTTGGCCCTCTTTCTGGTTTTTGTGGAATTTTGGGTTAAACCAGGTTCCTTTGATATTTCATATTTGTAGGTGGTGCTCTCAAGGGCCCAGAAGCTCTGCTCTCAGGAGCTGCTCAGCCCCTGGAGCAATGGCAGGGGTCACAGCAAGGGGCACTGGTACCTGTCAAGAGGAAAGAATTCTTTCCTGCTTCATGGCTGCAATGCCTGTCTGCACTGTCAGGGCCATTGGGCTGAGTACACAGGGAAAAGCCTTATGCTTTGTACTTCTAGCTGCCATCGGTGGGTCCACCTTCTGGCTGGTCTGGTGCTATGGTGGGGGCAGTCCGGTTTGTGAGGTGGTGCGAACCAGGAGGAAAGCTCAGCAGGCTGTTTATCATTTTGGGAGACCTTGGAGCTGTATTGGCAGCCAGTGAGATGGAGTGCCTGAAGCTCCTGAAAGTTTCCAACTTGCTGTGCAGAGTGCTCTTAGATAACTTTGTTCAGCTATCCTTTCTCCTGAGCAGCAAGCTCTGTGCAGTCCTTGCCCCTTTAGCAACCTGCTCACTGTTAGGAAGTCTCTCAGATTGCCCACCTTTCTATTGTCCCAGAGTGGTTGGATGTGGAACCCTGTTTTCCACAAGTGGCTGGAATCTCAATGTCTTCCACCTGTCTTAGCTTCCAACCCTACTAATCTCCAGAGCACCATGTAATGTAGGTTCGTATTCCCAGAGCAGATCTCCAGGGCTGGGTGTTCAGCAGTCCTAGGCCTCTGCCCCCTTCCTGCTCTGTTTCTCTTCCTCCCGCCATTGAGCTGGGTTGCGGGAAGGGCTTGGGTCCCTCCAGATCATGGCTTTGGCACTTTTCCCTATTCCTTGAGGTCTGCTGGTTTCCCAGGTGTAGACAGTCTGCCACAGCCTTCTTTTCCTTGCTCTTTTAGGATTTGATGTATTTGCTGTATTTTCATATTATATGTGGTTTTGGAAGGATGTTTCTGTCTCACCTCTCACACTGCAATTTTTAATCCTCTTCCTCTTTTGATCATCTTATTTGAGTGATTCAAATAATTAATGATTTCTACAAAGACAAACTATTTCCTAGAAAACTTTATTTTGCGTTAGCCAAAATATATTTCAGATTCAAAAGCAGGCAGTTTTATATTACCTGTATGCAAAAATGCCCTGCCTAGGTGATACTAGTTCCCCTTAATTAATGGTAGTTAGAGGGGAAAATTGTCCACTTAGCAGTAATTTTTTGTCAACAAAAATGGTGATGTCAGGCCAAAGAACTTCTCACTGTAGGTTGCTCAGCATTTCAATGTGGTATATAGCTTTAGGCATGAAAGATCATCAGATTTTTAGAAACCCAGGAGAATTTTGGGTTTTTGGAAGCCTGGACACCAGAGGGTGCTAAAGTGCTGCATAATTTACTCATGGGTCTTTCTCTTATCAACTTTCTATGGTAATGGGGTCAGCTGGCCCCTAGAGAAGAGGCTGGGCATGTCTGGTGCTGGGGGATATGTTTCCCAGCTCCAGGCTTTGTCAGAGGTGTATGCCCTCCTGGAGCCACAAGCACATTAATGGACCACGGTGGGGCCATCGTCTGGTTGCTGCTGACTTGACAGTTGGTTTGGTCAATCTCATTGATTGTGAGGAAGTCAACTGTTAAAAATAGAATCAATGGTGCTACCACTAGCTCACTAGCCATTTACAGGACTCATAAATACTGAAAATGACTGCCCAGAGGCTGAGCTTCCAGGTTTCTTTTAGCTTTACTTTGAATTTGCTGCTTCTCGCTATCTCAGCAGATGAGAGGACTTGAAAGAGCTGAAAACAGCCCAAGCTGCATGAGTCTCTCAAGAAAGGAATTATTAATAAAATGTCAACTCCTGCGCATTAAGCATCTTTTGAAAAACTTTCTTAAATTCATGAAATATCAGGTTTGGTGCCTTGGGCCTGCTTTGCATTCCTGGTACCCATATTTTTGCTTCTCAAGAACAAATTACTCCTTTACCCGTGAGATCAAGTCTATCTCCTCACATGAATGTAACTGCTGAGGTTTTAACACAATGCTCAGCACTATGTAGAATAATAACAGATTCTGACCTCAAGAATCATACAATGACTTAAACATAGGAGAACATGTAATGAACAATGTGGACTATTTCAGAAGTTGTAAGTTTGGTTGGTGTATTGAGTTAACATACTGGTGAGAATTCAGCCTAAGTTATATAAATGTGGGAAATGTAGATATATATCTGTATGTATATACATATAGACAACATGCATATAAACAATATATGACCAAGTATTAACTTGTGTGGATTGAATGCTAAATAAAACATACTTTTGAAAAAGTTTGGACCCACCATCTGTTATTTTTCTTCTAACCACTTATTTTTCCCTTTCTTCATCATTTAACTTTATATTCATGAAGATATGTACATTTCATGATTTTATCCATACAGTATACTCTTCAACATTCATTCATCCATTTACTCATTTTTTTAACCCACCAAATATTTTGGGTACTCACCTTATATTAGACATAGGGCAATGCACAGAATCTGCCTTGGGATACAACAATGAATAAGATGTAATTCCTGACCTCAGGGAGCTGATAAGGGGAACAAGTTTACTGGGGAAAAATTAATTGTTATATAGACAAATCCTGAAATAGAGATACACATGGGGTATTAAAGGAGAGATGGAAGTCTATCGACTCCTGACACATGAGCTCAGAAAAAACATCTTCCAGGAAGAGGTGGCATTTGGTCTGAATTCTAAAGGATGAATTGAAGTTAGCCAGGTAATAAAGGGAGCATGAAGATCTGTGATGGGGGCTCAATGTGTGAAATGCCCCAGAGTGACAAGTGCTTGGCTCATGTTGGGAATGACAGATCATTCAGGAGGAAGAAATGAAGTATCTGAGGACCAGTGGAGATGAGCCTGGAGAAACAAGCAGAGAGGATTGATTACAGAGAAATTGTGTGTGTGTTTGTGTGTTTGTGTGATTTCAAGGGGTTTGGATTTTACGCTCTTGGAAATGGGGAACCATCAAAGCATTTTAGAGAGGAAATTGGTAGAGTCAGAGGTGCATTTTCGGAAGATCACACTGGGTACACTGGTTAGAAGAGTAAAGCAAGAGGCAGGAATACCAATTAGGCAATTGTTTCAATAAGTCAAGCAGAAGTTCATAGAGAACTGAACTCAAGCACTAGCAGCAGTGATGACGACTTGTAAAGGTGTCAAGAGACACGGAACTTTGGTTGTTACTGATGAACTGTAGGGCAGAAGCGAGAGGTAGGGGTCCTCAATAAAGCCCTCAATTCTAGATCAGCCATTCTCCAGGTGGATAATGGTGGTATTCTCTTAGAAATATGAGGCCACAGGCCTTCTGGGAGATTCAATTTTTGGATGAGTCTTCTGTGTTTAATACTCTTATATCCTTGAATTCATGTTTTAACTGAATTGTGCCACTAAACACCTATCACACACTATTTTGCATTATTCTATAATTGTTTAAGGTAAGTGCATCCTCTTGCCACATCTATAGTGTAACAAAGACAAATTCTCTACCCGTGCTCACCTGCACCGTTGTCTTTATAGTTGGAGCACATAATCATATTCAATGATTGCCTGATTTCAGCTTCAGGTTCAGAATGTGTGATTCCTGGTTACGAAAAAAGGTAACCTTTTAACTGTGGAATCGGAAACTGCAAGTAGTTTTCGAGATCTGTCCTGACTGATCTCCAAGTGGACTCTTTTTTCTTTCTGTCACTCTGACTTACGTGTCTCTTCCAATCCTCATACTCTTCCATTCATTTGGATTTCAAAGGAAGGGGAAGAAATAAGTTACAATCAATAGCGGCTCCGAAACTTTAAGTTTGGTAAACATTATACACTCACAGGCCAAGATATATTCATGGTTGGGGAAAATAAAAAAAGTTGCTGTAACTCATTTTCTCACAAATGCATTTGGAAGATTCTGCAGTATAACACCAGCTGCTTTCAGCACATAGCAGTCTCCACCAAACCCCAGCAACACCCCATTCTTCCTCCAGCAACACCCCATTCTTCCTCCAGCAACACCCCATTCTTCCCTCAGCAACAGCACCTCCTTTCCTCAACACTTTCTTGCTGGTTCTGTGAAAGGGTTTACAAGGCACAAAAATCAGAATCATTTCTTTCTGTGGGCAGAACTCACAGATTACTATTCTAGGTTACTTAGTAAGAGGCTATTCAAATATACCATTTAGGTTCCCCCCACAAAATACTTTTCTTTTGATAATATGAGGCATGCTAAGCTATTGATTTTTTAAAGGCTAAAAAGTATAAAAAAGAAAATGAAAAATATTACCTAAATCTTATCAACTTTTATAATGCTATTAACTTTTTTGAGATTTCTTTAAACCATCCCTTTGTCTCTCTGAAGTGTATTATAAATTTTAAAAAGAGTAAGTGTGTGAGTGTATGCGTGTACATATACCAAATATTATTTAAAAATGTGAACTGCCTCACTAATATTTAGATCTCTCTCTATGCCAATAAATATATATCTATATCATCATTTAATGGTACCTAGCATACCAATTTGTGTGGATTCCTCATTACTACTTTATTAAAGCTATGTTATCTTCCTTTTTGTTAATTCTTAAATTCATGTATGATTAGCTTTTAACATTCTGTTTGTTATGCACATTAGAAGTTTATGTATTTTTCCTTTGTACAAAGAATTGCTGACTTATCAACTTTAATTTTCAAAAAATTATAATTCTTTCATTTCAGCTCTTATTTTTACCTTTTTTATTTTTCTTTAATAGCACTAAATTATTGCTTCATTTTCTAACCTCTGAACAGATTGATTAATTAATATATATTTTATTCAATAACAAATGCACCTTTATGACATTCCTTAGTTTATTTAATAACTTTATTGGGACATAATTGACAGGCAAGAGATATTTAAATTGTACAAGTAGATAACAGGATCACAGACACACTTTGATACTACCAGTTTAAATAACTGTGCAGACGAGTGGTCATTAAGGAATGATACAGATTTCATTGGCAATATCATTTCAAGTCAATGTCAATGAGGAAACTAGAGATCCTGGTAGATTTCAAAATATCTTCTTGTTCATAGGAATATAGGTTTATGAGATATTATACTTATGAGTGCCCGACAGACAGTCATTACTTTTATTGGGGAGACCTTGCCCAAGTCCAACAGCCCTTCTGGGCCTCAGTTTCCTCATTATTAAAGGGAGGACACAATTACTTGTTCCCCAAATATCATTAAAGAACTGATAGACCATGATTTTGCATGTGCCCTTTTTTTTGATAAAAGGTAAAAAGATAGATGGCTTAGAAAGAGCTACTTATTCCTACAATTCAGAGCAGTGGCCAGGAAATGTAGGATTCTAGAATAAACTCTATTAAGAAATCCTGGAAGAACTGGGTCATTTAGCCTGGAGAAAAGAATACTAAGGGAGAGTTTATTATGATCTCTTGAGGCATTTTCTCAGCATGTAAGCCAGATGGCTTTTCTTAGTTTCCTTGCTTCGGCCATGTCTAAATGAAGTCATTAATACGTCCTGGTGGCAGCTTTCTTTCTGTCTGGTGGCCTTACAGAGGCTGTCAGAGTGTTGTGGGTTATATTGCTTGTGAATTGTCTTCCTCTGGATCGGAGTGGCAAGTGAGGTAAGTTAGTGAATAGCCGAATATGACGATTCTCATTGAACTAAACATAGCGAACCTTCCCAAAGATCCCTGGGAAGCCTGGGCCAATAAAAAACCTTAAATCAACATAAGAGATACAGTTTTTCTTTTTAATATTCACATAAAAGAATCTTTACTCAGTAAAACAGTGAATGATCCCACTGAGATTTGAACTACCTTAGCTGGTATTAACACACAAACACTCATGCTCACATGGAACCACTATTATGGCAGTAACAAGATGTCCAGTAACTCGTACTGGACATCATGATCACATAAAGAAACTTAGTGAATATTCATCCCTTTATTCATTTCACAGTCTGCTAGCCTACTGTGTGGTTTGCATTGTTGTGAGGACCTCACATACTGGTAAGCAAACATACATTTTAGTTGTGCTCTTAAAGCTTAGGTGCAGTCAAGATAATGAGCAAACTTTGGCCCAGTTAAATCTAAAATTGTCATTAAAATGCCATAAATGGAAATTGAAAGATGCCACAAGAGCCCAACAGGGGGAACTAGCCTGCAGGTGTGAGTCATCATGAAGTGATATTTCCACTTGACTCTGTGAAGACCAAAAAGAAGTTAAAGTGAAGCAGAAAGGAGATTATTCCAAGCAGATGGAACAGGATGTGCAAGTGCCCTGCAGTCTAACAAATTCAATTTAATTAACTTCCTCCCTAATGTGTGTGGCTGATGTTAGATGCTCCCCAGAACCCAGCTATTAACACATTCCACAGTACTTATGAGATGTCTACCATGTGCTATATGGAGGCACTGTTCTGTATGCCCAGTGCAGGGAAGACTGTATCTGGGACCTCAAGGAACTTTTAATCTAGGGGAAGAGATAAATAGTAAATTAAGAGTCACACAGAAAATTGTTCAAATTACAACTATGAGAAATTCCAGAAGGTAGATTATGTCTGGCCAGTTGTGAGATGAGAACAGAAAGAATTCCCTGATGAAATGACATGTAGGCTGAAGCTTGCAAGATAAAAAGAAGGATTGATTATTCCAAAAGCAAGAGAAAATGTTTTCCAGGAAGAGGAAATTATTCACAGTTGCTGAGACAGGAAATATCTTGGTGCCAGAATGGAAAAGAAAGATGGCCAGAGAACTTGGAGCAAAGTAGAGCAAAGAGGTTAGACCTGACCTTGGAAACAATGGCATGGAGCCCGGTCTCTATTTTAGCAGAAATATTCAACTCTATTTTGATGCCATGACCTATACACAGTCACCCTCTTACCACCATAAGCAGATGACCACATGATCATACTCAGCTCTCCTTGTCATTATGTTACATGGTGGAGTGTTATATTTCCACTGATCATTGCTCAGTCATCTTATCTTTAGCTTTGGGCCAGATGTGAGTTGTACTGATGGACATATTTATATCAGTGCACCAAAGTTAAGTCATAATAGTGCATTTTCTGGACCAGCCATCACTGCTTATCTGAAATAGGAAAGTGTGTTCGTCAGTAGACGTCAATAGCACAGTAACACATTTTAAAGAAGTATTGTATCTGATGGTAAGCACCTTCCATTAAACAAGGAAAATACAGTATCAGTTCAATAAAAATAATTTAGGTCAGATATAAAAGAGAATCCTGATGAGGAGTTAAAAAAATCCAATACTTAAAAGATGTAGGTTAAGTAGGTACTGAGCCATAAAATGGACTACAGACCATGGAAACATCTAAGGATACTGCAAGGGGCTGTGCATATTTTTTTATTGTGGTTTTCATGATTGGTACTTCCTGGAGTTAATGCAGTGAGCAACCTCACCAAATATTTGTGGCTTTCCAGGTCTGCTCTAGTCATTTCACCTGTCGGATATATTGTCTAACTTCAAAAAGTTGGACTATATCACCTGCACATGCTTACCTAGCTCTGCAATTCTACGATTCCAAGCCAGTATTTTTGTAGTTGACAGTAAGGTAGCTTCTTAAGGTATTGAAGCAAGTCTGGGGTAGATTTCTGCTCTTTCATCAGTTCTTCTAAAGGTAGCGCAAAACATAGTGGATGACATAATGAAGCTGAATATCTGACTTTATATTATTAAACGCCAGCACAGCCTCACTTTCTAATCCTGTGGTTCACTCAGGTGTGCTTTTCTCTCTGAGTTCCAGATTAGCAAGTGTTTTACGTGATCAGGTATCAATAAAGCTGCCAACATAAAAATGTGCAATCTCACTTCTTGAACTCAGTTTTCCGTACAACTTGACGAGGTTTGCTAAGATACCAAAATATATTTTCAGCTGTTACAGACAGCCCCTAAACATTTGCAGCTCAATGCAGTTGAATATTCACACTGTGATTTTAATTAGGCTAATGTGTGCTTGCTCCAATGTATAATAAAAGGCATAATCCATAATTATAACCCCTTTGTACTGCTTCCTGTCAGAGGGATTGGTAAAAAAAATTTCTTGTTCTTTCAATTTGTTAACGGGATTATGATGAGCAAAAAAAGCCTGAATACCATGGCTGAGCAGGCATGCCTTAACAAGGTGAAAGGATTAATACCACAGGTCATCAGTAATTTAAAGATGTCAATTGCCAGGCTCATCCATGAGTTTCTGAGAAACCAGAGACTCTAGAAAATGTTTGCTCCTAGGAGGTGAGCACGTCAGACACCGATAATAAGTGCATGGAGAAAAAATGTTTTCACACAACACTGCAGTTCACAACTATGCACCAGGAAGAGGAAATATTCCAACCATGAATCTACCTGTCAGAAACGAAAAATAAAAATGAAAAGGAAAATCGCTTTTCAGTGAATAGTGTTTAAAACAAATTTTATATTATGAATCCTATCCTGGGTCTTCATTATGACTCTGAGCATCTATTACCATGAACAGTTATTTGTCTTCTCATGTGTAAGATTTTTTTTACCCCAAATAGATTCCACACTCCACAAGGAAGGGATTTCAGCATGTCACACTGAACATTGTCCCTGGTGGGTGCAGGATCCAGTCTCACTGATAACTCCCATGAGAGTAATCCCTGCTGTCCCACAGGTGTATAGGCCAGGAAAGGTCATTTCAAGTCAATATGACTAGATGTTAATGACAGGTGTATTTTCTTTTAAAAAAATTTATAAAAGTAAATTTTAATGAACTCCAGTATACAAAACTTAATTCTGTATCTCTTGGCATATGTGGTTTTTTTCTTCTAGAATTTTTGAACAAAGTTTTCTGGTTGCTTACCTACCTCATCACTATCACACCATATATTTTCCTAGGTGACATGACAATTCAAGCAAGTCTTGGGCTGTACAGAATAAGCATTCAGAATTGCAAAAACAAAATTGAAAAGATTAATGTTATTATCAATCTAAATCAAATGCAATTCCCCAATGGGCTAGAGGTGAGAAATTTCTAACCCCATCTACCAGTTATTGTATTGAGCTCTCTTCTTTCTGAGTAAGACAGTCTATTTTCTTAATAGGGTGGAGAACAGCAGAGGGGGAGAAAAGGAACAGCCAGAAGCCTCTGTGTCTGTATGCGAAGGAAAACATTATCTACACCGGAGATGACAGAATACAGACAAGCTAAATACTAGTTCTTTGAGTATAAGTTTAAAATTTTTTTATTTAAGTAAATAAAATTCTGAAAATAATAATTTAAAAATAAAAGAGCAGTGACTTAAATATCTTTAAGTCAATAATCCAAAGAGGTTATGTTTTATTGATACTAACACTCTATAAGTAGTAATAATTCCCTTTTCTAGGACTATTTTTCAGTTCTCTTTGATGTATCTTTGTTGTCTTAAAAGAAAACAAAAGAACAAAATTGTGTGGGACTTTTTTAAAAATTAATTTTGTCCATACCCTCTGTTCTCTTTATTACACAGTAAAAGAACAATTAAGTCATTTAGTAACTTTGAAGATAACAATTTTAGGTTATTGCCTTTCTTAAAAAAAAGAAAAGAAGAGGGATCTAATAAGGACATACATTTTATTACATTTGTTATTGATGCTATAAAACACAATTTTAACAGCCAGGAAATGCAATACAATTGATCATATGTTAGAAATGCATTAATTTGAGTTACTGTATTTTTCATATGTAATTTGAAATTACGTATAGACATAAAAATGTCTTATTGCATAGTATAAATCTATGCATTACTATTTCATTACATTAAATTAAAACCATGTCTACAAGAGATTTTCCCTGAATATCTCACACAATTTCCTAGAGGATGCTCCCTTAGGTTGAACTGACCATAGTTGTTACTTGGGGTAATTTTCCCCATAGTCTCATCTCTGGTCTACAGTTTGCTGCTTTTGATCTACTGTTTCTTGAAACAGTCATTGGACTAAACTAATGTCATCCATAAAAATGACCATTTAGTAGTAAAAAAATAAAGGACTTTACTGAGGACAGAATAATCAAACATGAGACAGCAGTTTAACAGCCCTTTTTAAAGACTACTTTGTTTTCAGGAATGAGATGCTGCCTTCCAGGTCCATCTCGATCATTCAGTTTGTCAAGAAGTGGTGGCAAAGGGAAGTGTTCCCAGTGTGTCTGGGTTCCTTTTGCACAACTAACAGAGTTCAGGAGAAGAAAAAGGAATTTTTCAGTTGTCAGGGTCAGAAGCATATTTCTCTGATTATGTTCCAAAATAATGGCATCCCTTTGATCTAGTTATAAGAAAACAACCAGTACATTAACAAAATATTCTGTTTCTAATTATATAAGGAACACAAATTATAAAAGTATTTTCCAGGTAAACTACAGTGTGTGTGTGTGTGTGTGTGTGTGTGTGTGTGTGTGTGTGTGTGTGTGTGTGTGT
>JAQQAC010022866.1:12440523-12629335 GCA_029783875.1 Phataginus tricuspis | reverse complement strand
TGTGTGTGTGTGTGTGTGTGTGTGTGTGTGTGTGTGTGTGTGTGTGTAGCCTTAGGTATCTATGCTCCTCAGAGCCCAAATGTTATAATTAGTTGCTAATCCTTTCTTAGGCATAATTCCAAGCAACATGGTTAAGCTGATATTGCATAGATCTACTTTCTTCACGCCCTCAGCTGCCCAAAGCATGATTATCCTGCTATCTGACATTCCATCTCTGCCTATCTGAAACTTTCCTAGAGTTAAATCTGTGAGAGAGTAGAGTTTCTTTGGCTTCCAACTACTAACTGAAGAATCTTCATATTTCACAGTGCCTTTTTCATGTGATGATGCAGTCTCCTGCTCAGGTTCATAACCTTGGAGGTCATCTTTCATCCTGAACACTCTTTGATTATAAATTTACATCACACAAATCTCCTTCTATCATCTCCAGAATGTAGCAAGGCTGTGACCAAAGCTGTCTCAGGAAGATGCCAATTCAATAATTCATACCGTTATTATATCTTGGCTGGCCGCAGTAATTCATCCTAGTTGTGACTTCAGTAACTCTCCCGGCCCTGTATTGTAGTAATGTTGAAGAAATCTCCCATCTATTGCCAGCGCTGTGGCTCTAACATGTCTGATCTATTTGTCTAATACAACTGAATTATGCATCCAAGTGTCTCCATTCCATTAATTATTCATATATCTTTTAGCACCTCAATACCTAAATTTCTTCAACAAAAGAAAATATTATCAATGGTTATGAGGATTGGAGATTATCATATCCTGAGAAGGAGCTTCAGGAAAGCTGAATGTTACCCTATTATTGTGAAAAGATCCATCTAGAAAATTACAAGTCACCAGAAACATAAAGAGCATTAAGTGTCAAATCATCCTGGTAAAAAATAAGAAATCTAAAAGTGAAACTGGGTTTCACCTGCTATCCAAAAGTAGAGTGTTCCTATGACAACTTTCCTAGGCCAGAATAATATGAAACGAAGATGCAATACATTAGTTTATATGGAAAAAAATTTGAGACATCCCAGATACCAAAAAATAACCTCTTTAAGGCTTCTCTGATACCTTAGGATACAACTTGTTAACAATGCACAAAATAAATCCAAATAAATCACAGATGCTCACAGACAGTTAAAAACTCTGGAGTCTTGATGCTGAGATGCCCAGTGTGGCTCCTGGGTAAGGAGTTTGGTGGGGCCACTTGCCCTGCTTAGGTGCATGCTGCCTCTGTACGGGTTTGCTTCAAAACAAATGCTGCATGCTATTTTTACTTCTGTCTTTTTAATTGTCTTGCCAGTGGGTTTCAGCCCTGGACAAGTTATGGATTCAATTAAACCAAAAAAATGACAGTGGAACATTACTGGGGTGAAAGGGTTTATACCCAACTTTATTTCCATGGTGGCAGGTCAATCACTAGATCCCTGTCCACTCAGAGTGAGTCTGCACGCAGCAAGCCCTTCTCTGCTTCTGGGCCCCTTTACCCCCGCAGCCGTCTCAGTCTCTGTCTCTGGTGCTGCCACCACTGCAGCCTCTGCTCTCCTGCAGCCATGCATCAGCCCACAGCACTGGGTGGAGCTCTTTGTATAGAGTCAACGACAATATGTTGCCCACAAGTGTGTAGTGAGCAAGCCAACCAAAGCCAGGTGAGAATCCTGGCCACAGGAACCTTCACTTTCTCCATACTCCATCCCCCAGGATTCTCACCACTCAATCTATGCCCCCTCAATCTTCAGCAATGATCACTGTGCGACAAAGCTGGAATTTCATAACCAATAACAACAGAGGCTATGACAATATGCAAATAATGAAAATTACTACAAATAATAATAACTCTCAAAACTGAGGAGATACATTGCTGCCAAGTGGTCATCCTGACTGTGTTTAAACAAGTTCTACTCAAATGCATTACCAAAAGGACCATGGATGGGCCTTACATTACCCACCTTCTCCAGCCTCTCTAGAAGAAAATCTTTCAGACACACAGGCCCATCTTGTTGCTTTGTCTCTGGCTTCTGCTTCGTCCTCAGCAGCTGGAATGACTGCTCCAGTTTCAACTGTTGCTACAGCTCCAGTAAGATTCTATTTGACTTTCCATCCACTTTCTCTGTCTGCTCCTGCCTTTATCAAATCAACCCACATCTGGGTCCTTGTGACCTTCACAGGGCCCTTTAAATTCTTCCTTTGAGTAGCAGATCTTATTTTCTTTTGTGCTTTCATTGCTTGAGGCTGAGTATAGCAGCAGAGCACAGAGTGCTCCGCTACATGGGGAGGAGGCTGCACGTCTTCTGGAGGAACCCGCACTTGCCAAGTCTTTATCTTCTTTTGGACTTTCCACCAACTTTCAACGTGGTGGGGTTTCAGCTGAGGAGCAGCTGATGCCTCAGCACTGGTAGCGCCTCCACCCCCAACTGTTCATCAAACCTCAGCTCCTCCTTCATCTCTGCGGCTGACAGCACCACTACATCCTCACTTGCCCCATGGCACCTTGCAGCCTGCATTCTCACGCTGCCGCTTCTTCTCCGGCTGCCACTTCTAGGGCTACTAGGACATCCTTTACCATTTCCACAGCACCTCATAGTGACATCATTTTAGTCATCAATAAAATTTTTTACCTCCTCTACAGCACCTCACAGCTCACATTCTCATGCTGCCTTTTCTCACGGTTCCTGAAGGAGGATGTCTTTCTTCCTTATGGCCTTTCCCAGTACTGTGAGAAAAAAACTCCCCACAGTTCCCACAGCCTCAAGGGCACTCTGTTTATTTAAGGAATTCCTTATTTTGCTGAGGGCCAACTTTACTGCCTCAGGCATCACCTCCACCTCTTTCCAGTCTTGGGGTGCGTCCAGTCCTCTAGGAGGCAAGTCACCTCAGACCACATGTCCATTGGGGGACACTTGAATGTCTCCCCATCCATAGGCTCAGCCTGCTGAAACACTCCTCCCACGAGGGCAGCCTGTTCTGTTCCGTCTACAGTGAATCCTGCTGAAGTTTCCAGTTGTCTTGCCTATGGGTTTCAGCCCTGGACAAGTTCACTATGGATTCAATGAAACCGAAAAAATAACAGTGGAATATTGTTAGGTAAAAGGGTTTATACCCAACTTTATTCCCACGGTGGCAGGTCAATCACTAGAACCTTGTCTACTCAGAGTAAGTCTGCAGGCAGCAAGTTGGTCTCTACATCTCTCTCTGCCCCACAGCCATCTCAGTCTCTGCCCTCCACATTGTCACCACTCCAGCCTCTGCTGTCCTGCAGCCAAGCAGCTATGCAGCCCAGAGCACTGGGCAGAGCTCTTAATATAGAGCGAACAACAATGTGTTACCTACAAGTGTGCAGTGAGCAAGCTGACCAGGGCCAGGTGAGAGTACTGGCCATGGGAACCTTCACTTTCTCCACATTCATAAAAGCAAAAATCCCCTTTGGACTGCTTTCATTTAGTAAAAAAAGATACTAATGTAAGTCTCTGGTAAAAGTGAAGTGGCGTAGTGTGAATTTTTGAAAAGCAGGAGATACCAGTGTAATAGAATAAGGGAAGCTTATCTGAAAGTGTTTTTTAAAGCTTTGAAGGTCCTGTATCAAGCTAAGAGGGAAAACAGAGTGGTAGAAAAATAATCCTTGTATTAGTTCCATTACTCACCAAATTTTTATCAGGCACAGTATGTGCTAGAAACTGGAAATCCAGCAATAAACAAAATAGACAAATGCAGCAATAATGGAAGTGAATGAAGAGACAAGTACTAAATGATCATGCTTTAATGAAGCACACCTGAAGATGGCCATACCTTGATTATAGTTTGAGAATCTCACTCTCACCTCCTAATAAGCCTGATAGAATCTTCTCTTTTGTTCTTGTGGGAGCTTCCTACTTACTTGTATCAAGACAGAATATGAGCAAACACCTGTCTACTTGTATAAAATAAATGTGAATTGTCTTGTTGTCTTCACATCTATTAGAAAAAGGGGTCAACAAATGAGAAAGAGAAAGCATAGTGAAGTTTTAAAATTCATTAGTCAATGCTAAGTTTAAAATGCTGTGGAACAATGGGAGCAAAAATAATCTACCAAAAGTAGATGAAAATCATTGAAAGTTTTCCCTTTGATGAAGGATTTTGGAGAACTCACAAGAGAAGACTTAGATTTTTCCACTATAATTCCTCTGACCATCTCACTGAGAGGACCAAATTTAAATGAAAAGCAAAATCAATTTTTGATGGTAAGATTTAGACAGCTATTTCAAGAAGTATGACTGAATATTAAAAGAGTTAAAAGAAGTAATTAATATGTTTGAGGATGGAATTTCCTAGAATGGGAAAGAACTGAGCTTATATGTTCTTTGACAGGGAGAACTCAGCTTGGAAGAAAAATGATGAAACATAAGGCATTAGGAATGAAACAGACCTGAAGGAGTAGTAGATGGCCATCAGATAAAGATGAGGTGAGCAGTAAACTTTAATGGAAATACAGAAAGGATAGGTTGGATTGGTAGGGAGAAGGAACTAAAGTGGAAGACAGGCTAGTGGGAATTGACTCTTTCTCTGTCATCACATTGCTTCAATATTCATGAAAGAAATTTACACCTCTTTGTTGAGTGAGTATTGTGTGGATTTATATTAAGAAATGCTGGGCTTATAGAGGAGAGTGAATTTAAAGTAAGCAGCATATACAGAAAACTTCCACATGAAATATTTTAGTTAACAGTATCTTTACTGTCCCCACAGTAAGAATTGCATTTTCAGAAACATGACAACAGCAGTGACATAATAATAATGCTGGTTTAATGTCATCCAGCTGAATTTTAAATGAGTTATTTGTCTTGTGGTGAGTAGACACTTAATAGACATTTACCTTTAGCCATAGGCCATGTAGCTATTTGATACATTGTTTATGTACAGTGAAAGGGTTTAAATTGTACTATGAGCTTGGAAATTGATGGTCACTTTCTCTTAACCTTGTCCGTCTGCTCCATCTCCTAATACTGCGCTACACATTCAGGAATTCCTCTTTCATTACCCAGGAAATTTCCTATATGTCTCAACTGTTCTTAGGACTATTTCTCTCTCTTTAACCACTCCAAAATATTAATATATATATTTTTGAAAACAGCATTTCTTATGACTTCTAAATCATTTAATTTCTCCTTGAAACATTCTCCTTGGGCAAAAAGTCAGCTAGAAATTGTCTTGGGTCCACATGACCCTCCCTGGATGCTACCCACCCACTAGCTCCTCCCTCTGACTGACCTTTCTTGAAAGTCCATTTCCAATTATATCACTCTCATCACCTGTCCCCATCACTGACTGATGCCAAAATCGTACCCATAATATCAAGGAAAGTTTTGATATCCTTCTTGAACCCATTTCTAGTTTTGTTTTTCTTCTGTGAGAACTCAATATTCACAAGTATGCTCCTTTAAGAACTTTGGGCCTTGAGTATTATTATTCCAGATGGATTTCCTGTCCACTCCTACTTTGGTTTTCCAAGATCAGCGCCACACCTCGGTTTGGTGTGTGTTTAAGTTATATATCATTTCTTCAGTTTATCTCAGAAACTACATCTACAAGTATATTCTAACCTATATTACTATCCAGAAACCTTTTATGGATCTTGACTATGTATTAGAAAATACTTAGTATTGAGCCTAAGTCCCTTCAAAATTTCACTTTAACCTTATATTATCAACTTCCTTCAAATACTTTTTTCTCTGGAAATGAGATTATTCACCTTATAGTCCAGAGAACAGTAAACTATGAAACTTTTATGCCTCCATGCCTTAGAAAATTCTGTGTTTTCCATCAACACTGTGTTTTCCTTTATTTTTCTCTCTCTACTCCAATTCTTCTGGAGCCAGCTTTTGTACTCCACATTTAACTTGCCTCAGATATCTGCTTCTGATCTAACCATGCATGAACTTCATCACGATTTCATAGCACTTGACTTACATCTTCCTCTTCCCTTACTATGTGAACTTATAAATAAAGTAGTCTCATAATATTGCTTCAGTTGTAAGTTCCATTGGTCTAAGTTTCCATACTTACAAAAATAATGAATGCCACTTAATTTTCTTATTAGCTCAAATATGCTATGATTTACTCATATATTATCAAATTTTCATCATTTTTTGTTTACCGGTTATTGTCTCTAAATAGTTTGTATGACACTTCTAAGAAAAGTAATTTAATTTAAATGCTCATGGTTACCCTAAGGTAACCAAGAATGAGTCATATTCTTGTATAATCCCTCATTTCAAGTGCATGTGGAACCTGTAACTTACTTATAACCAATAGAATTTGCCAAAGATGAGGAGATGACATTCCCTTGATTAGGTTATGTTTTATGACAAAGGTGATTATATGTTTCACCTGTGATTATATTACATTACATAAGATTCCAACTTAGCCGACTGGAGATAGAGATTCTTATGCTGGCCTTAAGGAAGCAGAGCCATGTTGTAAACAGCCTGGGGAGAGAGTCATGCGGCAGGGAACTGCAGGCATTCTCTGTGATTTGGGGTCACCTCCAGAAAACAGCCATTTAGAAGCCATGGAAGTCACAAAAGCACAAGGAAATTAATTCAGCTAACAAGCTGGAGGAGCTTCAAAGATGATTGTTTCCTAGTTGAGCTTCAGATGAGAACATAGTCTGGCTCACACCATGATGGTAGCTTTATGAGCCTTTGGACAGAGGAACCATCTAAGTTGTGTCAAAAGTCCTCACCTTCAAAACCTGTGAGATAATAAATGTGTGTCACATGAAGCTGCTACATTTGTAGTAATTTGTGCTAATACAGTGTCTTAAAAAGGTCCATTAAAGCCAATTTTTAGTCAAAAAAAGAGTTACCAAATACTACTAATGTCAAGTTCAGTTAAGGCAACACAATAATAAATGTTTGAGGAAAAAGTGTGAATGTGTTTAAGTACCTTTCCTTTAGATTTTTACATAAGTATATCTGGCTCCATTTTAAAGGACTTCAATACAGAAATCATAGAATAGGAAACAGGTTATTTAGGAATAATAATAATAAGTTACAATCACCAGATTTACACTCAAGTTAAAGGCTTGGGCAATACCAAAGGAAGAATTATGTTTTAAGTTAGAATAAAGAATTTAGAAAGTATATCATTTCAAAAATCGTCCCATACTTTAACTCTTTCAATTAACAAACTGACTATAGGTATTGATTGCGTTGAATAAAAAGGTTTTCTCTACAGTAGAGAGAAGTCTCTGGCCTAATTAATGCCTAAGGATAAGCATTACTGTAATACTCTTTCCACAAGCATTCACGTGGCGAAGCGGAAAAAAAAACTCTGGCTATCAAACTTTTCCCGGAAATGAAGGCATTAGATGTGGACAATGGATGGGGAAGAACAAATGGGTGGGGCTTCCATAGGTTGTGATGGTGAGAAAGATTCCCAACGAAGACCATACCATGACGTCAAGTGTAGTGGCAGGATGGGACAGTGTCAGTATCAGAAATGGCAACACTCCATTATAAAAGAAGAAAGTGAACGTTAGTCAGTAATCATCAAATAAATGAAAGTGGGTAGACAGCAAATGGGCCCACCTGTTAGTTTTCCAGTTTGCTGAAAATAGTCTGCTTATTTTTAAAAATTACAAGATCATTGAATCTTTTATATTTTTAGGAAAAACAGTTTGGGGCTTTTCCTATAATTGTAGCTAAGATTCAATCCAATTCCCAAAAAACACAATTTAAAAAAGTGAGAATCTCAAGACCTGAGGAAGGAGCTCACTAATCCTAATCCAAGTGGGAAGAAAGTCAGAGGAGTGCTTGTAATGAATCACCCTACCCAGGTGTCCACGATTGAAGAAAGCTCAGTTAGCCAAGAACTCCCTCAAAAAGTATGGTATATAACCTTTGGTTATTGAAATTTTTATGGCTGCTATATTATCCTTACACTGAATGCCCATTATCCCAGCTACTGGTTCTCTTAGGTTTTTGTTAGCTGCTTTATCATGTTGCAGTTCATACTACTTAAGCAGACCATGATGATATATTACAGTCAGCTAAAGTGTAGAACATTCTTAGATTTATTTTGACACCTAAAGCAACTTTTCATTAGGCTGGTAACAAGCCATATAGATGCCATAGTCCTCGCAAAAGCATCATTAGGATGTCGAAAAGTGCTGACATAAATGTGGACATTCTCAAGAACATGTTTAGGAAACTGATAGGGTGGAAGCTCTTAATTTTCTCAGGTAGCAGTAGGGGGGAAATCTATATGCAAATGGAAAAGCAATGGTGCTCATTTTTCTTTACAGAAAAAGTTCCCATTATGCACGTCTCAGAGCTCCACCCTCCCCTGACTGACGTTTTATGAAATTACAGAGTGCGCTGGGGCACTGTCTGAGCAATATCGAGTGCCTCCAACAGCTGCTTTGCCATTCTTGGAATGGCATGAACATTTCATGGGACACATAAAAGACTCAGGATGAAAGAGGCAGAGGAACTCACTGAAATGTATTATTAAGTAATGAAACAAATGAAAACAAAGACATGCAATGTATTCCAATGTACACATAAATTTATTTCACCATATAGGTGAAATAAAAAACAGAAGTGTAAGTCTGCACAGATTGTTGTGTCTCCATTAGTAACTAAAGTAAGGAAATTCTCTACATACCACTGTGCAACAATTTCCACTAGAATTTCAGTAGATATGAAATTAAGTGGGACTAAAGCCTACCAGATGCACTGCTTTAATAAAATACGGTTTTCTCATAATTCAAGTAGATTATTAGAGACATCTATTTTAAACAATCTGCCAAATTTAAGTATTATAAGATAGACATATCTCATTATCTGTATATATGCATGTATTCATATTATATAACAGCAATCATGGCTATCCATCCAAATTCCCCACCCAACCTCATACAAATTAGCAACCACGTGTTTCAATTCCTTTTCTTTAGCTAGACTGATTTGGTCATTCTTTAACATTATTGATATCTTACCAAACTTCGAGCCATTGCTTATTTTTTTCTCGATCATTTTTGCCTTCCATTGTACCAAGTCACACATCACATTTTTTTAGAACTTGACTCAATGGTTTTGAGAAACTAGACTATTTTTATTCCCACCGTTTTACTCAGTGTCTTCCAATGGTTATATACTCAGTTTGAGTAATTTTTATTTTTTAACATTTACCATTCTATAACATACAAATTTCCTTCAATTTTCTCTGTAAATGGTTTGGCATGCTAAATATGGTACTTGTTTACTTAATGGGAGGTATTTGAGCCCCTACACCCTCTACCCCTTTCCCATGTCTAGAATTTCATCAAAGTGCTCACTCCCAGTTGTTTCTATTAGCATTAGTGATGACAATTAGTGACCAGTATTATCCTTAATGTACTATTCTGATTGGTACATTATTTTGAATGCTGTGGTATGTTTTTTGGATGGGTACCTGGCCACAGTGCTATTGACATGTTATCTTTCAATGTTTAAACACCTAGACTACAGGTTGTTTTTCTTTGTCATAGTGATATACCTAGTATGCTGGATCATCTATTTAGTTATAGTATAACTGGGTGAATCAACATAATAGACACAGAAACGTTTAAACTTCTTGCTAGAGTCATGTGTGGGAAGTTGACTTATTATCTGGTGACTTCATCTATTCATACTTTTATTCTCATTCCAATTGACCAGAGAATAAAAAGGATTACCTGGCACAGAACAAATGAAATACAAATGAGATCTGGATAATCATCTCCAAGAGGTATTGGAAAGGTGTGAATGACATTTAATAAAATCCTTCTCTGTGCCTTCCCCCCACCCCCTACATTCGATGTCATCCTCCATTTCCAGTACTATATAAATGTCCTAATTTTCTATGTATCTTTGGGTTGTACTGTGGATACTTGCTTTAGTCAGAGCTCACAACCACCTTTGTGCTCCACTTGCACGTAATACTTTATCAAGTGGCAGGGCTAATGCATAGCTCTTGGGAAGTTCCAATGATTCCAACAATACAAATAACTCAGTTTTTCACAAACTAACACACTATGTATATTCATAACAAGCAGTTTTAGGAAATAACTCCTTTATTGGGTAGGTAGTGCATGAAAAGGGAAATAACAGCACCGATAGATGTCTTCTGATCTCTAAATGTCCTCCTTGAAGAGAATGTTATTGGCCATGGAAATAACGACTCTTAGGTAAATCTTGATGGACTGCCACATTCAATAACTTCTTTCTGGGGAATGGCAAGGAACGGAGTCAAATCTCAAAGATATGAACATTTGAGGCCCTACACCCTCTACCCCTTTCTAGAATTTCAGCAAAGTGCTCACTCCCAGTTGTTTCTATTAGCATTAGTGATAACAACTAGTAGCCAGTATTATCCTTAATGTACTATTCTGATTTGTACATTATTTTGAATGTGGTGACATGTGTTTTGGATGTGTACCTGGCCACAGTGCTATTGACATAGTGCTCATATCAGTTCCTATCAGGGTACCAAATGAAAAATGTAGACATTTTTCTTATCTCTTCCCTTTATTTATTAATTATATTTCCTACCTAATGTTCTAAGAAATTGCAATTGGCTCCTTACTGAGTCTTCTTCCCTAAAGCTGTTAAACAAAATGATAACGCCTTCACAGAACAGTTTTTTCAGAAGAGGGGGCCAGTTTACTGGTTTATATGTTTTAGTTGACAAGTAGAGTAATTCGTGTTAACAATAATGAAAAAGACAAAACTAAAGGCTGACAAGTGTGCAGTGCTTCTACTTTAAAAAGAAAACCAGACTATATACCAAATTCCAAACACTTGATTTTCCATGATCTTCATTTTCTTTTGGGTAATATTGGAGGCTCATATTTTTAAAAATGCCTTTATAGGAGTTCAATTTCTGAAATACCAGAATAGGTGATTAGCAAAATTTTTAAAAAGACCCTCTCACTGAAAACAATTGGAAAATTGAATCAAATACAAAAATGATTTGGAGATCTCAGAAAGTTAAAAAGTGAAGAATTTTGGGCCCAAATCTTATGAAAAGGAAACCGGAGAGATGAGATCAGTTTTCAACCAGAAATAGACAAGCCTGACAGAAATTTAACTCAAACCCAAATTTCATTCATCTCTGATCACACTGAGGTTGCTTAGAATTGCCAGTTCCAATGTAGCCATGGAAATTAAATGTAAATATTTTCTGGTGGAAAAGAACATCTTCCTTCACCTCAAAGTATCCCTGTTCAATGGTCAGTACTTAAAAAATAATCAGCAAAATAAAACATAAGAGAGCATGATTTAAATATTAAGAGAAGCTAGACATTAGAAACAAACTCACAGAATTTCCACAATGGAGTTAATGATCATGAGCTATAAAATAACTAGGCTTAAATATTTAAGAAGAAAGTAGAATATTATGGCAGGAAACCAAAAAGTTATGAATGTGAACCAAAAAGAAATTCTATATATGAAAAATAGACCATTTTACTAGAGGACTGGACTATACGTATGTACATACATACATACATACATACAAGTAAATGGAAATTGCAGAAATGAAAAATTAAAAAAGTCAAGAATTCAATAGATAAGCTTCATAGAAGATTAGACATAGTATAAAAAAGGATTATAGTGTTGGTTATTAGAAAATATTGAAGTTCTAGGATATAAATGGAAAATAAAAAAGATCATAAGAGACATAGGAAACCTAATAAAACTAATACACAAATAGTTGGAGTCACAGAAAAAAGAAGAAAGAAAATGAGCAAAGAGCAATATTTTGAGAAAATCTGGCTGAGAATTTTCCAAAACTGTTTCAAGACTTCCAATTGCTGATTCAAGAACTGATACAAATACCAAAGAGAATATCTACAAGAAAAAGGAAAAAGAAAAATACTAGCTGCAGTACTTTACAATATCAGAAAACCAAAGACAAAGAGAAAAATCATGAAATCAACCAAAAGAAAAATAAATCCATTATTCTCAAAAGAGCAGTAAGACAGCTGACTTTAAAAAATAAATGATGGCAAGAGCTAGAATAAAATAACTGACAAACTAGAATTTCATATGAAGCAAAAATACCTACTAGAAATGAGAGTATGTATTATCAACCTACCTGCCTAAAAGATATATTAAGGGGACTTCTTGAGGCAGAAAGAAAATAAGGTAAAAAGGCAGAAGCTCTCTGAAAATTTAAACTTGCTGGTAAATCTAAATTAATATTGATAGCTTCAACCATGGTTTAACAAAATTTTTTTTCTGTAAGGGTCAGATAGTAAATATTTTAAGGTTTGTAGGCCACATATGACCTCTGTTACATATTTTTAATTAAAATTTAAAAAATATTCTTAATTCACAGGATAAACAGACTGGGGGCTAGATTTGGCCTATAAGTTGTAGCTACAGAACACTGTTTTAAAAATTTTTTTTATTAAGGTGTCATTAATATACACTCTTATTAAGGTTTCACAAGAGAAACAATGTGGTTATTACATTCACCCTTATTATCGATCCCCCCCCAATACCCCAATGCAGTCACTGTCCATCAGTGTAGTAAGATGCCACAGAGTCCCTGTTTGTCTTCTCTGAGCTACACTGTCTTCCCTGTGACCCCACACATACCATGTGTACCAGTCATGATACCTCACAATTACCCTCTCCCTCCCTCCCCACACGCCCTTCCCCACCCTCCCCTTTGGTAACCACTAGTCCCTTCTTGGAGTCTGTGAGTCTGCTGCTATTTGTTCCTTCAATTTTGTTTTGTTGTTATATTCCACAAAGGAGGGAAATCATTTGATATTTGTCTTTCTCTGCCTGGCTTATTTCACTGAGCATAATACTCTCTAGCTCCATCCATGTTGTTGCAAATGGTAGGATTTATTTATTTCTTATGGCTGAATACTATCCCATTGTGTATATGTACCACCTCTTCTTTATCCATTCATCTACTGATGGACACTTAGGTTGCTCCCATATCTTGGCTATTGTAAATAGTGCTGCGATAAACATAAGGGTGCATATATCTTTTGAATCAGAGAAGTTGTTTTCTTTCAGTAAATTTCCTAGGAGTGGAATTCCCAGGTCAAATGGAATTTCTCTTTTTAGTTTTTTGAGGAACCTCCGTATTGCTTTCCACCATGGTTGAAGAGCTTGCATTCCCACCAACAGTGTAGAAGAGTTCCCCTTTCTCTGCATCCTCATCAGCATTTGTTGTTCCTAGTCTTTTTGATGTTGGCCATCCTAACTGGTGTGAGGTGATATATCTGGTGTGAGGTGATAACTCATTGTGGTTTTAATTCGCATTTCCATGATAATTAGTGATGTGGAGCATCTTTTCAGGTGCCTGTTGGCCATCTGAACTTCTTCATTTGGAGAAGTGTCTGTTCATATCCTCTGCACATTTTTTAATAGGGTTATTTGCTTTTTGGGTGTTGAGGCATGTGAATTCTTTATATATTTTGGATATTAAGCCCTTGTAAGGTATGTCATTTAGAAATATATTCTACCATACTGTAGGATGCCTTTTTGTTCTGCTGATGCTGTCCTTTGCTGTACAAAAGTTTTAAGCATGATGTGTTCCTATTGGTTCATTTTTTATTTTGTTTCTTTGCCTGAGGAGATGGGTTCAGGAAAAAGTTGCTCATGTTTATAGTCAAGAGATTTTTGCCTATGTTGCCTTCTAAGAGTTTTATGGCTTCATGACTTAAATTCAGGTCTTTGATCCATTTTGAGTTTACTTTTATGTATGGGTTAGACAATAATCCAGTTTCATTCTCTTACATGTAGCTGTGCAGTTTTGCCAATACCAGTTATTGATTTCCCCATTGTATATCCATGGCTCCTTTATCATATATTAATTGACCATGTATGCTTGGGTTTATATCTGGGCTCTCTAGTCTATTCCATTGGCCTATGGGTCTGTTCCTGTACCAGTACAAAATTGTCTTGACTGCTGTGGCTTTGTAATAGAGCTTGAAGTCAGGGAGTATAATTCCTCCAACTTTATTCTTCCTTCTCAGGATTGCTTTGGCTATTTGGGGTCTTTTGTGGTTCCATATGAATTTTAGAACTATTTGCTCCAGTTCGTTGAAAAATGCTATTGGTATTTTGATAGGAATTGCATTGAATCTGTAGATTGCTTTAGGCAGGATGGCCATTTTGACAATATTAATTCTTCCTATCCATGCGCATGGGATGTGTTTCCATTTATTGGTATCTTCTTTAATTTCTCTCATGAGTATCTTGTAGTTTTCAGAGTATAAGTATTTCACTTCATTGGTTAGGTTTATTTCCAGGTATTTATTCTTTTGGATGCAATTGTGAATGGAATTGCTTTTCCTGATTTCTCTTTCTGCTAGTTCGTTGTTAGTGTATAGGAATTCAACAGATTTCTGTGCATTAATTTTGTATCCCACAACTTTACTGAATTCAGATATTAGATATTGTAGTTTTGGGGTGGATTCTTTAGGGTTTTTTATGTACAATATCATGTCATCTGCAAACAGTGACAGTTTAACTTCTTCCTTGCCAATCTGGATGCCTTTTATTTCTTTGAGTTGTCTGATTGCTGTGGCCAGGTCCTCCAGTACTGGGTTGAGTAGAAGTGGGGAGAGTGGGCATCCTTGTCTTGTTCTGATCTTAAAGGAAAAGCTTTCAGTTTCTTGCTGTTAAGTATAATGTTGGCTGTGGGTTTGTCATATATGGCCTTTATTATGTCAAGGTACTTGCCCTCTATAGTTTATATCATGAATGGATGTTGAATTTTGTTGAATTCTTTTTCAGCATCTATGGAGATGATCATGTGGTTTTTGTCCTTCTTTTTCTTGATGCAGTGGATGAGGTTGATGGATTTTCGAATGTTGTACCATCCTTGCATCCCTGGGATGAATCCCACTTGATCATGATGGATGATTTTTTTGATGTATTTTTGAATTCGGTTTGCTAAAATTTTGTTGAGTATTTTTGTATCTATGTTCATAAGGGATATTGGCCTGTAATTTCTTTTTTGTGGTGTCTTTGCCTGGTTTTGGTATAAGTGATTTTGGCCTCGTAGAATGTGTTTGGGAGTATTCCCTCCTCTTCTAGGTTTTGGAAAACTTTAATGGGCATGGTTATTAGGTCTTCACTAAATGTTTGATAAAATTCAGCAGTGAAACCATCTGGTACAGGAGTTTTGTTCTTGGGTAGTTTTTTGATTACCAATTCAATTTCTTTGCTGGTAACTGGTCTATTCAGATTTCCTGTTTCTTCCTGGGTCAGCCTTGAAAGGTTGTATTTTTCTAGAAAGTTGTGCATTTCTTCTAGGTTATCCAGTTTGTTACCATATAATTTTTCATAGTATTCTCTCATAATTCATTGTATTTCTGTGGTGTCTGTAGTGATTTTTCCCTTTCTCATTTAAAATTCTGTTTATGTGTGTAGACTCTCTTCTTTTCTTGATAGGTTTGGCTAGGGGTTTATCTATTTTGTTTATTTTCTTGAAGAATCAGGTCCTGCTTCCATTGATTCTTTCTATGTTTTATTCTTCTCAATTTTATTTATATTTGCTTTAATCTTTATTATGTCCCTCTTTCAAATGACTTTGGGCCTCTTTGCTCTTCCTTTTCTTGTTTCATTAATTGTGAATTTAGACTGTTCATTTGGGATTTTTCTTCTTTCCTGAGGTAGGCCTGTATTGCAATATATTCCTCTCTTAGCACCGCCTTTGCTGCATCCCACAGATTTTGCAGTGTTGAATTATTGTTGTCATTTGTCTCCATATATTGCTTGATCTCTGTTTTTATTTGGTCATTGATCCATTGATTATTTAGGAGCACATTATTAATCCTCCATGTGTTTGTAGGGTTTTTCATTTTCTTTGAGTAATTTATTTCTAGTTTAATACCTTTTTGATCTGAGAAGCTGGTTGGTATAATTTCATTTTTTTTGAATTTACTGATGCTCTTTTTGTGGCCTAGTATATGATCCATTCTTGAAAATGTTCCATGTACACTTGAGAAGAATATTTATCCTCTTGCTTTTGGATGGAGTGTTCTGTAGATGTCAGTTCAGTCCATCTGTTCTAATAGGGTGTTCAGTGACTCTGTCTCTTTGTTTATTTTCTGTCTGTTCTTTGAAGTGAGTGGTGTGTGGAAGTCTCCCAAAATGAATGCATTGCATTCTATTTCCCCTTTAATTCTGTTAGTATTTGTTTCACATATATAGGTGATCCTGTGTTGAGTATACAGATGTTTATAATAGTTATATCTTCTTGTTGGAATGACCCTTTTATCATCATGTAATGTCCTTCTTGTGACTTTCTTTGTTTTGAAGTCTATTTCTTTCTGATGCAAGTACTGCAACGCCTGCTTTTTTTCTCCCTATCAGTTGCATGAAATATCTTTTTTCATACCTTTACTTTCAGTCTGTGTATGTCTTTGGGTTTGAAGTGAGTCTCTTGTAGGCAGCATATAGATGGGTCTTGTTTTTTATCCATTCAGTGTCTCTATGTCTTTTGATCGTGCATTCAGACCATTTACATTTAGGGTGATTATCAATAGGTATGTACTTATTGGCATTGCAGGCTTTAGATTTGTGGCTACCAAAGGTTCAAGGGTAATTTCCTTACTATCTAACAGTCTAATTTAACTCATTTCGTATACTATTACAAGCACAACCTAAAGTTTCTTTAATTTTTCCTCCTTTTTCTTCATCCTTCTTCTTTATATATTATGAATCATATTCTGTGCTCTTTGTCTATCCCATGAGTGACATCTATTTATTCTTAAGAATACTTCCATCTATAGGAGTCTCTTCAAAATGCACTGTAGGTGTGGTTTGTTGGAGGTAAATTCTCTCAGCTTTTGCTTATCTGAAAATTATTTCATCCCTTCTCCTTCAAATTTAAATGATAACCTTATCGGTTAGAGTATTCTTGGCTTGAGGCCCTTTTGCTTCATTGCATTAAATATATCATGCCACTTCCTTCTGGCCTGTAAGGTTTCTGTTGAGAAATCTGATGATAGCCTGATGGGTTTTCCTTTGTATGTGATCTTTTTTCTCTTTCTAGCTGCTTTTAGAAGTCTGTCTTTTTCCTTGATCTTTGCCATTTTAATTATTATATGTCTTGCTGTTGTCTTCCTTGGTCCCTTGTGTTGGGAGAGCTGTGCATCTCCATGGCTTGAGAGACTATCTCCTTCCCCTGATTGGGGAATTTTTCAGCAATTACCTCCTCAATGACACTTTCTATCCCTTTTTCTCTCTCTTCTTCTTCTGGTACCCCTATTATGCGAATATTGTTCCACTTGAATTGGTCACACAGTTCTCTCAATATTCTTTCATTCTAAGAGATCCTTTTTTCTTTCTGTGCCTCAGCTTCTTTATATTCCTCTTCTCTAATTTCTATTCCATTTACCATCTCTTCTACTACGTCTAATCTGCTTTTAAATCCCTTCACTGTATGCTTCACTTCAGATATGGAATTTCTTAATGATTGAATCTCTGTCTTAAATTCGTTCTTAAGTTCTTGAATATTTTTCTGTACCTCCATAAGCATGCTTATGATTTTTATTTTGCACTCTCTTTCAGGAAGATTGGTGAGTCCCCTTCCATTTGTCCCTTTTTCTGGGGATTATGAGGTTTTTGTCTGTACCATGTTCTTTTGACATTTCATATTTCTGTGTGTGCCCTCTATTGCCCAGAAGCTCCAGTCTCTGAAGCTTCTCAGACCCTGAAGTGATGTTGGGTGTCATAGGGGAGTGGAGTTGGTGCCTGGGGGAAGGAAAGATCTGTTTCCTGACTCCCGTCTGCCCTGCCTGTCTCCAGTATCATAGCCAGTGGGACGAGCACACAGGTGTAAGCCTCTGTGCTTGGCTTATTTAGCTGTTGTACGTGAGGCCTCTCTCTGGCTGGCCTGACACCAGAGCAGTGACTGCCAATTTGTGAGCCGGTGCTGTCAGGCCAGGGGGAAGGTTCAGAAGACTGCATATCATAGTGGGGGCCCTCAGAGTTGAATAGCTATCCTGGGGGATGGAGCACCTGAAACTCCCCAAAGTTCCCAATATGCTGGGCAGAGCGCACTCAGACAACCTTGTTCCCCTATCCCTTTTCCCTTGCTGCAAGCTCTGTGCAAACCCCGTGCCTTCAGCATCCCTCTCGCTGCTAGGAAGCCTCTCAGACTGCTTGCCTTTCCCTTGTCTCAGTGTCCTGGTGTGGATCCCGTCCTCCACAAATGGCCAGAATCTGTCTCTCAAGCACTCTACTTGTCCCAGCTTCCCATCCTCCAGGGCATCATATAATGTAGATTTCTGCTCGCAAAGCAGATTTCCAGGGCTAGGTGTTCAGCAGTCCCAGACTTCTACCCGCTTCCCTGATCCATTTCTCTTCCTCCCACCAGTGAACTGGGGTGGGGGAAGGGCTCGGGTCCCGCCGGATCAAGGCTTTCATAAGTTACCCTGTTTTGTGAGGTCTCCTCTGTTCGTGAAGTCTGTATGCAGTCTGGGGCAGCCTTCTTTCCTGTTGCTATTTCAGGGTTAGTTGTATTAACTATATTTTCACACTATCTCTTGTTTTGGGAGGAGTTCTCTGTCTCACCTCTTATGCCGCCATCTTGAATCCCCAGAGCTAATTGAGATCACTTAATTTTTAACCACAGCAATAATTCTTTTCAAAATTACCTGGTAAATGTCTTATTTAAATAAAATTTCTTTCTTGAAAAAAGCTTTATGTTCTTAAAGGATTCATCCTGTATAACATCCTTAGGCAGAAAATAATAGCATTTGGATGAAATTATAATTAGAAAAAAACCTCTACTTGAGGTATTATAATAATCCTAATACTTCAAAAATAATATAATTCACAATTATGATATATCCCTGTATCCACATATCTAAAAGTTCTTCATATCCCCCAAAGGGGCATGGCAGGCACTCCCAGTTAAATTGAAGTAGTCTGCTAAAATTTTTAGTCTATAATAATAAGAATTTGCATACTGGTCATCCCCACCTCTTCAGGTGTTTATCACAATAATTGGCTCATTTAGTATTCATTGGTTGAATTTAATTGGAAAATTTTCTAATTGAAAATATGTTTTCCACATAGTCATAGACTCACATGACAGGGAAACTGAATCAATTTCTAGACATAACACTTTTTGAGGTCAAATTTTTATACATTTGAAAAAGATTTTGATTCCCAATGAAGAGAGGATTATTATCAATTATTTCTATGCAAACTATAATAAAACATATCCATTACAATTGTTCAGGTATGTGAATCAATTTTCCCAGTGTTGCAAGGCTTCATAGTTCTTTCCTTGTTTCTTGGTTTGTTTTTAACTATATTTTCTGAAGCATGACTTCTATTTTAAGAAAGCCATTGTTTATCATTATGGAAATTCTTTCTCTTGAAATCCTCTCTAATAACCAGCTCATACATTTTTTGGTATAGCATATTGAATAGATAATTGAGATTATAAATTGAAAATGGACTCTTAGAAGGAAATATTTTATCTCTGAGGGAGACCTTTGAAGTTTCCTTGAGTACCTAGGTTTTATGACACTTTTTGGTTGAACATAAACATTTAAGCCTATCACACCCTTAGACTGACTATCTCCAGGAGGTAACGTAACAAGCAACTTGAGATAAATGTATTATTACTGTATGTGATCTTATCATCTGTGAATTCAGTTCTTGGTCATCTACATATAAATTATATGTGTATAAAATGAAGCAATTACCCTTCCAAATTTGCTTGTAGTGTTACAAGCTAAAAATAATATACTTTCTAACAATATTGTAATTTTATGTTTTGTTAGGAATTTTCAACCAATATTGACTAAAAAGATCAATAGACTATCTCAGCATGTTATGTTGTGCCTTTATTTACTGTTGCCACTGGTGCAATAAAATTAAATTACAGTACTTCATCAGCCCATACTATCCTGTACTTAATTTACTTATGGTGTCATTTCCAACAATATCTGGCTGGTCCTGGGAACATTGCAAAGACAATTCCCTAATACATGAGAGAGGTGATAGTCAACAGGAAAGGAGGAGGTACAGGGATTATTCAGTTAGTAGTGGAAACATGTAGCCGCCATTCAGTGTGCTTGCCACCTTCTTCACCCTGTTTCATTTTTCTGTTTAATACTGTGACATTGGTATCAAGATTCCTGAAATTTTCAATAAAAATTCTATAATTGCCACCATTAATATTAGATTATAATGCAAATAAAGCAGGATGTCATTGAAAGAGTTTCTTAAAATACAAAGAATATCACCTGCCTGGAAATGATGACAGGAGCCCAACATTTCTCTTTGTGTGTAGTAATTTATTGGCAAGGTTCAGAATATATTGGTGTAGATATATTCATTAATTGATTCATGCGTCAGACCACTAATTCAACAAATAGTCCCTTAACATCTTCCATTCACCTTACAGTGTGTTGGTCTGGAGATAAACACAGTCTTGTGGCTAGAAAATGACATTAACAGTTGTAATACAATAGCAGTAGATAATGAACGTATTAAAGGAAAGTGCATCTTCATTGCCAAGAGGGTCAGCATCAAGAAGTATGTGATGCTTTTTGCTTTTTTTTTAAGTTTTAAAGGAAGAGTAGAAATGTATTAGGAGGAAGAGTGGGGAAAGTTTATTCTAGGAAGATGAAACTGCAAGTACAAAGATCATACAGATTTGAGAAAGAAAGTCACAATGGGAGCTCCGTGTACTTAGGTATTATTGGAGCATGGCATATAGTAGATGCTCAATAAAACATCATGTTGTTTTTATAGGTGTCCTGGAGGGGATGGAAAGCCAGAGAGAGACCTTGTGTAGGTTCAGTGACAGCCCTTTTGTCACTGTGATAGCCTTCCATTTAAAAAGAAGGACTAAAATTTTTCCTTTCTATTTAATACTAAGAGCATTGGAAAAGAAATATTTAATTCAAATTTAGTTTCGACAAAGCAATCCATAGAATTAGATTCATGTTCATTATTCCTTCCCTCTCCCTCTCCTTCCATTCCACTCTCAGTCTCTTACTTTCCTATTTTTTTTTTAATGCTGCGGATACAACCCAAATCTGCAACACTTGCGTTTGACTTCATATTATGTAGAAAGAGCTAAGATGCATTTATAAAATCTTAAAACATGCCAGGGGTTGTCAGGGCAAGACAGAGAATAGAGTTATTTTTATTGTAGAAATTAACAGACTCACTGCCCTAGCTACACATTTCCAAAAGATTTCTTCTCTTGGCTTTTATCTAATACCTTCAATTCCTCAATGAGTCCCAAGTTCCCAAATATTACTCTCTGGCTGCACTCATCTCAGCCACTTCTCATCACCACTCCTGCTCTTGGGCCTGTGGTAATTGTGTCTTGGATCCTCCCTTGTGCTCCCTGTCACTACCTTGCAAACCAGCCTACACCCTCCATTCCCAAATGTCCATGAGTCTGTGCACACTCACAGCTACAGCCACAACATATTCAGCCTCTAGGCCTGTCTCCAGCCAGCCTTTGACCCACAGTCCACCATTTTCTTGCTATGGACCTCCATACACTTGTCCTTTCACCTTCCCATCACACCAGTGCTGTAAAACCTTAGTTTTGGTTAATGCACCTTTTCCTGATCTTTTTCAAAACTGGAACTTCTAGAGAAAAGAAACCTACCTGTGATGGTTGATGCACTATAAATGAATGTATGCAACCTGTGCTAGAACCCTCTACACTTAAAATTTTTGAACAATATATGATTTCTCTGTCCCCCTCTTTCTGTTTCTTCCTCGTAAACAAAATAATATAGATTTTATGTAGTTATATAAGTTTATAATTGAAACTGTGGGAGTTAAAAATGAACAGACTTGCCTGTGAGCTTTTTATGTAAAATCAAAGAATAAGTTTGGCCTTCTTTTCTACATTGTTCTGCTGCACTTCATCCAAATGTGTCTTTAGAAACCAGGTAATGTACACTTTCACACAAATTCTCCTACTTATAATTTTATTCGGGAAGACCCAAGTCTTGAAGGATTATATCCTGCAGCGCTTTTTCTTTTTTCCTTTTTATGGCTCTTACCATCTTAGGTAGAGCTCTATACTGAGCATAATGACAATTTTCTTGCCACTTAACTCTCCTCCAATTCATGTACTAGCTGGACTTGGACCTTTTAGAAAGATTACAGGTGAGAAGTGGAACCAATAATTATAACATCTTTCTGACCACGATCAACTTTAATAGTCTTGGCTGCTGGCACATTTAGCTATCTTAGCTGAAACTTGGAATTTACCTCAAAGTCCAGGAGACTCTGAGAAATCCCATATTCATCTGGCTTTTGCCAAGGCTTCACAATCATTGGACTTGAATTTAGCATGCACTTTTCTGGCTGAGCACCCTAAAAAGGCTGAAATACTGTGAGAACTCAACATATCTCCCTGCTAGAAGGAGGAATCACTCCAGAAATATTAATGTGTTGCCAACCCCAAGCAACACCACTCTGACAAGTTCATTTCCCTGTTCCTTTCCCAGCAATTCCTCATGGACAATCACCTGCAATTCCCTCAGTTTGCAAAGCTTTTCTGGAATACATACTCTGGTACTTGGGAGCACATACTATGTCCTCCCAGTGAACTGCTCTTCTTCATTTCTTCTCCTCTGAGCCTTTCATCCTGATTAATCCTATTTTTATATATATTTCCAAGTTCTTTCCTTGAACTCATATTCCCATTCCATACTCACCATGTAACTTATTTAAATTTAATGTTTTTGTTTGAAAACCTTTTATTGATCATTCTCATTCTTCTCCTCAAACAACATGTAAATGCATAAGTAGCTTTTTAATGTTCCTTAAAAAATAATTTCATGTGGCCACAAGTTTGAAGTGTTAAAAAGTTTTTCTAGATTGAGTTATGATTATAATGATCCATCATAGTGTATAATTGGTCAAAATGATCTAAATACTGTGTTGCATTTTGATAAATATTTCACATAGAAAGAGTAAAATGTATTGGAACTAATCTCATGACACAAAGGGTCTTTTATTTATAACTTTTAAAATTAATGTATCTACTTATGAGTATTAATAATTTTAACAATGAGGCAAAATTCACCAACAATTCTCTTTCTAGTTTTAGTTTTTAAGACTAGGCATGATGAAACTTGTTCATGTAAATACAAAGATTAGAATGGAAAGACTTGTAATACCATTGTTTCAGTTCTTTGATTTCCTTCTTAATAATAATTAAAAAAAAACACATGGTGTCTTAGCATTAACATTTATTTTTAATAGTCTATATGCATCAATTCAATCAACCTTTCAATTTTGTTGGAATCAAATCATTGGAAACAATGGACTTGTAAAAAGATTTCTTAGTCCTCATCATCTTTCCCTTTCTTAGCCCAGAAACCACCACTTTGAATTTTTCCTTTGTTTGATGTTCTGGACCTAAGTTTTGATAACTGAGGGTGATATGCATTAGTTTGCCTTTCTTTTTTAAAGCTAGAGGTTAGTTATTGTAAGACGAGAAGGGAAAGGAAAATCTGGGGAGAAGGTCAGTTTTAGGATGACTTATGAGCCCTTGGATGTCTGAAAGTTGTTATCTCAAACACTCCCCAAACTTTCATACCCTTAGGAAAAACATCATCCCAGAGAAGTATGAGATTCTTAGTAAAAAGACTGCTGTACATATACCTCAGTCTGCCTGCATAATTCCCCTTAATACCCTACTGTGATAAAAAATAACATCATGATTATCTTATATGTGTTTTTTCAAAAGGAAGTACATCCCTTAAGAATAATGCCTGTGTTTTTCACCTATCTCCAGTCTGCGCAGCACGGCACATAGGAAGTGTTTAATTAATGTTTTTAGAATGCAGGTAATGAAAGAGTGAATAAAGAAAATTGCCAAGAAACTCACCTATTTGGAATACTTTCTGCTTTATGCCTTCCTTAGATAAAAATTCCTCCTAGATAATAGAATTTATGAAATATCTAACTTCATTACAAATTAATTATGACTTTATTTATTGAGAGTGGCAAGGGAGTTAAAGCAAAGCAAAGGAGAATTCTTGTGCCCAGCATGAAGGCTATAGCCAATGATTCCATGACATCTTCCTATGTTGACAGATAGTAACCGCACTAGTGGGAGTGAGGATTGAATAATATGGGTAACTGTTGAACCACTGTGTTGTATACTTGAAACAAATATAAGATTGTATATATCAACTGTATTTAAATTAAAAAAAAAGAGAGAGAAAGGACAAAGGGATCCAGTATGGAGAAAAAAGAGGAAAATGAAAAACAAATATGGCACATTTATATGGCTTTAAAACACAGCCTGCATTGGGGGAAGTGAAATGGTTAAGGGGTTACGAGTATCCTAGGTTAACAGAGGAAACCTTGAATTCAGTATTTTTTGAGGCATGGCAGAAAGATAGGAAGTCCCAGGTAAAAGGTGAAAAATTATTCTTCTGGACAAATTGAAGGCAGCTTCATATTTGAAACCTCAAGTTTACTGCAATAAAATCTGTCCCTTTCCCCACCTGAGTTTATTCTTTTCAAGGTGAGTTTATTCTCATATAGCTCCAAGGCTGATCTCTTGGGCTGATAAGGTCTTGGCTAGATTTTTATTGAAGTAGAATCAAGTAGAGGACCTTGTAAAATTAACGTTCCTCTGCTTCTCTGAAGATAAGTGCTTGGCTGACCCCAGAGCTGCAAAGCTGACTGTAAAGTTCACCATTTTTTCCATAAACCAATGTTGAAAGAAGGCTTAAATGTGAATAATTCATCTGGCATGAAAAGTAATGTGGCCTTGTTGGTAAGGGCTTTGTGATGCTATCACCATCCATTCTCTGCGTAGGAACCTATCAAGGGGTTTTACTCTATGTGGTCCATTTAGGAAGCAAACAAAAGAAACGGATGGAACCCAAAAGGCAAGGGTTCAATTGAAGTTATTTGGGTCAAGTCTGATTTTATGTCATTTAGAATATTAATTATATCCCAAATGCAAGTTTCTCAGTATGGAATTTCTTTATGTCCATCATTTAGTGAGTCAGTTAAAATACTGTGATTTATTGCAGACCAGGAAAACCCTCCATCTATAAGCCTTTCCATACAGGTATGTTGACCTTCAGTGTACTTGACATTTTGAAATTTCAGTCCCCAAATTTCTTCAATGTCCCTTTATAGAAGTCCCCTTTCTCTTTCAGTATATGTGCCCTTAGACCCATCACAAAGAACCTTTCAGTAATTAATCAAAAAATGAAAAAGTATAACTAATCAAAAAAATTGATTCTGAACACATTGATCAACATCCCCATGCAGCATATTTGGACCACGGGGAGTCAGAGAAGAGCAGGCACATTCATGAGAGTGAATTTAGATGTTGAGATAAATCTAGGATAGCCTGGAAACTGATAATAAAGGGTTATCTTTTCAAGGAACATTTATATTTAGCTGAATTAAAGTCATAAGTTAAACTAAGAATTCTGATATTTAAATTTCTGTATCTAAATAAGAACCTTATTTGTATTTCAAAAGCATTTTATAGTGCACATAAAAATAACCAATATATCTTACTATCAATTCATAAAGCTGGACTTCCTGGGTCACTCAGTCATTAATTCATATAACAACTACTCCATTTGAGCCCAGTTTGTGTAAAGCACTGTATAGATACATGAGAATAGATATAAATAACACATGTTCCCTGTCCATAGGCGAGGGAGATAAGCAAGTGATTAAAATGAAAAAATATTGTGCTATAATACAAGGATAACAGGAATACTGGGACCAGTCTGGATAATCCAGGAAAACTTTCCTAAAGGTGCTACATATAAGTGTATGTTTGTGGTAACAGGTAGGTAGAAATGCATTCTAATAAAAAATAACATATTTTTAGACAATGAGGAGGAATATATAGGAAGTACACATTTCACCTTTATGGAAGTGTCAAGTAAAAAAATGGCCATATGCTGGGCCAGTCAGATAGGTAGAGTGTGTATAATGATTGTATGCTGTCTGCAGAATTGAACTTTGTTCTGTAGTCAATGGGAAACTATGAGAATAATAGTTCTTTATCCCATCTCAGTCCTGTATCCCATCTCTTTCAGTCAACTGTTGCTTAATTCATAATCCATTCTACATACAGGATCTGCCTTTCCTTAACATTTCTGTCTTTTTTCTTGACTCCAAAATTTATCAAGAACACCATATGTATGGGATGTATGCAAATTCATTCATTTTGTATCTGGGTAAGCCCACCAGTAGGATGGGTTGGGACACATGTGATTCCCTGAGTCCATGACAGAACTTAGGGATCGAAAACAAGTTCTTATGGATACATAAGAAATGGAACCAAAATAAAGTAGTAAATGCATCACAAAGAGGAGAGAGGAAATGCACTGACATTTAAACATGGATATTTCACAGTTTTGAAAAACATAATTACAGTTAATAAATTTTCTCTTGTTTGTGTTCCTCCTGAATTGAACTCCCTCTCCCACTTAATGAGCTCTAATCAAGATTTAGTTTAAGACTTAGAAACACTGACCAAGATTCTTAGTATATAACTAAATCTATATGGTTCCTTTAAAAATATTTGTCTACTTCCTAAATTGTATGCACAAGTCTTTCCTGTCTACATGGGCTCATCCTTGACTGGTTTATCTTACTTTTATGACTCATTAAGGACCACTCACTAGACTCCTTCCTGGTTTTAACTGTCCCCATAATCTTCCACTCCATTCTTCCATGATTATTAATTTCCATCTCTGAATCTCTTTAGCTTTTATCTACTCCATACCTGCGAATCATTTTTCTGAAAACCATCAAGGATTTGTCATTGCAGAGGTATAGGCGTCTATCTTAAGGTGTCTATATAGCTATAAATATTCCAATTATTATAATCTCATCATTTTATTTTTAGTAGTTTAGAAAATTATTGGATTATGGCTCCCCTGATTGGAATGCCTATTATCAGTAAGAACAAGTTATAGGGAAAACAACTCAAATTGACTTGATAAAGGGGATTTATGGTCCCCCAAAGCAGGCAAGGCCAAGGATAAATCTGGGTTCAAAATTTGTTTGATTCAGTAGCTCAAATATGCCAAGAAGCCAGTTTTTTCTGTCTTCTATAATGTCAGCTATATTTTCATAAAGGCGGTCTGGCTGTAGCAGTTGCAGACTTCATATCTCTACACCAAACTATCCAGCAGAGACTGATGGCTTTGGAACATGACTGAGCTTTTCGCTAGAGCCATAGATCTTGTCTCATCAGAGTATTTGAATCCAGGGATGTTTGTCACCTAAGCAAAAGGTTTCAAAGCCCTGCCCATCTCTGAGGTCCTTTATAAGTGTTTCTATTGATGAATGCCTCTGCCTTTAGGTAATTTACAATAACAGATTCTGATGGAGAGATGCTGATAAGTTGTTCTTGTCCTCAGGCTGCATCTGCATAAGAAGCTCAACTGTCCTCTTTGTAGTCATAGGATACCTACAGGAAGTCCTTAAAAAGGCCTCTGTGTTAAGTTTGGATGGTGCCACATTATGTTATGTCACATACTGCCTAAATTTCCTCATGCAAATCTTAGCTGGAGGAAGAAAATTTGGCTTTTCTAGTTCTTGTGGACTCCAGATATCTAGACTTTGAGCCATTTAGTCCAGCCAGCAGGCAGAGAAATGTGCTGATCACCTCCTTCCTATTTACCACATTGGTGATGGAGAGGGCTCCACCCTAAATAGAACAATATGGCAGAACACATGGCATTTGACATTGGGCAGGTGAGATTGACAGCAGTTTATTAGCCACATACATTCACAGTCTCGGAGAGGAAGATACTGCATACCATGTGGGGTCACACAGAGGTTGCAATCAAAAGCAGAGTGAATCGGAAAGGATTTTGGGAGACAGGCGTTGCAGTTACAATAGGGTGAGGTGTCCTCTGGTTCTCATGGGAGGATGTGATTGGCTTCCCTGAATAATTTTGAGGGCTGGCGGGGAGGTGAAACTCATTAGGTTGAGGACTGGGGAGGTGCCAGTGACCCAACTCAGAGGAACTAACTTAGTGGTGAACCTTTTCTGCTGAGTGGGGGGCACATATCTGACTAGAGCAGCACAACTCATATACAGGCCTTAGGGACCCTGTACAGATCAAAGACAGCAGCATTTGAAATTTTAGATCTTACAAAAGGTTCTCTGTTAACAACGATGCATTTTCTTTCTGACTGCTTTCAAAATAGGCAGTATAAGGCTAAGTTTGTACCTCTGTTTGTGAAGTTACCAAGTATTCCAATATATGGCTTCCTTTTCCATTGTGGTGACAAGCCCATTGAAATTGTACTTCTACCAAACTCTCAACTCTGCTGTTGTGGTTAGATTCCTGAAGCCATCTTCACTATAAAAATTTTCCAATTGTCAAAGCCCTTTCTTCTTGGGATTTGTTGGCATATTACACACATAAAGTGAATAAATCCTAAATGTGTAGCTTAATAAATTCAAATATCAATGAATTGCAAATCTAATCACCTTGTAACTATGACCCATATCAAGATGTTGAAGATTTTCAGCATGCTAGAAACCTTCAATACTCCTTCTTCACTGCTATTTTGCTTTTCACATTTATGTTTTATGGTCCTAGATTAGTTTTTTTTTTCAGTTCTAGAATGTTAAATAAAATCATATGTATATATTCTTTTATGTCTGGCTTATTTTCACTAATATTATTTTTGAGATTTTGACATGCTATATATATCATTTGTTACTATTTTTCATTGCTGTATAATATTCCATTGTATTACTATGTCACACTATATTCATTCTTCTATCAGTCCCCTTCACACTCTCTGCAAAGGTTCTTTTATCATTATTATTCTAAATTAAACTGCTATTAACTTTATTTATATGTCTTTGATACACATTTACACTCATATCTGTTGGTTATATATCTAGAAGCAAATTTCTGCATCATTGGTTATACAGATATTTGGTACTACTTTTGTTTTATGACTGTTCCAGGTGCTTCAAATCCTTTCCAAAACTTGATATTATTAGATCTTTTTTTTTTTTTAAATCATAGCCATTGTGGTAAATGTATGCCTGTATCTCATTTTGGTCTTAATTTGCATTTCCCTAATGGATAAAGATATCTAACACTTTTTCACATGCTTATTACATTTTAATGTCCCCTTTGGTAAAATTATTATTTATTTCTGTGGCCCAATTTTATTGCATTTTCTGATTTTCTGTCCTTTTTTGATTTATAGGAGTTTTTAAAATACATTTATTTTGTATATTACTCTTTTGACAGATAGGTGCACTGCAAATGTCTTCTCACATCCATGCCCTGCATTTTTAATCTCTTAAGGATTTTTTGAATTAGTAGAGGTTTGTAAATTTAGTGAAGTGCAATTAATTAATTTTAATTAAAGCTTTTTCCATCTTTTTTTTTTAAATCAGGAAATGCTAGCACTAGTGTGCTTCCTTTCTGAAGCCCTCTGCCCCATCTTTAGGAAGAGAGAGCCTTCCCTTTGCACTATGGCAGGCAGAATTCCCTCACACCTGTTATCTTTACGACTGATACTTTCATCTCAAAAGCAGGAATTGCATATCTTTTATGTTGGAATAACTTTCTATAGTAACTGGCACACATCTGTGCTACCAGCCATCTATCACTTTATATATGAATGAGCAAATCCATGATTGTGTTACTCTTGGCAATTTTCTTAATGTTTTGCAGTTTCAGGTTTACAAATTAGTTAATACTCATAATCCTATTTTTAAAAAATATCCTAGGTATTAATAGTTCTCACATTCCTATGGGTCTTCATCCCAGTGCCTGGGGTCCTGATTTTAAATCTTTTCTCCCAAGTGTTTTTGGTTGGCCATTGTGAATCCCCAGAAGTCCTGAGGTAGTTAGTGTGGTAATTTGGATTCCCCATGTCCTTAGTGACCCATCTACATAGTCACGTTTTTCATGTTTCTATCCATCTTTAAAGGATATCAGTGCATTCAACAGACTTTAAAAGAATGAAGGAGAGAGCTCAAGCAATCTTTTTAAGGTATGTGCTTTGGGATAATGGAGTGAGAAAAATGGGCAGGTGACTAGACACTACTCTCTGCTGGTTTCTGGAGGAGACACAGACTGGGTTCTTCTCACCTCTTGATAAGGGAACACTTAACCAGACACATATACTTAAGTTTTTCAAGATGTAATTAGGATTATAAAAGTTCACAAGCCAGGCTAGAAAAGGGGCAGACAGAAAAGGAGTTTGCGTTTGTTGACCTGAGAGCCACAGGTCCTGGCAGAGCTGTATACTGTCCATCAGGCCAGAGGAGAGACCACAGCCATTATTGCACTCTAGCTGGTGCAAAGTAGCTGCTCTGTCCAAGTGCTAGTTTTGAGAAAGGTTACCAGGGAGACTACCCTTCTTATGGAGCCAGCTACACACAATCTGATTTACTCAGGAGCTTCTAAGAAGGTAACGACACGACACTTTATATCATCAGAGGTGAGTGGATATTTAGCACTACTTAAACAAATAAGTGGGCAGTGCTACCCTGAATCGAAAATGTAAAAAATAAAATAAAACTCACCAATCCTTTAAAAATACCTGGCACTCATTTCTCACATGTATCATTGGTATCTAAACTCAAATTTTGTATTATGTGGAATTGTTCAGGCACCTTAACATCTAAATTTCATAGGTTTTAATCTAGGTGAGAGTGTGTGCAATGTATTCTTTCATATACAACAATAGTAATAGTATAATAGTATTATACATAGTAGTAATAGTAGTGTAACTCCATTAGGGTTCCCAGATCCAATTCCAGTGTGTGTTTGTGTGTTTGTGGGAGGGGGCCTTCTCATACATAATATCAGATCATTCCTGAACACCAGCAGGGTGCTGGAGAACTCAACTCAGTTCCGTGCTATCTGCCCAGAGACCACCAGATTCACCAGGTTAAAGGCTCTATACTACAAGACTTCCCTCCACGTCCCACTTCAGGTGCCATTTGCAAGCCCCAGGCCTACCTGTTCTGATCTACCAGCTACAGATTGGAGGTTCGAACGACCTTCGCCTTAAGTTCGATTAGTTTGCTACAGCGGCACACAGAGCTCAGGAAAACACTTACATTTATTAGTTTAATAAAAGATACTGAAAGGATGAAGAGATACATAGGGCAAGGTCCCAAATAAAAGAGCTCCTATCCTCATGGAGCTTGGGGCCTGGCTCATTAGCACCTGGAGGCATTCTGGTTCCCCAAGCATAGAAGAAGCAGGATCCAACCAAGAAGCAGGTTCCAAGAGAGTGATAAACTCTTCTCAGGGTTTTTGTGAGGGTTTCATTGCATAGTCATAATTGACTAAATTATTTGAGATTGGCTGATTCAACCTATAGTCCCTGCCCTTGAGTGGGATCCAAAAGTCTCTCATTAATATGACAAAACACCCGTTTCACCTTTAAGACTCTGCAGTGTTTTCAGAAGCTGTGAATGAAGACCAAATATGTCTGGGAAAATATATTTGGTCATATGAATGACCAAATATGTATTTCTTATGTCTCATTATATCACAGTGTGGTTACCAAAGAAAAAAAAAACCTCCCATTGCAAAATAATATTTTCTCATAAGGTTTTACATTCCAGGAAGGATTGTCCTAGGGATTCTTCACCAGGACAACATGTGGGCGTGTGAAGGTAGATGAGTTTGAGAAAGGTGCACATGTAACTGTGGACATGTGGGTTTATGTGTGTATATTTCTCTCCCTCCTTGGTTGAAACAGAACTCTCTTTAGGGCTCACTTGAAACCAATTGAAGTTTGACTTACAAGGAAAAATACGACATGTTACTTAAAAAATGTATCTTAGTAAAAAATTATATTCATCAGAGAGTGTTTATAAATCCCACTCCATTCTCCATTGTACAGGCATTTTACTCTCCTGAGATAGTTGAGAAAAGTGTATTAAGAAATTTGTGTGTGTTTCTCATCATTGTCTTAATACCGCTTCCATTTCTGGTGTTGCCTTCCCATGCTGGAGTCCCCCCTTTTAAGGAAGACTAAAATGCAAATCAGTAGGCAAGAGACCTGAAATGCTCCGGAGAGTGTGTTGTGGGTATGACTGATCCTTCTCTTTGATATAAAATATTCACATGACTATTCCTTTCAGTTTGAATTTTCAACTGCACCGAGCCTTTGCTTTCTTCAAAAATTCTCCCTTTAAAGGACTTTTGCATGATTGATTGGATTTTGTCTCTCAGAATCTTACTCTCTGCCATCCTACTCTGCCTTTATTCTTAGCATCTGACACTATGTTGATGATCTCTTAGGCTTTAAAAAATAAGTGTAGGCAACCCATTGCTCATTAAGTAAATTTAAAATATACTCTCTGTGGGAGTTCTACAAATAGAATGACTGAAAGTCCCTCCACCTCCCATCCTTCAGACTAAGGCTTCTACATTGCTCAGGTCTCCACTGCATACCACTATTTTTAATTTTTAATTTTTTTGATTTATGTGTCTGACTTTGAAGATCTATAGTTCTTTCAACATTCAAGGTCCTTGGGCCTTTTACCTCTTCACAAAACTATGCTACTGGAATTAATATTAGCCATCAAAGCTTGCTGAATTGCATTGACAGTAGTCATTGTATAGTTAGCTTTGTTTAAATGCTTATTCCCACACTGTCTTTTGGTTTTCAGCAGCCTTCTATCTGTGTGACCAAAGAAGCTATTTGATTAAAAGCCTAACTGTTCTTCAATGGTGAATTTCACATCCCTGAAAAGGCAGAACCAGAATCACCTGTTCACCTTTTTAAAAATCATAGAGGATTGAGCAGAGCATTATCTGTAATGTAACAAAATGTGGAATTAAAAGTAATGTAGTACTTTCAAAATAGAATGACTTATTTAGAAAATGACAGTGAGGAAAGTTTTTGGCCCTGGATGGATGTGTCAGACTGGCAATACTTCAAAAGATGATTGCAGATTCCCAAGTAGAAGGTAAAGAAAACGGGACATGCCATCAGGCACTAATTCATTTCCGCACTCACTCATTCACTCCCTTACACATTAAATTTCACTTACATATGTTTTGAGAACTCATAACAAAAAGCATTTTATTAAATACTATGGGGACTCCAGATCTTCAGGGAAGAAGAATGGGAACAAAAAAAGGAAAGCAGAAGAGAGAGAAGGAAAAACATAGGATGAGAAATGGCATTTATTCATATGACTAGAATGTGACAGGATTGTAACCATGATTTTTTTTTTAGTTAGAAGCACATCACCTTCAGGCTACCTACTGTTCAGTAGGAAACCTCTTATTCAAACAAATAATAAATGACAACTTATACTTTCTTTGCATGAAACGATTGATATTTGTTCCTTCAAGTTGGTTTTGCTACTCAGTCTTGCTGGTAACCTGAGAGCACCTGACATTTGGGAGTTGTGGTAGGAGGAGATAAGAGTCACTAGAAAAGTAACGCAGGGGTCAAAGATAAATTTTGCTAGCCCTCCAATCAATTGTGACCACAGTCAATACCTCCTCTCGTTCCCTTTGTTCTCTTCCTTTGGATCTCCTTCAAACTGTAGTTGGTGAGTCATCTCATCTACTCAGATTCAAGGAACAATTACTGAATGTCTAATATATGCCAGGAATGGTGCACATTTACTGTTCAGGAAATTTCATATTAGATTAATGCTCAGGCAAATTTAGAATCAGTAAACATTCAAGTTGTAGGCTCAGGATTATTATAGAATTACATAGAGAAAAAGGAATAAAAGAGGAAATAATAAAACCCTACTTCCTAGCCTGCTTTTGGGACACTGTCACTGACATACGAACTCGGGCTTCAGTATTAGGAAAACAATTTTCAAAAGAAAAGCATGTCCTTTGGTTCTTGCCTGGTGGTTGCATTTTGTCACATATGTGTGCCCAGGTTAGTGACATGGTGACTCCTTAATATGAGGAAGGAAAGAGAAGGCCTTTGACTCTGAGGGAATTACTACTGACCCAGGCTTGAGTAACTGAGAAAAAGGGAAGTCCATGCAAAATCAGGGATGAAAGAGGATCCCTCAGTAAGAGCTCTTTGGAGAATTCTGTCTCCCTTTCTGTTTCTGTATTGAGGAGTACAGGAACTGAGGAGTACTCTTTCTGTACTTTCCCAGAAATGTCTCCTTCTTAATATCTACCATTTTACTTTTCCTCCTGTGACCCTAACTACCCTTATTCATTTGCTACTTTTACAGAGTTGCCCATCAGGAAAAAGGGAGTAAGCTTAAAAAATATTTACTCAGGACAATCCATTTTCCTAAGTAGGGCATGTGTACTGATAACAGTGTGAATGCACAGGCATGCACACATACATAACATTTAAAAGGCTATGAGCACAGGAGTTAGATAGAGGCCAGATAGCAACACTGCTCCAATTAAATTGGTTAACCAATTTTCCTTTAAATACATACCTCTTTGTCTTAATGTCTGTGTTCATTTTGATCCCCTATTTCTACTCTGCCCTCCTACATACTTAACTCCATTGATAAAAACGCCTTGCCATCCTCAGAGACCCAGCTCAGAGATCAGTAAATATTTATTGAAAGGATTTGTTGAATGAATAACAATGATCTCCTCTGAGATGAGCTTTAATTTCCCTTCTCCACATGTGTAAAGATTTCACAGTCTACAGAGAAAGTTCATGGAGAGAGTAAAAAAGAATGGTTCCTGAACGCGATCCTGATGGAGCTGGAACATCTGTCACTCATTAATCACACAACTGATTTCACCTGGCTTGGCTTGCGGTGTCTTCCTTCCGCCATTAAGGGTGGCTGCTCATTCTATTCCCCAATCACCGTGAGCCCAGAGGGAACATCTGCCAATTAGAAAAGACGTTGGCTGATCATAGAAGTCGTGGGCATTTGGGAATAATCTTCAGACCTTGGTGACAGATGAAGTTGAGAAGAGGAGGGAATTAAAGAGCCACAATTATTGGGGTGATGTCCCAGGGAATATAGGAAAGGAGTGCTAAACCCGGGAGTATTTTGGATTGTGGTAGGGAGCATTGACGATATCCTTTCTTTCTCCAAGTGTTTCTTAGGAACACCTTTGGGTAAAGACGTATAGAGCTGATTTAGTGGAATGGATGAGATCAATCCTGTATCTCTGATGATGAATTTAGGTTTTGTCTTTGTCCTCTTTTGCTTTCAGTCTTATTTAGACAGGAAGCCCACTGAACCGAGACAGATATCGCCCGCCCACCGTACAGAGCTGAGTGCACTGTCACTGCTATATAAATTGCCTTCTTCTTCAGGATAATAATGACATAGATCATTTCTCTCCTCTGGGATGGCAGAGCTCATGTTCATTTATAACATTTTGGACATCCAATTCAGTTTGCATCTTCATATTTAAACACCTTTGCATTTGCAATAATAATAATAATAATAATAAAAACTAAGGCAGGCATATTTCACCTTTGAGACCATGGGGTTCATGTTCAAAAATCCTATGCAGAATTTTCTCTCCTATCCCTTAAATATGTAGTTTGTTTCCTGGATGCTTATTTCTTATTTTAACTGATTGGTGAGTTTTATTCTCTGTTTTAGGAGAGAATCTTCCTATTCCCCAACTTAAATTCTTGAATTCATTGTTTCCTACATTCTTTGCCTATGCATGCCCATTAACATGAATACTAGAGAAGTCTCTTAAGTTTAGAGAGTGTTTTGTATGACTTTGAAGCCTGTACAGCACCTCCAAATGATCTGATCATTTGGATTAGATTAAAAATTACCACAGAGAAGGCAATTTTCTTATATCGCTGTGTACAACAATATACTTATGTAGAATAATTGCTCTGTAACTTTTTTATCTGAGTAACGGCTATCACTTTTCTGAACTACCACAGAAATTTTAAATCATCAAACATTCTTATCATATCTCTGCATTTATGAAGTCAAAACAGTTGGTTTGTGAGAATGCCTGTGAATGATGATTTGATAGCAGTAGGCAAAAGCAATCTCTCATGCTATTTTATTGATTTTGAATCATGATTTCAGCAAACATGGTGTTTGTATACAAACATCTGAAGTCCCTAACTAAAAAACACCAAGACTATTCTCTTTAAAACTTCAGACTAAATGGGAAACATTTTGGAGGTATTTAAACATCACCAAAACAATCAGCTTTGAGAAGGAAAAAAAGTCCATTACTCTGATTTATACATATCAACAAATAAGTAAAATCGACAAGACAACTGAATGTGTTTTTGTCATTTCTCTTTGGCTAAGTAAGTAGTGTGCTTAAAATGTCCCTATACTATTACTATTTTATGTTACTACTTATATATTACTATTTCATAGGTACTTTCCTATATATATATAGAAGTAAATATATATACTTACATATATATTACTATTTACATACATAGTACATATATAACTATATATACACACATATATTGCTATTTAATTGATACTTTACTATTAAAGTATCTTAAATAGTTCCTAGTATTCTAAAATAACTAAGTAGTTTGTCCTATTTCTAATACTAAGAAACAGCATAGGTATAAGGAATTAAAGTTAAAGTTCCTTTCTCACCCTTGTTAGAAAAGATGAGATGATTTGAAGCAAATCAGAGAAACTACTGTATATGGTAGAGTAAAGATGTGGAGTGTTTTGACTATAAAATAGGAATCTGGCGATGGTTTCAAAATTTTCCAGTTTGAATTCTGCTGGTTGAAAACAATAGCTAACTCTCAGTTTACACTTCTCAGTATATGCTCAGCTTCCATTGCATCAATTGCTCACTAAAAAAGACACAATTGATGACTTAGGCTGTCTCTTTATTATAGGGAAGTTGCAGCTTTATAAAAGTGACAACTGTCATTTTAGATTCTTACGGGAGAGTAAAAATAAATTAATCTTTGTCAATTTCAAAGTTTTCCCTTGTTTTATTGTTATTATAAACCATCCTGTGTAAAGGGAAAGTACAATGTGACCACAGGTTCATCCAACTTGAAGCTAAAGGTTAAATGGATTTCTCAGATTGAGCTCTTTCAGAGGGAGAAGACACACATATCTCCATATAACACACAGTTTAATCTGCATTACTGGATTTTATTTGGCAGCTAAGTGTTTATGATTAAAATATTGAAAGTCACATATCTATTTCTTGAAAATAGCAGGGGAATATGTATGTACGAGAAAGAAGAATGTACAACAAGGCAAAGAAACATGCTAAAGGCTTTATAACTCTTCATGGAGGGCTATTTTTGAGGAATATTAGAGAAGATTATCATCTCTACTGTCTTATCAGGATGCCTAGAATGTTTATGACTTAGAAACATGGATTGATAGAATTCCATCCCTGGAAGAAAATTGAGAGGTTATTTATTTCAGTTTCCTCTTTCTTCAGTCAGAGAAACTAAGTCACCTGTCAGACCATGGATGGGGCTAAAGGCAGAAAACAAAATGGAGTATGTCTCCTGGCTCCCATACAAGCATTCTTTGTCTTTTCCCTTATAGAGATTCCTCTCTTTAACTTTAAAAGTGTTAAGACCTCAGGTGCCCACTTAAAAAGGGAGCACACTGCATTGCTATTCTTTAAATTTTTAATGTAAAGTAAGTTTGCAGATGTTTTCAATTATGGCAACTGACTAACCAACAAGTTCCTGAGGTAACAAGATGTAGAATAGACATCTGGATAATAAGAATTCTAGAAGGAAGGATGGGATACTAATTTTAGCTTCCATTCTAGATATAAGGTGAACAAACTGATTAGTGAATATGGCTCACAACTATGGTGTGTGTGTTAATTTGTATGCACCTATGTATTTTCTGATCATTACAAAACAAAGCACTATCCTTAATTATTTTACTTACCTGCATATTACAAAAATCTGTTTAGCCTTTAATGTTTCTTTAAGCCCAGGTTTCCTAATTGTTGCATTATACCACATCCAACTAGATGAGAGAAAGTTAGGCTGCTGGTCTGGGACAGACCTGTATACAACTGTTTAAATTTAAATCCTTGAACCTGTCTTGTTGGGTTATTCTTCAAGGTACTCTGCTCTCATTCCAATCAGGGTATTTCTGGATAAAAAGTGAATTAATTCACCTTTTCCCAGTCTGATCAGTCCATGAAGACCACATACGGACTGCCTGAGTGGAATAAGCAGCAAAGTCAGTAAGACATACATTTGACACCCAGTATTTGATGCATACGAATCAAGTAAAAATGAATAAATACTACCTTGTATGAAGCAGTGGGTCTACCTTAACTCAGTTCCAGCTATGGATATACATCAGACAAGAAAAACAGGAAAAAGAAGGTTTCCAGAAGAGCTCAACTCTGGCTAATGTAGGGTCCTTCGTGGGGTTAATCTCAAATTTCCACCTTCTTTGTCCAAACTCATTATTTAGTGCGTTTGCTCTGTGTGCAAAATAAAGGAGCAGCCCAACCCTGTAGATTGCAGAGTTGTAACCCCATATTAAATGAAGTTGCAATTCTTTTTAAAGATGAGCCTTGGTTCTGGGAAATCCACCAAGGAATCCACATGCCATCTCCTGTCTGATCCTAAGAATGACTTTCTGTTGCAGAGCTCGCCCTCATCTATGCCTTACTCCTAATCAAGTGCCCAAACACTAAATTCACTTCCTTCTCCTACCACTTGCTATCCAAGGAAGATACATGACTACTTTGAAACAGAACCAGTCTAAAGATTGAATGAGATAAACATAAAAGTGCTCATCACAAAAGAGCCTGATGATGGGTAAAAGATAGCTTCTTGTGAAGGAGTTATTTTCTGTTCCACTCATTCATTCCAAATGGGCCCCCTACTACTCATTGCAGCTGGGAGACATGATGCACTCTTCCTACCTCTTCTCATTTTTGCTGTCCCAGAGAATATGCCAAGGGTTCCTTTACATGCAAATCCATTTATATAACAACCCCTTAAGGAGACAGTGTCTTGGGAGGCAGAAATTGTGAACAAATTGAGAGAGAGCAATTTTCAAAGTTCTAAAGACTATTATTACCAGATCTATTACTTTCTGACACTTAAAAAGAAGTATGGCATCTAATGCCTAACTATCATTACTCTTTTGTGATAACAAAGTCATTTTGAATATGAATATGCTTTTAAATTGTTGAGCATAATACACAGAAGAGATTTAGTCATGGTAGGGCTGGCTATTTCTTGAAATATACTGAATTGATTCTATTGATCCTCTTCCTTTATCATGGGACAGGTCTCCTCAGGCATTTGTAGACTAATGGTAATTAAGTGCTCTTAAACTCCACAGAGCATTTCTATTTCAGTGCAATGCCAAACCACTAACCCCAGCTCAGAGCATTTCCCCTACTTAATAGTGAACATACTCCCTCCTTTCCCCACTTCAGACAAAAGTGCCTGGCCATCTTTCAGGAGCCAGTAAGAAGCATGACTAAAGAAAGAAATATCTTTGGACCACTACAGGTAACTTGCCAACAATGCAATCTAAAGGAGGGTGGGAATTAGAACTTGTAATAGAACCAGCAGGGAAATTTTGAAGTTAGACTGTAGCACCCCTAGACTCTTTCTTGAAAAGTTATTCTTCATGTGTGGTTCAGCTCTGAGGCAGTGACCAGTGAGAGGAGGGGTCCAGAAGGGTAGTGAGGGGGTGATGGATAGGGTGGCTTCTCGATAACCCTGGAATTGCCCTGAGCAGATGATTGCCTTCTCTACCCGTCCGCACCTTCCTGCCTTCCAAACAAAGAATACAAGCCAACTTCTTTCTTCCTCAAGAGTGCAGCATGAAGTGAATGTGTTAGCTCCTCACTCGCCTTTGTAACCTGCCTTTCATGAGATTTCCTCTCTCTCGGCAGAGCTCTGTGACTGATTTGCCTTTATTTCTTGGCAGCACTCAGCATGTTTCCCTGCAGCTCAGCGGAGGTGCAAACCTGCTGCCTCCTGACTTTTGAACTGGAGACCAGACTTTCACGGAGGTCCTAGGGCGAGTTATGCACTCTGCGGGTCCCTAGGAAGATTACAGAACTCTGAGATGACACCAATGATATGGTTGAAGCTGTTAGCAAGAAGCTGAGACATCATGGCCCAGGGAGTCAATACAACACATTTGAAGTTTTCAGCTTATGCAGACATTGGTATTGCATTAATGAAAGACTGGAATGTTGTGGTGGGGAAAATACAATAGAAAAGCCATAGTTCTGTTGAAGTGTATTCTCCTACAACTGGTTAATTAGGAGTAGGAAGAACACTCTGAAATGCTTGAGTTCATATGCCTGCAATTATTGCCCTCACTTTATAATACGCCAGACAACAAGATGAGGTATTATAAAAATTCCAGGGAAAAACCCCAAGTCATTAGAAGGCACTTTAAAATTTTAAAAGCAATACCCAGAGTATTTGAAATTCTACATTTAATTGTGTGTTTAGTTAACAAAATCTCAGTTGTTTCTGAATTTATTCTCTCCTTGTGTCCAGAGAATAAATGTGCCATAAGGACAAAGACAGGGTCTGCATTGTTCACTTCCTTTGACCTGGAACTGAAACTCTGAGACAGCAACTAGAAAAGAGGATTTGGCTGAGTAGGTGAGTGGCCAGTGGGCCATGTGGCTTTTTAGGGCCCGTAGAGTTGCCTTGTGAGCAACTGCCTGCCTTGTTTGCTTCCTTCCAGACAGAAGAGAATACAACTTAATTTACTACTTCTTAGCAAGAGCAGTCGAGAGCGTGGCAAGGGCTCATTAAATTCATATTTATTGAATGAATAGATACATGAGGAAAAATGGCCCTTTTTATAACTGGAAGAACAAACAATTACTGCGCTAAGCCATTCTCTCCTGGTCAGCAGAGGCTGGTGCTCAGCAATGTTTTGAATTCCTTGAGTTTTGGAGGATTATTGTCCAGATTCCTGTGTCTGAGTATTTCCCCCTTTCTACCTGGTGTCAGCCTTCTTTCAGGCACTTAACAGCTTTACCTGTTTCTTCTCATCTATTATCAAAGTCTTCACTTACAAAGCTCTAAAATCAGTCTCAGGCATCTACTGTGAAGGGAAGTCACTTTGTTTCTCCTCACATGGTTATTTCTCTATTTTATCTTTGGATTTCCCTCTGTACCTTCTCATTTCCCTGCAGCTTGGTCTCAGATATTACTGGCCTGCGAGCACCACACTTTGCCACATCTGGAAGCAATTACTGTAGGCGTCAGGTAATATATTAAAATCAGGAAAAATTGAGAAGATGATGGCTCAGTGCTGATTGTTCTCTGACTTTTTTTTGCAGTGAAACATTTCTGGCTGGTCCAGTGAAAATAGCTGCTTTCTTACAAACCACTGTATTCTGCAAGACAAGCTACCCCTTTCTTGCCTCTTAAATTCGTCCTCCTGAGGATGGTGTTTTGGCATGAAACAAAAACAAAACAAGCAACATCAAAAAATAAAAATAAAAATCTCCAAACACACCATGTACCAGTTCCTCAAATAATATCCAGTTAATCAGAGTAATCTGTCAGTTCCAAAACAAAAATCTATTTTGAATCTCTCCATTTCCCTTGTCTCCTATCATCCTTCCAGGCCAGCCCACCAACATAGCTGGCATGAACAGTAGTAAATTCTTCACTTTGTTCTTTGTATTTTTCTAACTTTCAGTTCATCCACCGTCTCCAGCCAGGAGATCTATAATATAACATGAATCAGATCATGTCACTCGTCTCCTACAGAGCCATGCTGCTCCAGTCTATCTCTGCAGCACTTTCCTCATCCATCATTACGCTCTAGTCACAATGGTTTTCAACATTTCTTAGAGCAAAACAGCTTTTCCCCATTCCAAGGCCTTTGTACACATTCATCTATAAAATTGGGACACTAGTTCCCCATTATTTTATCTGACATTTTTCTTCTTTCAGATCTTAGGCTATTGTTTTACCTTCCCAAACTTTTCCTGTATCCACATCTACTCCTCCACCAGTTTTATTTACTGTCACTGCATTGGTTTTCACCAGTGCATTTATCACAACTTATTTCACTTACCTATTACTTGTCTTCCTCACTGGAATATAAGCTCAATGAAGACAAAAAAAGTCTGGTTATTCAACATTTATATCAACAACACATAATATAGTAACCAGCAGACTTGGTGTTCAGTGTACATTTGTTGAATGAAGAAATGGATGAATGGATGAAATTAAAATCTAGCTTTCTTTGGTAGATATTCATGCAGGTTTCCTTCAATCTATACCAATCAAATTTTAGTCTTCTAAAACGAGTATCTAATTTTATAACCTGGTTCTGAAAGAATCGATACACTCATATTATTCCAACTAAAAAAACCTCTCTTTCAAAATGTATTGATTTTCAGTTATTTTTTTTTTTGTTTTTACGTTAGTTTCCTGTTCTAAACACCTGTATGTTTGGCTTGACAAATGTGTGAAGTATATTTTTCGATGTGTATAATTAGTTAAGTGGCATTAGGATTCTCTTCTCAGATGACACATTACTTAAAATTACACTTGTAGAGAAAGGACACAAAAATAAGGAGAAATGGACAACTTATTGTCTTTCTAACATATTTTTTGTGTGTGTGCTACGTAAGAATAATGGACTCTGTTTCATGAAAGATACAACCAGCATTATAGCTTTTTGTTCAAAAGGAAAAGAAATGCTGTGTAGTGTTTGGCCAAATCACAACTTGTATTGCTTTCCATTGTCATTAACAAAGTGGACATAATAGTGCTAACTCATTCCAATTGCAAAAAATAAAAATAAAGGAAAAAAATAAGAATGCCTTGTTTGCTGCCATTTCTTCTTGCCATTTAGTCACTATATGCTCTTTCTGCACCTGTGCTTCCCCCTAAGTCCTTATTTTACAATTGGTTCCATGGAATCTTGCTTTCAGACAGCACTGAAATAAATCGCCACGACGTTGGCATCAGGAAGAACTGAGTTAGAACATTATCAGCTGTGCCGCTTATCAGCTGAATGGTTTTATACAGTTTTGTCTTCTATGAAATACTCTTATTAATACAATTCTTGGATTGTTGTGGCAGTTTAATGAGATGTTGAATGAACAGTAGCAGTAAAGAGCCATCAATGTGGTAAACTTTAATCTGTATCTATTTTTATTGATAAATACATTTCAATGTGGGATCCGATCCCTGAAAGAACCTTTCATTACAAAATAGCTGGTGACAAATCTTGGGATAGCCAAGTACCACCATGGAATTTCTGGGGGGTGAAAGGTGGGATTCTTTAGGTGGTTCCTTTCTTCTCTAGATCTTTGGAGACTTTCTTAGTTATTTCTCAATGGCTTTCGCTATACATGACTTCAATTAAACATCACACAAGCAACTGGGCCCAAAGCAGAGTTTATTTCACCCAGTGGGTAATTCATAGATAAAATGTAGTTAATGAGCTAAATTATACTTAAGAGGTTATGTGTATGGGCACATGGCTGGACCGAGTTGGCTGCCATTCACAGACTGTACATGCCTCATTCATTCATTTGGAAATTCTTGCTGGGATGACAGAGATCCTTTGCCCCTTAGTGGGGGAGCATATGTACAAATGTTTTTGCCTGATTGCCCCACTTTATGCTTTTGATTTCCTATATCCCTCTGAGCAGAGGTAGAATAAGAATGACAGTTCAAGAAGAGCCATGCTGCCATTCATTTACAGCATTTAATTGAAGACACTGTCTTTGTACTTTATCTGTTATTCTTGGCCCCTGGGGACACTGGGCAGGATGAGGTTCTAAGTCACAATTCCGCTCACTAAGTGTGTGCTGGAGCTTGTAATGAGTTTGTCTAAAAGCTTTCACACCTCTGCTTTCCATAGAAGGTTCATTTACCTTTCTGAAACAGAACAGAGCTGTTTTAGATTTCCCTGATTTCCGCGGACAAGACACTCCTGGGAGCCTGCTGTAGAAATTGTTCACTAAGGCACCTTCTTAGCTGACTGGCTGATGAGAGAATAGGGAAAAGCAGCCAGAAAGCCCATGTCCTGTATGCTTTGTCCCAGTTTCAGATTTATTAATTGTATATCACAGTGCTCTCTTTCCTCTAAATACATGTCTAACTCCTTTATTAAAACTTCATACTAATTACTTCCATCGCATCCCTCAATGGGTTGATTCCATATGCAATGTATTAATTACTCTCTCTGCAAAGACTCCAACATGAATTCCTCTGGTGTCTGTCCCTTATTGCCTCTTAAAACTGTATCCCTTCATTTCAATACTTGATGATAACTTATTCTAGTTGCTTTCCCTCCTGCTCTACCTTTATCTTGACATAGCAGTTGTATTAGTAGGAGAGATTTCCAACAAATATTGACAAAAATGAGTCCACATCCTTGAATATATTCATCTAGTTCACCAAACCATAAGATCTGCTGGACAGTTTTTGATAGATCACTGCCTCTTTATGTCTTTGAAGCCTTGTAGAATGACTAAGACCAGAATCTTGGGTCAGAATAATTCAACACAGTTACCTTCCAGTATTAATGAAAGAGTGGGAGGCTAAGCCAATAAAGAGGGAATGGAGCATGAGATGCATGAGAGACAGAAGAGAAAAAAGAGAGCTATTCTTGACTTATAATATCCCATATGTTTTACTCTTCAAAGGGAAGAAACAGCTATAGAAATTTTTTGGAGTGTTTGCTGCACACCACATATTCTCTGTTCATGATGATAATACATACCATCACATACAAAACTAGAAAGAGCTCAGCTCTAAGAGCATCAAACAATCAGCTTCTTGCAATTACTCACTTCCTTTGTACTTTGGAAGAAATACTCAGATCAAAAGGATATAGACTTCCTAGTGACCCAAACTGAATGTTTACCTTGATTGTACATAAACAATTTTGGAAGGCAAGGCAAATCTGCATTTCTTTTAATTGTCCATGTGGTTTGTAACTATGACACAATTTTTGAAACATTGGAATTTTTGAAAGACTGCTATTCTGAAGATGTGATTGTCATTTTATTTCCTAGTAATGCAAGTTGAACAATAAATGCTGTTTCTTGGAGCAACTCATATTGGTTGTTCAGCATGTGACTAATAGTCCAAGAGGGTAGTCTAGCCAGATTAGCATGGAAAATAAGCCATACTTAGTATTTCTTTTGACTTCAGAGCCATATAAAAATAGCATAGCCCATAGCTGCACATGGATACAGAAGTACAAATGCCAGATAAACCTAGGCCTCAAGGAAAATGTAACATTTAAGAACTGAGGATATGTAAAAGCATTACATAGGAATCAGAACACTTGGGTTCTATCCCTGACTTAACTTAATCCCTCCCACCTTCAATTTTACAATCTGCAAAATGAAAATAATACCTTCCTTACCAATATTAAGGATGACCGTAATGCTTTGCAACTAGGGACATGTGAAATTATTATTATCATTGCTGTGTGTCAAATTGGCAGATTAATCCTATATTAATTTCCTTTCTTTCACTTAATTTTGAAGTATAAATGCAAATTGTTTAGTTCCAGGCATCTACTGTTCAATTCTATTTCAACTCAATTCGGTTAGATTCTGTTCTACTTGATTCAGTTCAGTTTGATTCTAGTTTTTGATATTTCCTTGATGAACTAACTAATCTCATTAAATGCCTTATGCCTATGAATTAATCTTGAGAAACCAAGAAGCCTTTGGAAATATCATAGAGTTCACATTTAATTACATGGAAATAGTTCTTTTCTATCTATTCTGTGAAATAACTAGACATTTCAAACACCTCCCCAAAGATCTGCATCTCAAAACATGAGCCTGCCTTGAAGGAGCCCTTCATAAGAACTTGGGTCTGGAAATTGGATCACCAGTGCTTTATTGATGCTATATTCCTGAGGCAGCCTTCTAGAGAGTTTTTCTGTGTTGTATTTCACTATTATAACTCCATCATGGTCAATTAGCAAGACAGACTCCTGGCTTTTAGTCTTGAAAATGACGCTTCTTGATTATTTATGTTTCTAAGATGTTATTGAGTAATTCAGCTTAGTAAAGAACTTCAGTGTGTTCCGTCATGATGACTGTAAATCCAGGTGTTAATACTCTCACATGGCCCATCATCTCACTGGAGATAACTAATAAGGCAGCCATTAACTGACTATATATGGTGATGTAAACTATACTGCTAGCTGCACTTCCCATTACCAAGAGTACCACTGTGGAGCTGAAGAAGATTATCTAAGTAGGGACCAGACATGATAATAAAGATACTATGGAAACAAAGACATTCCCTTTACAGAGTGAGAGTGTGTTTGCACAAGGCATCAGGCATGAAAGGTAGGTATGAAGGAAAAATTGGATATGTTGCATTATAGAATTAGAAGGATAAATTTCTTTCACATGGTAGGCATTAAGCAGGTATGGAATGTAGCAGCTTCCAGCAATGCTGGTTCGTCCAAGAGGTTATTCAGTTATTTTCCCTGTGGCAAGTCGAGTATCACAGAGGAATGAATGTCACACGTAGGAAGCAAAGGGAGCTTGTGATTCCACCTATAAATACATCTAGAAAAGCCTATGACATTATAAATATTTGAGTCAGAAGTTGTCACTTGGTTTTATGCTTTTAGGGAGTGGAGGAAAATAAAGAAATCTGATGTGTCTTAAGTAAAATGGCATGTGGGATATTGGAATAGTGAACAAAGGCTGAACTGTAACGCTGGAAATAAGGATTCCAGTTTTAGTTCTTCCTGCAGACTAACGAGCTCTTAGAAACCTATCGTTGCACTTCGGGTCTCAGTTTTTTCTTAGTTGAGGGAAGTTGGGATTGATAAAGACAGAGCTTGTGTGCTGTCATTGCCTTATCCTGTACCAGGACAAACATTCTTAATTCATTCTTTTAAAAACTTTGAACTCAGATAGGACATCACAGTCCTTTCATTACACATTGCCCAATGGAGCAGCTGCCTGCCATGTAAGAAGAATTGGGATAGAGAGAAGCTCTTTGGGCTGCAAGATGTGTGATCTGGATCTGTGGTCTTTTCAGTTCCCAGTCTTTGTGGTTATCCAGAAAAGTTACTCAATCTGCCACCTACAAGGAATTCCCAGTACCATCTGAGCCTCCATGTCCTATGAATCCCACCCTTGTATTGGGCCATTTCATGTCAGCACTGTTCCCTCTTAACCTTCCCTTCCTTTTTAATAACTTCTCCTGTACTACACACAGTGTTCCAAAATATCTAACCCAAGAAAAAAGAAAAACCATCCTTTTCATTTACCTTGAGGAAGACACTGTTGCTTCATCTGCCTGTAATACTTTGAGTATTCCTGATCATCAGGTGCCTTGTCTGCATCTTTAGCCATCAAGAGTAACAGACCTGGGCTAAAAGCTGGGCTAAAAGCTGCGGAAATTGAAAGAGTCAGCTGAAAGCGTGGTCTCTGCCTTACTGGAGTTTATGATCTAACGGAGGAGAGAAAAATATATACAAAACACCCCCAAGGAAACATAAAGTACTATAACAATATACAATCTTTAAAATAGCATCCATCCTGCAAACTGTTGACAGATTAATCTTCCCCAAGCACTGCTTTTATCATGTCCTCTGCCTGGAAACAGCCTTCACAGCCTTATATCTTATCACATTAAGTCCAAACTCCTCAACTGTTTTCAGGAACTCCTTAATCTGGCTTCACCTGGTTTATCCAAATTTATGTCCTACTCTTTCCACGCCAGACCAGAATATCTCCAAACCTTTGGTTGTGACGTCTTTCCCAGCTGGATTGTACGAAGTATGGCCCCAATCCCACCTTACATTTCAGTTCTTTCAATATATTACCCATAATTCAAGACATGAATTAAACAACAACGACAAAAGATCAAATCTGACTTTCCCCTGGAAACTCTTCTTGGTGAAGCAGCCATCCTCGTCTTTCACTTACTTAATTATCGATCTGGTGTCTATAGCCTTTAGATATTAATTCTTGGATCCTAGACTTTCCCTTTATTACCTGATCAGCTGTGAACTATAATCCCTAACCTCCAAAACCCTGGTTCCTGAATTATACAACAGGAAAACCTTGCAGTATTTGTAATAGTGGGAGATATAATATATTTGAAGGACTGAGAATTGGGCTTGGCTAATCAGTATTAACATTAAATCACTTCAGAAATGAAAAAATAGAACAACAGAAATGTTGAAACTGACTCTTACCAACTGTGTTTGTATTTTTTTGGCACATGAGCAAAATGATACATTTCTTAGATCTATTTTACGGGAGCTTCACATTGCCCAGCAGAGGTGCATCATAAATATTTGATATTCAGTTAAAATTCATGTTTTCAAATTCAAATCTTAGTGGCAGCATAATGGAGTGGGTTAGAGGTTCTACTCTGGAGCACGACTCCTGAGTTCAGATATCAGCTCTTCAGCAACTTGTGAGCCTTCGGCAAGTTACTTCAACTCTGTGCCTCGGTTATCTCATCTATGAGTAGGGACAATAGTATCCATCTCACAGGGTTGTTATAAGGATTGTGGGAGTTTATATTTGTAATTTAAAATGCATAGAATGGGGATTAGCAAAAAGCAAGCACTATGTTAGCATTCATCAAATACAATTCTAAACAGATATTACTTTCCTTGACTGGGTTTTCAATCCTTAAATCTCTTCTAACTCTTTATTTTTATAGTTTATTTTGGTATCATTAATCCACAGTTACATGTGCAATATTATGGTGATTAAACCACCCCCTTCATCAGGTCCCCCCCGCCAACCCCATTACACTCACTGTCCATCAGAGTAGTGAGATGCTATAGAGTCACTACTTGTCTTCTCTGAGTTGTACAGCCCTCCCTGCACCCCCCCAACACTATATCTGCTAGTCATAATGCTCCTTTTACCCCCTTGTCCCTCCATTCCCACCCATCCTCCCTAGTCCCTTTCCCTTTGGTAACTATTAGTCCGTTCTTGGGTTCTGTGAATCTGCTGCTGTTTTGTTCCTTCAGTTTTTTCTTTGTTCTTATACTCCTCATATGAGTGAAATCATTTGGTACTTGTCTTCTTTGACTTGGCTTATTTCACTGAGCATAATACTCTCTAGCTCCATCCATGTTGTTACAAATGGTAGAATTTGTTTTCTTCTTATGGCTGAATAATATTCCATTGTGTGTATAAACCACATCTTTATCCATTCATCTACTGATGGACACTTAGGTTGCTTCCATTTCTTGGCTATTGTAAATAGTGCTGCGATAAACATAGGGGTGCATATGTCTTTTTCAAACTGGGCTGCTGCTTTCTTAGGGTAAATTCCTAGGAGTGGGATTCCTGGGTCAAATGGTATTTCTATTTTGAGTTTTTTGAGGAACCTCCATACTGATTTCCACAATGGTTTGAACTAATTTGTATTCCCACCAGCAGTGTAGGAGGGTTCCCTTTTCTCCACATCCTCACCAACATTTGTTATTGTTTGTGTTTTGGATGTTGGCCATCCTCACTGGTGTGAGGTGATATCTCATTGTGGTTTTAATCTGCATTTCTCTGATGATTAGTGAGGTGGAGCATCTTTTCATGTGCCTGTTGGTCATTTGAGTTTCTTCTTTGGAGAAGTGTCTATTCATGTCCTCTGCCCATTTCTTAATTGGATTATTTACTTTATGTTTGTTGAGGTGCGTGAGCTCTTTATATATTTTAGATGTCAACCCCTTATCGGATACGTCATTTATGAATACATTCTCCCATGCTGTAGGATGTCTTTTTATTCTACTGATGATGTTGTTTGCTGTGCAGAAGCTTTTCAGCTTGATATAGTGCCACTTGCTCATTTTTGCTTTTGTTTCCCTTGCTCGGGGAGATATGCTCATAAAGAAGTCGCTCATGTTTATGTCCAAGAGTTTTTTGCCTATGTTTTTTTCTAAGAGTTTTATGGTTTCATGACTTACATTCAGGTCTTTGAACCATTTTGATTTGACTTTTGTGTATGGGGCTAGACAGTAGTCCAGTTTCATTCTCTTACAGGTAGCTGTCCAGTTTTTCCAACACAAGCTGCTGAAGAGACTGTCATCTCCCCATTGTATATCCAGGGCTCCTTTATCAAATATTAATTGACTGTATATGTTTGGGTTAATGATTGGATTTTCTATTCTGTTTCACTGGTCTGTGGGTCTGTTTTTTTGCCAATACCAAATTGTCTTGATTACTATGGTTTTGTAGTAGGGCTTGAAGTCAGGGAGCATAATTCCCCCTGTTTTATTCCTCCTTCTCAAGATTGCTTTGGCTGTTTGGGGTTCCATATGAATTTTAGAATTATTTGTTCTAGTTCATTGAAGAAAGCTGTTGGTAGTTTGATAGGGATTGCATTGAATCTGTAGATTGCTTTAGGTAGTATAGCCATTTTGACAATATTTATTCTTCCTAGCCAAGAGCATGAATTTCCATTTGTTAGTGTCTTCTTTAATTTCTCTTAGGAGTGTCTTGTAGTTTTCAGAGTATAGGTCTTTCACTTCCTTCGTTAGGTTTATTCCTAGGTATTTTATTGTTTTTGATGCAATTGTGAATGGAAGTGTTTTCCTGATTTCTATTTATGGTAGTTCATCGTTAGTGTATCAGAAAGCAACAGATTTCTGTGTGTTAATTTTGTATCCTTCAACTTTGCTGAATTCAGATATTAGTTCTAGTAATTTTCGAGTGGAGTCTTTAGGGTTTTTTATGTACAGTATCATGTCATCTGCAAATAGTGACAGTTTGACTTCTTCTTTACCAATCTGGATGCCTTGTATATCTTTGTTTTGTCTAATTGCTGTGGCTAGGACCTCCAGTACTATGTTGAATAACAGTGGAGAGAGTGGGCATCCCTGTCTTGTTCCAGATCTTAGATGAAAAGCTTTCAGCTTCTCGCTGTTAAGTATGATGTAGGCTGTGGGTTTGTCATATATGGTCTTTATGATGTTGAGGTTCTTGCTCTCTATACCCATTTTGTTGAGAGTTCTAATCATGAATGGATTCTGAATTTTGTCAAATGCTTTTCCAGCATTTATGGAGATGATCATGTGGTTTTTGTTCTTCTTTTTGTTGATGTGGTGGATGATGTTGATGGATTTTCGAATGTTGTACCATCCTTGCATCCCTGGGATGAATCCCACTTGATCATGGTGTATGATCCTCTTGATGTATTTTTGAATTTGGTTTGCTTATTTTGTTGAGTATTTTTGCATCTAAATTCATCAGGTTTATTGGTCTGTAATTTTCTTTTTTGGTGAGTTCTTTGCCAGGTTTTGGTATTAGAGTGATGCTGACTTCATATAATGAGTTTGGAACTATTCCGTCCTCTTCTATTTTTTGGAAAACTTTAAGGAGAATGGGTGTTATTTCTTCTCTATATGTCTGGTAGAACTCGGAGGTGAATCCATCTGGTCTGGGGGTTTTGTTCTTGGGTAGTTTTTTGATTACTGCTTCAATTTCGTTGCGGGTGATTGGTCTTAGTTTTTCTGTTTCTTGCTTGGTCAGTTTTGAAAGGTTGTATTTTTCTAAGAAGTCCATTTATTCTAGGTTTTGGAGCTTGTTAGCATATAGATGCTCATAATATTCTCTTATAAGTCTTTATTTCTGTGAGGTCTGTTGTTATTTTTCCTTTCTCATTTCTGATTCTGTTTATGTATGTAGATTCTCTTTTTCTCTTAATAAGTCTGCCTAGGGGTTTATCTATTTTGTTTATTTTTTCAAAGAACCAGCTCTTGGATTCATTGATTTTTTTCTATTATTTTATTCTTCTCAATTTTATTTATTTCTTCTCTGATCTTTATTATGTCCCTCTTTCTGGTGCGTTTGCACCTCATTTGTTCTTCTTTTTCCAATTTCAGTAATTGTGTCTTAAGACTATTCATTTGGGAATGTTCTTCCTTCTTTAAATATGCCTGGATTGCAATATACTTTCCTCTTAGAACTGCCTTTGATTTCTGTTTTGATTTGGTCATCGACCCATTGATTACTTAGGAGAATGTTGTTAAGTCTCCATGTATTTGTGAGCCTTTTTGTTTTCTTTGTACAATTATTTCTAGCTTAATACTATGATCTGAGGGTTTAGTTGGTAGAATTTCAATATTTTTGAATTTACTGAGGTTCTTTTTATGGCCTAGTATGTGGTCTATTCTGGAAATTGTTCCACGTGCACTTGAGAAGAATGTGTATCCTGCTGCTTTTGGGTGTAGAATTCTGTAGATGTCTGTTAGGTCCATCTGTTCTAGTGTGTTGTTCAGTGCCTCTGTGTCTTTACTTATTTTCTGTCTGGTTGATCTGTCCTTTGGAGTGAGTGGTGTGTTTAAGTCATCTAAAATGAATGCATTGTTGTCTATTTCCTCCTTTAATTCTGTTAATATTTGTTTCACATATGCCGGCGCTCCCGTGTTGGGTGCATATATATTTATAATGGTTATATCCTCTTGTTGGATTGACCTGTTTATCATTATGTAATGTCCTTCTTTATCTCTTGCTACTTTCTTCGTTTTGAAGTCTATTTTGTCTGATACAAGTACTGCAACACCTGCTTTTTTCTCCTTGTTTGCATGAAATATCTTTTTCTATCCCTTCACTTTTAGTCTGTGTATATCTTTGGGTTTGAGGTGAGTTTCTTGTAGGCAGCATATAGATGGATCTTGCTTTTTTATCCATTCTATTACTCTGTGTTTGATTGGTGCATTCAGTCCATTTACATTTAGGGTAATTATTGATAGATATGTACTTATTGCCATTGGTGGCTTTAGATTCGTGGTTACTAAAGGTTCAAGGGTTGCTTCTTTAGTATCTCACAATCTAACTTAACTTTCTTGTTAAGTTATTGTAAACAGTCTGATGTTTCTTTATTTCTCTCCCTTCTTATTCTTTATATATTAGGTGTTTTATTCTTTGCCTTTAGTTAGTATTTGTATGGTCTACTTTTTTTGCTATGATTTTATTTTCTCTGGTGACCTCTTTTTAGCCTTAGGAGTGCTTCCCTCTAGAGCAGTTCCTTTAAGATGTCCTGTAGAGGTGGTTTATGGGAGGCAAATTCTTTCAGCTTTCGCTTGTCTGGAAATTGTTTAATCCCTCGGTCATATTTAAATGATAATCGTGCTGGATACAATACTCATGGTTTGAGGCCCTTCTGTTTCATTACATTAAATATATCATGCCATTCTCTTCTGGCCTGTAAGGTTTCTGTTGAGAAGTCTGATGATAGTCTGATGGGTTTTCCTTTGTAGGTGATCTTTTTTTTCTCTCTAGCTGCCTTTAATACTCTGTCCTTATCTTTGATGTTTGCCATTTTAATTATTATGTGTCTTGGTGTTGTCTTCCTTCGGTCCCTTGTGTTGGGAGATCTGTGGGCTTCTGTGTATTGTGAGACTATTTCCTTCCCCAGCATGGGGAAGTTTTCAGCAATTATTTCTTCAAAGACACTTTCTATCCCTTTTTCTCTCTCTTCTTCCTCTGATACTCATATAATGCGAATATTGTTCCATTTGGATTGGTTACACAGTTCTCTTAATATTCTTTCATTCCTAGAGATCCTTTTATCTCTCTCTGCCTCCGCTGCTCTGTATTCCTGTTCTCTGATTTCTATTCCATTAACAGTCTCTTGCATCTCGTCCAGTCTGCTGCTAAGCCCGTCAATGGCTTGTCTCATTTCTGCATTTTTTTTCCTGACTTACCTCACTTCCTCCCTCAGCTCTTGCATATTTCTCTGTACGTACATCAGCATGTTTATGACTTTTATTCTGAATTATTTTTCAGGAGGATTGTGCATTTCCATCCCTTCAGACTCCCTCTCTGGTGTAGTCTGCGTCTGGGTGAGCTTGGTGTGTACCATATTCCTCTGTCTTTTCATGGCGATAGAAGTGGTCGCTGTTAGGTGGCACGTATGTCAGCTGGGCTCTTTAAGACTTAAAAAAAAAACAAAAAAAGAAGGAAGAGAAAGAGAAGAGAAAGAAAGAAAAAGAAAGAAAGAAAGAAAGAAAGAAAGAAAGAAAGAAAGAAAGAAAGAAAGAAAGAAAGAAAGAAAGAAAGAAAGAAAAAAAAAGAAAAAAAGAAAAGAAAAGAAAAGAAAAGAAAAGAAAAGAAAAGAAAAGAAAAGAAAAGAAAAGAAAAGAAAAGAAAAGAAAGAAAAAAGGAAAAAAAAAAGCCAACCGGGAGTTGATTCTGTAAGGATGCTGTAGGTCGTGCTGTTGCTCCACTGTTCCGCAGCTGTGGCCGTGCAGCTCCACCCGGCCCTTTGTAGCTCTGGCCGGGGCGGGAACAAATGGGAGGCTGTTGTTCTCTATGTGAAGTTTCAGTGCGGCTACTTTTTCCTAGTCACCAGCCAAGGGGTCCAAAATTCCTCAGGACTCCCAGCCTGCTGAGCCGAGTGTGCTGCGAAGATCCCGGGCCCTTGCCTCTTTAAGACCGCCATAAAAAGCGGGTGCTTTTCTTTTGTTCCAGGGAGGCTGCTGCAAGGACCCGGGCACATTTCCACCTCAAAACCTGCACCTTCTGCCTCTCCAATATCTGTTACACCGGGCGATGTGTGTCAGCGCTCCCGGCACAGATCACCAGGGCTGGTTGTTTCGCGGGCCTGTACTTCCACTCCCTCCTGGCTCTGAATCCTCTCCTCCCGCAGATGCACTGGGGTGGGGGAGTGCTCGGGTCCCATCCGGTCGCAGCTCCATATCTTACCCACCTTGCGGGGTGCCGAGTCCTCTCAGGTGAAGATACAGGCTGTGCGCTGTCCTGTATATTCTGGTCTCTCTTTTAGGAATAGTTGTATTTGCTGTATTTTCATAGATATATATGGTTTTGGGAGGAGATTTCCGCCGTCCTGCTCATGCTGCCATCTTCGTAGAACTCTCTTCTCTTTTTTCTCCATCAAGATATAATTATCCCATATTTGATATTTGATATTTGATAATAATTATAATAAATGAATGATGTAGGCTTGGAAACAAGAAAACTACAGATTATTTGATGCAGAGTTTTTTTCCAGAATAACAGAGTTAAATTATAAATATGTGTGATGAGTATACAGCAGAGCATATTGACCCCCAGTAGTGTGAAAATCTACTTCAGATTGTGAAGATTTAATACAGGAAAACTTGGGGAAGAAAGGAAGGAAGGAAGAGTGAAGCATTTCCACAGATATTCTCCAGGGCCAGCAAGGTGGGACTAGAGCCTCATCTACCACCCTTCCAGATGCAAGGGATTGTTGGCATTTCCTGTTTGTTGACTCCAGACATCAGGCAGAATCTCTTATGAACCAATTGCAAGTGTTGGCGTAGCCCCTCACTGCAAGGTAGCCAGCAGCTTCTACGCTGATGTTCTTCACTATGATCATTAACACTGGATTCTTGCTCCTTTCCTCTTTCTACTAGTACCACTTTTCTAGCCATTGGCATCTAATTCAATTTTCCTTTCTCTCTTTCTCATGATTGTTTACTCACTGCTTCTGCACATAACCTTTTCTCTCTGCATCTCATTGCATTTACTTCCTACCCCCCCCCCCCCATTGCCTCTTTTCTCTGTATCTTAGCCCACACATTCCTACAAAGAGTTGAATGCATGACTGGCCACCAAAGATGACCATGTGTGCTATGCTCTCATAGTTACCTCATGGGCTGTTGGACAAACCACCAGAGTTTCCTGTGGGTCAGTGGCCCTACACTTCCATATCCACCAACCGTGTGCAGAATGGCAGGATCACAGGTCACAAACCGTTCCAACTATGATTAAGAAGTCCTTCTGAAGGGGTCCATGGGCTTAGTAAGCTCTGGGAATGACTTGAACTTCTTTTCAGTGCAGCTAATCTATCAACTTCCAGAGACAGAGCAAGTCATTGAGAAGCTAAGATATAGAAGCGAGTCAGTTTTGATCTATGTAGGAGCACAGGAGATTCTCTTACATTCTAGGCACAGAATTGACCTTCAATATGCACGGGTTAGCTCACTCTATGACCTGGATCTATGTAGGAAGGCAGATTACTTAGGACAATATAGTGGAATTTTATACTCTTAGGGCTATTAAAGGATTCTAAGAATTTGGGGCCTAAGAATGGAGTTCTAGGAAACAATTTAAACCAGGCCACTAAAGGTCCTTGTTTTCTCCAACTCATGTTTTCTATTTTCTTATTCTTTGCAATTTTTTTTTCTTTTGGCTATAGTTCTAAGAATTAGTATTCACAATTTTTCACAGCCAGGTTTTATGTCCACAGCAAAGTACTAGGCTTCTGCCAGTTAGTTTAGACATTAAAAAGTTCCTTGACAAATTAGAATTATAAGTATGGCCAGCATATTTGACATATCTTTGAGAGAAGGAACATCATATCAGAAGAGGCAGTGCAATGCATTTAATATGAAAGCATTTGAGCCAGCTGGAACAAAAGTGCATGCAAGGCTGGGGGTACATAGAGAAAACTGAGGGTGGACAGTGTACTTCAGGACACTATTGAGTAAGGCATTATTAGGAGCAGTAAGAACAATCACTGGGCTCTTTTGGAGCTAAATAGTTTTGGAATATGATTTTCCAAGCCAAACATCAAGTACATCCAAACTGAATTGCTCTGTGTGCTGCTACTTTGCAAAATTGCTCTTTAGTTTTGCACTAGAGTGTGCATGTCTGTGGAGAAACAAGAAGAAAATGCAAATTATCAATTTTTCGAAATAATATATATTTACAAGTGCTGGTTCTGGTTCTACCTTACATTGTCCATATGACCTTTGACAACTGACCTCTAACTCAGAGTCTCCAGGAAAACCAAGAGAATTCACAAAATCATTTCTGCAGTTCCTCTGATTTCCCTAGTACAATGCTTTTATCAATCCCCAACAAATAAGGTAAGGATAATTCTCACGAACTTACAACCTTTAAAATAAATTTTAAGGTACTACAAAGTGATAATATTTTGTCAAGGTCCTGCTGAGTTATTCTAAGTGCTCGAGGGTTTGGTCAGTTTTACAATATAGCGTGGCAACTTGAGGTGCTAAACTTCAAGGGTCAGCATTTTTTTCCATATGAAACTCCAGGTTGGTATTAGGACCAACATACCACCCATCTTCTGAAAGGACCGTCTCGTTGTTGTGTGTCTCTGTGTGTCTACACACAGGTGTCTGTGCTTGGCTGATGAGGTGGCTGAAGGAGTTTACGGAGGAAATCTACCCAGGAATCTTCAGTGATAAACCACACACCTAAAGGGGGGTGGATAAGGACCACACATATTCTCATGACCTTTTATGTTTGGGTTAGGAGCCCATAAACACAATCTGGCAGTTCTGACTATACTTGCCTTTATTCAATGCAACCATTAAAAAAATGTCAGAAGGGCAAATCTACTACTATATTCATTGTTTGCATATCTGGTGGTAGGAGGATAAATTTGGAAAATGTCCTAATAAAAATTGAAGGCAAATGGAATAACAAACAAGGAAAATGTTGGTCCTGTATTAAAAGTGCCTCGTTTACACCAGCTCATTCCAGATGCACAGCTGGTTGCCCTGCAACAGCCACTGTAACTCTACAAAAGCCTCCCTTGTAGGCTGTGCACCCTGTCTGCTCTGCATCCCCTGCGGTGCCTTAGCCCCTTTTTTAACTGTTTCCATGTTTATCCCAAGGAAAAGTAAAAGAGGAGACAAATCTACTACATTTGTTTTTGGAGAGCACTTGTGCAGTGTGCAGCAACACATCCACAGCTCCCAGTGATTCAGTTGGGAACTGTAAGACTATATTACATGCCATAGTGTTGGCCTAACTTTTATGGCTAAATAAATTTGGGGTTTGTTAATGGATATGTTATAAAAGATTAAAATTTGTTTATAAATATTGATTCACAGACTATTATATTAGGATTATCTACAGATTAAAAATGAAACCTATGTTAAAACAACATTAATGCAATAGATTCAGATCTTCTCTGCCTGGCACAAATCATCTTTAGGCTTGAGAGCAAAAGGGAAGAATGGGGAAGCTATTATTTTATTGTAGAGAGAAAAAGAGTAAATCTTCTTAGATCCTGGTCCAATATACTTCCAGCTAAAGGATCCTCTGATGAATATTTCTTACTGTCTGATCAGTTTCCAGCTTTTGCAGTTGAAAGACACAAGTATCATTTGAACAAGAGAGTGTTGCAATTAGCATTTAAAGGAAACTATCAAAGACTAACATCACTTGTTTTTAGGTTCATGCTGCCCAGCAGTGGCCATTCAACTGACCTTGTTTACAAAAACACAAGCCTCGCACAGTCCACCTAAAGGGGGTTATTCTCTTCCCGTTGAATTGTCAATGTCATGGACATGGTCACAGACCTGACATTATGAAGCTGAGTCACCATTTACCAAGCAGACTGTGGACTTTCCTTTCAGTCTTTATCTCACTTTTTTATGGTTGACAAAGATGTGTCAATCTTGTGTTTATTAGCTAATTGCCAAGATGAAGATAACAATGGCATTTGCACAGCATTTATACTTGCAAAAGAGATTTCACATATGCTTGTCCGGATGACCCTCACAGTGTTCCATGAGGTGGTACAGTTGATTTTAGCCCATGGTCTAGATGAAGACATGGAGCATAAAGGGTGCGGTGGCTGTCTCAGGTCATGGGAATCTATTCTTGGCCAGAGAACCTAAAGAAATCTTTCCTTAAAACATAAAACCTCACCAGATAATTTCATGTGATTCCTACCAGGTTACTATTATCCCAGTGACAACTGGATGCATCTGATAACATGACCACATGACTCTAGGTCACTCAAGGATAGTTTGTGTGTATGTGTGTGTGTGTGTGTGTGTGTGTGTATGAATAAACAAGGGAATAGTAATGCCACATGATCTGTTCTGTAACGAATATAATTTGTTTTAGCTAATTCTAGTTATTCAGGTAGTATGTGAATATGTCCTCCTTGTTTAAAACAATAAACTTTGAAGAGCTACACCTAATGCAAAATTTTCCTTTAACCAATAATCTCTATTCTGGCCCTCCACAGAAGTTTCAGGTACTGCTGAATCTTTCTACATGTATGTTTAAGTTCATTCTGTACCTGTTTGTTTTACAATAAATACATTACGCTTTGCATATTATTCTGATGGCTTTGTTTGATTTTCAGTCAAAATATGTCTTGAAAATCTCTATTGATTGTCTCTACAGTACGCAATACTATGAATGTACAACAATTTGAAGTTATTTTCCTACTAAATTAACATTTGTATTATTGCCAGATTTTCCCTGATATAAACAATGCTGGATGAAAAATTTCCTACATGATTCACTTTGCACATGTGCATGTTTTTCTAGGGCAGAACCTGTTCAGTGGTGGTGCAAGCATGCAGATTTTTTATTTAAATAGCTATTGCCCAATGTACTTCTCTTCAGTGATTGTACCGATTTACATTTCCACCAGCTGTAGATGAGAATATGCTACACCCCCACTTAGTTGCCAATACGTGATTTTAACAGATCTTCTGATCTAAGCACTTAAATAGTTGAAATAACAAATGTACAAGCCTTAAGCACCAAAAGCCTAATATTGTTTTGTTCCTAAAGTTACATTTTGAGATACAACAGGGAAGTTGAGATACATCTCCCTGGATAGGGACAGCAAGAAGATGCTTAAATACCCTGGGGTGTAAGCCCAAGCAGAGGTTATTTATTTGGGAGAAAAGACTTATGAACAACAATATGCAGCTGTCCCCAGATATTTGAAGACTCAGACAGAATTGCTCCCAATTGTAGAACCAGGGCTAAAGAACAGAACGGGGCAGGTCAGAGGCGTATTAATATCAAACTAGTGAAGTTTCACACATCAGATCCTTCACTTGCATGAGTCACACCTGAGACTACATGGTCATAGCCTTTTGTAAAACTTGCAAATAAGATATTTTTACCTCAATAGGTTAAGATCACTTTCTCTTTCCACTCTAACTTCCCTTCTGTCAAATTAGCCCTTATCTCAGGTGACTTTAGAGTGGCTGCAAGTTTTTTTGAAATGTGGGTAAGGGGAAGTTTGCAGATATGTTTAATGTGGACTTAAGAGGTTATACTGATAGGGCACACAGTCATTTCTGTGCATGATTAATTACCCCTCCCTAGGTTCTAGAGGATAATACATGTAAAAGTTGGGTTTGTGGAACTTTCACGAAAATGATCCCAAGGCTACACTTATATGCACAGGCATTACATCAACAGGCTGTCACACCATAACTTTAAAGCCTGATAGACTGAAAGCCACTATTCAGCATTCACCTCCCTACCTGCCCAACACACTGTCCCATCGTCCTGCCTTGGTGCTCTCCACTCCATTCCACTCAGACTCTGCTCCTTGTCGGCACCAGGCCATGCCTCTGTTCATGCTCTTCTTGTCTAACATGGCCTTTCCCTTTGCATGTTCTCATACAGGTTCTTATTAATTTCCTGATGATCTGACACAAAGTACAAACATTGATGAAGAGGACATAAAACTCTCAGTAGACCACCGTGAGTAGGACCTTTACCACACATTGGTCATGTGTGTTATCAGCACACACACACACACACACACACACACACACACACACACATTGAAATGCTCTGACATCTTGTAGCTTGTATATGGAAAAAACTTGAGAGATGTTTATCCAAATTTGACAACAGTCTTAATAATTTATGAGACATTACAGACAAGTTAAGATGCTGAAAGAGAATTTAACAACCATCAATGATTAAAAACATTCCCATAAAAACTTGCTAAAGGAAAGACAGAATTATCTTCCTACTCACTCCATTAAAGAAAAAAGTGATGCTACAAAATTGTTGTCATATGGAGAAGAGATCAAAGGGCCAGTAGTCAAAAAGTTTCAAGAAAATAGTAGATAAGTGTCCTAGGCAGTTAATATATATTTATATTATTACAAATATAGGGTTTTTTCTGTATTTCAACAGTCAAAAATGGATAATATATTATACTTCTACTTATCACTTAAGGTAATACTAATCTTCATACCTGATTTTTTATTAAATTTTTGAATCTTTCCTTTAAAAAAAGGCCACCAAAACATGTAGGCCTCTAGCTCTATAAATTTTTCACATTTTCCTGGAAAAGTAGATAAAGTCTGATAATTTTTAAAAACATGGGTTGCCTCCCGTAGGAGTCAGTGAGCCTCACATATTTGGAAAAAACTAGAGTCTGGGTCTTTATCAGCATGGTATTTAATAGAAATTTAGGAACCAGTTGAAAGATCAAAATTCTATAATTCTTTTAAGCTGCTCTGTATCTCCATTTCTCACCATGAGAAAGAATGTCTTAAGAAAAAATATTAATGAGCCTCAATAACTCTTCACAAGATAAAAAGGAAGAAGAAGGAGGAGAACAAGAAGAAAAATAAGAGAAGGAGGAGGAGGAGGAAGAGGAAGAGAGAAACAAGCTAATGGTATGTCTGCATAGGGAATCTTTCTACAATGAAATAAAATTGTCATTCTGTAAAAGGAAAAAGATTGCATATGTGATTGTACAAAACAGAGGTACACAAGCTGCACACACAGCAAGCTATCTTTTCCTCCAATTTAGATATTATTCAAAATTCACAAGTTCAGAGTGAGGTAGCACCCCATTCCCCTGGCACTCTCTCTGGCTTGCCTTTGGCAAAATGCTACTTCTCCTTCTTATTCTAGGGGAGCAAAAAATAAAAAAAAGAAAAGATGTTTGAAAAAGCCCAAGGGCTCTTGAATATCAAATAGCTGATACTAAACAACATAGATGATTGAAGTGTAAATGAACAAAAAAAAAAAAACTGGATTTTCCCCCTTTACATTAAATATCTTTAAAAAGCTAAGAGAAGAGAGCTATATATCCGAAAAATGCTCTGAAATATTTGATGAATAAAAACCAAACTATGCTTATTTATGCACACAAATGCATGTGCCTATATAGAAGCACATATGTGTAAAGACCGAACTAGTCTGTATTTATTTCACAGCATGAAAAGGCTTTGGAGGTGAAAATTTTGCGATAAATATTGGTAGAATAGGAAGTGATTTATTCTGTTGTTTTGTTTCATCTATGAATAACCAGATATTATTTCAAATCTGCTATTGAAAATAGCATTTGATCTTTCAGGTTTAATATTTTTCACCACTGCTACCACCATCCTCCTACTCCATTTGGCCAGCAATTTTGCTGTCCTAAAGGCTGCATTTTCCATGTGAACCTTAATGTAAGCATTCAGGTGTACACATGTATATACCTTCATGGCCCACATGCTTTAAGGAAACATACAGAGAAAGAACATACATTAGATGTTAAACACAGCTGAAATTCAGGCTCATAGAATTCCTCAAAGGATTTCTGAATTCTTTGCAATTTTTTGGAACTAGCAATTATACAGTATCCTTTGAGCATTTTTTGCTTTCCTCTTCTTTAATCTTGAGCATTTTAAGTTTAGCAGTGGATGGAGGAGAGACGTATCTAATATTTGAATCATGACATTTTATGAACAGTTTTCAGTCTTCAAAGTATATGATGTGTATATTTAAGTTTAGCTTTAGTCCTGTTTTAATCACTTTGAGAATTGACTCGATCACAATTTCCAAGTTTTATTTATGTATCTGACTTTTTTTAAGTTCCTCTTTTCTCTATGAACTAAAATGAGTATTAATCTTCTTGTTCTGATCAAGAACAGAGTGGTGCATTTTAAAAATATGTGTACTTTTTGGTTTTCTCACTGACTGGAATTGAGTAGTGACGCAAAATATCAGGCATAGGTTATTGCCCTTCAGCGAGAGTAGTGATACTGCACAAGAAGGAATTGGTTTAGATTCCATGTTATTTTCTAGTGTCCCACTGAACATTCACAAAAGTGAAAAAGCATTCTAAGGATAGAGCACAATCCAACTTTAGATTATAAACCCAAAATATTATTTTCCCAGTGATAATATGCATAACAACGTCCAGAAATGAGACAATTGTGAAAAATCAAGGGTGTTACTTTGTTTTATTTAGAACTCTTTCAAGAGTTGTCACCATTTCAATAAATCATTCACTGCTGGTGATAATTGCTGGTGGTATTTAAGCTACCCAGCAAACACACCCCTATCAGTCCTCACTTGTAGCTGTCACCAACACAGTACATCTGACCTCTGTATTGTGACTTTGAGGGTCAATGTGCATGAGTATTTAGGTATTGAAATAATTCAATAGCTTTCCTTTTTAAAAATGACTTTAGTTTTATCTTCTTCTTTATATTTTTTTAAAGTAATGGTCTGCAGGTTAAATTACCTATGACTTTATAACAAGACTGAAAGGAACAATATAAAATATTTTTATAAAAACAGGTCATTGTTTTGTTTTGTTTTGTTTTTTATAAGAATCAGGTCATTGGGTCTTATCCACATGAGATTCACCATTCAAAAGGAAACCTGGCTTTGCCCAAGGATGCTGATTCTCCAATAGTCCTTTCAAAGAGTAGCTTACTTTTCTCTCACATCCACTTATCACTGAATAGGGTGATATGGAAGGTAGATGTCTTTCTCTTTCTGTCCTCCCTAATTTACTTTTTCTGCTCCCTAATCTTATACCATCAGAGTAAAGTAAAATATTACACCATGTTATTGTTGCCATTTAGAAACTCTTGGGACTATTCTATTTCATTTCTGGGATATTTTAGTGCCTGTTTCATTCTCATTCTATCCAACATTTTCATTTCATCCTGCATTATAATTTCAGTATCCACCTGGATGATATCTTCAATACCCTGTCCTCTGGGATTTTTGCAGTCCCTCTTCTGCAAGGATCTTGAATTTTATTTTAGCTCTGCTGTCAGCAGACACAGCTACACTTTGGACCATATCAACATAATTGATCCACTCCCTCTACAGCATCATTTTAAGAATCCCATTCTCTGATGCTCAACACCCACCTTTCCAGTTTACACTCTAAACATCAGATTTAATAAGTTTTTGACCTCATAAGGACCTACAATTAATTGTTTCTGCCATGCAGGGTCTCTCACTCCTTCCCATGTCCTCATTTCCTTCCTTATCTATTTTAGTTTCTATCGTCATTATAATTTCCTTATTTACCCTCTCGACTCTCTTGATCCTCTTTCACTTTATTATACTCGGTTGGAACAAAAAGGCTAAACTTAGTTAAATCCAACTTCCACCTTCTCTGAGCACTAGAGCCAAAAACAAAACAAAAATCACATAACCATGCTGACTGAGAACACTTTAAACTTATAACCACCAACCTCACAGGGGTCCTCGGTACTGCTTGGGAAGGCTAAAATATTTACCTTCGCTGGCTGTTTTCTGTGACTGGAGGAAGTTTTATCCAGACATCCTAGTGGCTCTTTTCTTCACTTCTTTCTCTGAGAGCTCAATATCATAACATCAGTAAAATCCACCTTAATCTTTTGAATTAAATTATATTGCTCAGTCTTGTCAGGTACCCCTTAACCCTGCTTTAGCTTTCTCCTTATTACCATCTGACATACTACATATTTTCTTATTTATGTATTGTGACCTCTTTAACCAGACAACATTAAAAAGTAAGGTTGATGAGGGCAAAGAATGTCTCTAGAATAGTTCATAGCACCTACACGTCTGTTTATATGACTGCCAGATATAAGACTTGTCTTAGATTTCTCAGATGAAGATTTCAGTGTCCTTTCTCAAGCCATCTCAATGCTCTTGTGGTGACTTCAATCTCAGGAAACACTGACCAATTGAGGTCCAAGGCCTCAATGAGCTCATGAAGTTTCAAGCCTTTCATAAAAATGTTATAGAAACATATATGCCATATTGTAATACAGTCTCCTCTCAATTACTCCCATTTCTTTCACGTTAATAATCAAGAATCCAAAATGTAAAAACTCCCTTCACAAACAGGAGGGACAATTCAATGATATTTTCCTGATGCTGGTGTATTTTGGGCATTCTGTGATCTATAATATTATATTTTATATTATATCTATATTTATATATGAGAGGGGGAAAGTAAAGTATTTGTTCAGGGAGGCATAGAGAACTCCATGGAATGGGCAAAGATAATGTTACAACCAGTACTGGAGGGGTAGGAGAGCTCACTGTTTCTGCAAGGAGTTACCCAGGGATGGGAGGAGGATTCCAAGGTGAAAAGCCATGCCTAACCAGGTCGTAACCGGGCAGGTCACAGGAGTCACTTTGGAATGCAGCATAGAAGATTTGCCACCAGAAAGGTCCTTTAAGTCAACAATCAAGAAGCAGGAAAGAACTAGAAGATCGAGAATGAAGCCAGATATTATAAACTGAAGATTGAATGATGTGTAGAATCAAATTTAGAGTATTGAGAGACCACAGTAAGGAAAGGAAGGTTCGGGATGGATCTGAGGCATGTCTTACAGTGTCTGCTGTGCTCCTTCCACCATGGGTAGCCAGATTCTAATAGGCAATGGGATGATGTCTTTATTGCATTAGAATCATGCTGTGCACAGTTGTTTTGAGAAGATAATCATTAATGAATGTATGAGTACTACTACATGCCTAAGACTTGAGAACATATTAAAGTTTTGATAAAGAAGTGTGGTGACAGGGTCTTTCTTCATAAGAAGGTTATAATCTAGTAAGAAGTAAAAGACAAGGTTTATACATGGCATAATCAGAGAACTGGCTAGGGTATAATGTTTCAATCATATGATAGGAAATAAGCTAATCTGATTATCATAGTTGACAGAATCTAAGTTATATGGCATTCAAAAACTCTCCTGAGTAGAGATTGGAGTGAAGGTTCAGATAATAAGTTTGGTCTTACTTCCCAGAGGGGATCACCAAGCCAAGGGAAGAATAGAAAAATTTTGACCATTCAGATTCTATCTGATATTGAAGTTGCTACATGAGAAGTGACTGGGTGAAGCTGGTTAGTAGGGCTTCTAGGTGCCACTTGTTCATGGAAACCCATGATTGAGTCATAGTTCAGAAGGTCTGTTCAAGGGACACCAGAAACAGGGCCTCACACTGTAGAATGGCAGTAGCTATATTAGCAGTCAGGAATCCTATGAGTACAGAGAACTATGGACAGGGACCTGGGCAGCAAGCCAACATGGGAAAAGGAAGCCTCATATAGGACTGGTCAAATGTTTAATGTTGGACTAGGAGGCCCTAATGTACTTCCAGAGTTGATTATCTATGGTTCAGTGTTGGAATAAGGCTGAGTTTTAGGTTTGTTAATATGTTAAAAGAGAAAAAGATAGGCAGGAATGGACATTGATTGTGCAGGTCAGATAATAAATGCAATGAAAGCTTGAAGGTAAAGATCAATGCAGGTTAGAGGCATTAAGGAAAGCTCCAGGAAGAAACATGACTTGAGGATAGTTTGAAAGATGAGTAGAAGCATAAAGGCTACAGGAAAAGGGCACAGAGAAGAAAATTAAAGTCTTTCAAGTAGAGAGCCTATGTAAGCATTTTCAAATAAAGTATACAATAATATTAAAACCAAAATGGCCATGAGAAGGCTTAGCTGGTCAATGACAAAGATGGCCATATTGCTAATTCATTTTCAGACAGACCTAGTACTTTGTTGCTGAATTTGGATGTCACTCTTCCTCAGTCCTTATCAGTCTGTCTGGGTAAGTTCTGCGTTCATGCTTGTGCGTAAAGGCTGCTAAAGTAAACCCATACACAGTCATTAGGACGATGAACCAGGTCCCCAGGGAAGCATTGTGATATACAGTGTCTGAGATTCTTCAATATCCTTATGTAATAAGGTGCCTTATAAATGTTATTAGCTGCAGGTTTTATGGCAAATTTTATGCCATTTTGATTATGATGTTTCTGGATGACAGCTAGTTTACGTTGCTTAAACATCCTCCATATCTAATGTCAAAAGGAAACTAATTAGCTATAACCAGGAAAATGTCTGTGTCATGTGAAAAGGAAACTATGTAAATTTCTTTATCCCAGGATTGAGAATGTTGTACAATGATTACCTTCAATTTTAAAACATTTAGGCAAGCTAAAAGTCACAGACAGGAAATTAAAAAATGAGAATATATAACTGGTGTTTTCTAAATATCTTTTTATTTGTAGCAGGCATTCATGACCTAAATTCTTTAATGGTTTACAGCCCAATGAATCACTTCCTCTTGGTCACCAATTCCATGTGGTTGTATGTTTATTAATGTTTCCTGATGGATCATGAGTCCATATTTCTTTAGAACATCCCCGACAACATATTCAGAACATTATTTAAGACTCATTATTCACTGAAATAAAACATGCAAAAGCACAAGTTGGGTAGTGGGGATATTTTATTAGTGTGCGTTGTATTCTAAGTCCCTCATCAACATAAAACACTGTAAAGAGTCTATAAATCTAATTAAGGGCATTAGAATGAGAAAAAAGAATCACTGAGTAGTTAGGATAGGCAAGTCTTACGCAGAAGGAAATTCTTCACTGCAGTTATAAATGGCAATTGAAAAATCATCATTACTTTTAACACTTAAATACAGAATTGACATAGATAATGTTTACCATAAAACAAGCATAAGCATGGAAACGCGGTAAAGATTATTACTTCTTTTGTTGTAGAGACTATATTTTTATCCAGGAAAGTAGCGTCAGTGTTCAGAGGCGTTTATTGCAGATTTTCTCCTACACCATTTATAAAAGCACTTCTTTAGGAATTACTGTTGCCCCTTTGTTGATAGGCAAGGATCTTGACCATGTGGGGGTCAAATCAGCCCAGGGTAGGGGGATTAGGGAAGTAGGAGTGGAGGTAGGGATTGCTTTCAAGACAACCTGTCATACCACAAAAATGCTTTTAAAAAACTGAAACAGGACAAACTAGTGGTCAATGGCCTGGGTATGTCCCACAAATATATTTTGTTTATCTTTAACAGAATACTAACATTCTTAAGCCAATATTTGAAAACAGGGAGATTTCACATAAGAAGTCCACTTTTGCCTCTTGTGAAGAAGATCCAGCAGCCCTGAGCCCACGTTCCCGTATGGCACGGAGCAGTTGCCCCCTAGAGGTGGGTCCTGTGCTCTCTGGTCTGCCACTCCCTCTCTTGTCTAGTCAGCCCCAGTTTGGCTTGCTATACATGTTTACAAGCTGCCTAACCCTGGAGGGGCCTTTGCTTTAGGAAATGAGAAAGTCCTTGACCTATATTTGATAGCTCAGAGGGAACACTCACATAAATTCTCTCTGAACAGAGAATATTGTTTACTACTGACCCACTGACTCTCATATATGGGGAAGTAGTTGGACATTTCTTTCCAAAAAGAAAAATATAACCAGTAGTGGATGTCCATTCCACCACTGAGGCCATAATGCCTTATTGTGTTTTGTCAGCAATAGAGGCAAGTACCTAAAACTTTGAAATACTAATGAGTGTTAATAATAATCAATAACAATATTCATAGCAATAATCAAATAGACATCTCTTGAGCCAAAACCCTGGACCACACTGACTTTTCACAGGGAGACTAAAATGTTAATTACCAGTTAGTTTAATTTTAAATTTAGGGTTGTATACTGCTAAAATGTCCAGTCTCACCCAACTTCCTGGTGTCTGACATTCCGAAGACAGTGATGAACTGTTAGTATAATTCCCCTCCATGCTTAAAATGAACTCTCTTCCAAAAACAAGGACCTTTATCTGGTAGACCTCTTTTGGAGAGAGAAAGAGTAAGTTCAAGAAGTCTCAGACAGGAAAAAAAATTAGTAATTAATAAGGAGGAAATCAGGAGGCATAAAGAGGAACCCGTGTTGTACTAAGTACAGTGAGACAAACTTGGCCACATCTACCCATGTAGTTCGGCACAGCCTTGAGTTCAGTTAGTCTCAGAAATCATCATATATCCCCTGCACACTCAGGATTTTTTTCAGGTTAATGCCGAGCTCACCAGGTAGTGACTAGGTTTATGAAAAACTTTTACATTCCTTTTTTCACAGACCAAATGAGACACAGGGATCCTGTATGCCTTTCATCCAGTTCTGTAACTGCTAGCCATGGACACAGGTGCCTTGTAAATTACACACCTATGTTTAAAAAACATATAATAAACCACATCTCAATACTAGGTCTTTCTGATTCAGTCCATTTATTGAAACATCCTGATTCAAATTCAAGAAGTAACAAAATACATCTAACACCACTTTTGTGCACTATCCAGATAGCCAATGAAAAATAAATTAAGCCCATCAAATTAGTGTTTTATCTAAATTGACACAGAGCCACCTATTGTGATTAGTTTTTCCCCCAAAGCTTGGTTTAGTTGTCTTGAGACTACACATACATATTTTGATGCTCATTCATTTATTCTGAGAAAGGTGACAGCATCAGCAATCCAGTAAATTCAAAGATGACTGCAGCAAGACCTCAGCCCTCAAAGAACTTACCTTACTGTGCTGAGAGAAAACCCATGCACAAACTGCTGTGACATCAGTCAGCACACAGCAAGTGTTATGTGAATGGTCCAAATAAAGAACTAGCATTTTATCAGGAAGAGCAGAGCCTACTGCAGTGCTTGGCACATAGAAGACCTTCAGTAAGTTTGCGTTGAATAAATGAATCAATGAATGAATGACACCCTATTTCCAATTGGGTTGATCAGGTAATGCATCTTGGAGGAGCTGAACTATGAACTGATCTATATAAGATAGCGGATTTTTCAAACCTTGAAATAGGGTGAAAAGAGTATATTCTGGATAGAGGCAGTGATATAGAAGAGAGTAAAAACAATATATGAGAGATAATGAGTGGATAAATTTGCCTAATGGGGATAACTGGGGTAGTATAATGAAATAGTAGGGCTATTAGTGGGGAGGAAAGCTAGAGACAACTTGTGGATATAATAGTCACATTATTCAAAACAAAAACAAGCTTGAGAATGCTGGATATCTAGATTGTATAAAATCTGTATTAAACAGTTTGGGCAGCACCATTCCAAGACAGATACCTAAGTCTATTTCTGGCTTTATTTTTTTCTTTATTTCTCTCATCCATGATGTCACTCACAAGAGAAAAACAATATGTGTATCAATGAATCAACCAGAGAAAATATAATGCTAGAATATATTTGCTATACCTTTTAATTTTTCTACCTCACAGTATGTATGATTTTATAAATTGATTAACTTAATTTTAAAAATTGTTTTAAATTACAGCTTCAGACACCCATGCTTATCTTCAGTATAAATAACCAAACTAGATAATTAGTGCTATGTAGCCACAGTAACCTATCTAAAATTTTAAGTTTTCAACTCTAATTATTTTATTCTCAGGTAGACATTTACGAAAAACAACCATTGACTGTTTAATTTCCCAAATTGTCCTTATAAGTTTTTTTCCTTGCTTGGTGATTTTACTGTCCTATTCAAAGTAATGAAAAACAAGCCTTTAAAAAAGATTAGCCATTTAAATCTGACTTTTCAAAAACAGCAGAAAAGCTACTCAGAGAGGAATGGATGTAGAGGTAGACAACTAGGATAGGCAGATATAAACTTTACTTGCCACTTCTTATAATCTTTGTCAACATCCCACATTACAATAGAAAAGCTTAAGAATACATGCAGAAAAACACCCAGAAGTAGGCCCGGTTAGCTCTTCTCAGACTTCCTGGTGACGCGGCCCTTTAGCTATGACAGTCTGTGCAACTCAGCTGTTTTATGGGGAATGGGTTGTCTGTCCCTGGCTGCTGTCTCATCAGTGAAATGTTTAATAGTTTTCTCTTGCGAGAATGGGGCCCCAGTGAAAAATTGAATTTCTGTGTTACTTTTGGAATTAAACACATATCTCTAGAGTTCCAACCAACTGCCTCATATTCCAGCAAAACAAATAAACACCTTATGCACAATTGCACAATTTTTTGAATGCACCAATTATAAGTCTACTATTGACATTTGGCAAAAGGGTAAGAACCTTATAAAAAACATGTGTCCCTGCAATTCCTACATGTGGATAAAATGAAAGTTCCTGTGGCCAAGATTCTGGCCCTGATTGGCTAGCTCACTACACAAGTGTAGGCAATACATTGCTATTGACTATATAAAAAGTTCCGCCCAGTGCTCTAGGCGACATGGTGGCATAGCTACAAGGCTGCAGGAGAGCAGAGGCCCAGAGGACAGCTGTGCTGGCCAAGAGGCCCAGAGGCAGAGACTGGCTTGCTGCATGCAGACTCGCTCTGTCTGAGTGGATGGGATTTTAGTGATTGACCTGCCACCATGGAAATAAAGTTGGGTATAACCCTTTCACCCCAAGAACGTTCTACTGTCATTTCTTTGGTCACACTGAATCCATAGTGAACTTGCCCAGGGCTCAAACCCTTTGGCAATACACTACAGCTTCCAAGCATAGTGTTCTAGTCTGCACTGTTAACTTAATTTTTTTTTAATATATTTTTCTTTTGTTATTAAGTTACTCATTACTACACTTAAAGATAACTTCTGAGATAAAATGGGGTCAATTTAAAACAGAGGATTTAATGAACAGAATTAAGAAACATATATATTTGTCTCTCTTTTCATTGCCCTAAATATTTTCCCCTATGCTTCATTGTTGGGGCTGGGGAGGCTCCTGCTTTAAATAAATATCAGAATTGACCCAGTGAGGAACACAATTTCTCCAAAAGGATAACAAGAATCCCGAGAGCAATATATCCATTAAAATGTCCCCACAAACTGCTCCAATCTAAATTATCTCAGGCTGCTGTGTCTTTCCAGCCTTATTGATTTGAAAAATAACAAACAAGTATAAATGACATTTACAGCTCTTAATTGGTGTCATTAGCGGTTCTTATTATTCTGCAGGACAAGCACTAACCCTTTATTGAGAATTCAGTGATGCAGGTCTGCTTGGGACTCATCAGCCTTAAAGACAAGTAATAAAACAGCTGAGTGACTGACTTAAAGCCCTATTCATCAACAAAGGCCACAGGCAACTGGGCCCTATTTTCCCCTGATTCGTTTTATGCACTTATTCAGACCTTGGAACGCCAAAAGAAAAAAGACACAGCAACGGGAGGAATTCGAATTGATTTTTCAAACCCTTCAGTCTTTGCAATCCTTGGGGCAAATTTTGGGGTTATTATTTTTGTTGCCATTCTGTGTTTGTTCATTAATGTATTTAACTACACACACCAAACAGTGGGTTTGGGGAAGATGGGGTCTTCCTCTATGTCCCTCATCTGATGTGGTCTTTGGCATATACTAGGTCTCTCCTGAGGAATTAATGGTTTATGATGGGGCTTTGACTCTGTTCAGAATCTAACCTTGGGTCTTCTGGGTTTCAGCCACTGACTGTAGGATGATTTTAAGAGTCAAATGACTTTCCTGGCTCCTTGAAGTAATAACTGCTTTCAGCCAGGCCACTAGGTGATTACTGACCATTAAAAATGCCTGAGCTTCTTTAGGCTTCTTACACTTCAGAGCCAAGGTAAAGGTCAGGAGGGGCCTGTGTGGGACTTTCAGGGCCGGTCATCCCGGCAGGCTTTGAGAGCTCCCTGACCTCCCTGTGCAGTGATCTATGGCGCCCACACTCTTTCTCTTGTGATTGCCTTTTGATTTAATTTGGGTTGGCTACTTGTTCACAGTTACTGATGTTCTACTTAGATAGCTATGATAAATGCTTTTTTTAATCTTTCATATTAACTGCAAGGTGATTACATCTTTATATCTAGGTAACTGTTTCTTGTTACATTAAAAAAAATTCAGAAAGGTAGCAGAAAATGTTCATTCTTCAATCTTGTAAGCCCCGTCTCCACAAGATTGACGGAATAACTGAATGTAAAGAGTTATGTAGGAAAGTCTAACAGTCTATGAGTCAGATTCCTTATAAAGAAGCTGCACAATCCATGTGTGAGGGTTTTTCTTTTAATTTCATAATTTATTTGCCATGGAAATCTCAGGTGAGAAGCAGTATCTGGCTTTCAACTACAGCCTGTTTTTTTTACCTAGCTGCATAAGCTGGTATATGAAGCAGAAAGTAGGTCAAGTGGTATATGCTGGGCAAGTGGCTCCATTAAAAGCTGGACCCTGCTCTTCCACCTCCCTCCACAATGCTCTTTCCCTCCATTAGATCCCTGGGTAATGTGACTGCTCAGCCTTGCTCTCAGACTTCCCTGTGGCAGTCTGCAGCCAGCTCAGAGTGACACATTCAAATTAATAACCCAGGAATTTAAGAAAAAAAAATAACTACATTATAAGCCCACTTCCTATTAAACGAGGCTGAGAAAAATTGTATATCAGGAAATCAGAGGCCATTTGATAAACTGATTCAAAAATGCCATTCAACAATTGAAAAAAAGTATATATATATGTATATATATATATATATATATATATATATATATATATATATAACATATTTTCTTTTCTTGCTAAATAGCTTATCTACACTTTCTTGCAAATATGAAAATCTGATGTAAATTTCTGCCCAGCAGTGAGGTGTTTACATTCCATAAGGGAAGGGTGGATTCTTTTTCATTCTCATTTGCCTGCCAAAACTAAGCTTAGAGTTGTATGTGTTCCATGCTGGAGCCAATGTTATGACTTGTCTATGAAAACCAGGGTATAGGTGACAAATGCAAGCTGTTGTGTGGATCTGTGCACACCCAGCATTCTGCACTCCTCTTTTGGCGTTTAAGCAGCAGGAAACAGCACTCCTCTGCCCATAGAGTATGGTGACCAGTGCAGATCTTTTCTAATCTTGTGGAAAGGTCAGTTATGGGGTCAGAAGGCCATCTTAACTGGTAATAACAATTCCCAAACCCCAAAGCCAGTCTTTCTGGTCTTTCTTTCACTGATGCCAGCAGGAGAAGTTTAGTTTCACCTAACCCTGCATAGCACCACCCAGCAGCCAGCTGATGACAACCACTCCAGAGAGCTACTAAGCAATCTAGCCTAAGACTTGTTATAAGCCATGGCCAGCCTGTCAGAGCACCAGAGGGAGCAGAAGGTAGGTCTCTGTATCAGAACCCAAACCTTTGTTCTGGACCCTCAGTGTTAGTTTTTATGCATTTCTTTTTTCAGACCAGTCCCCATTATTTATATTTTTTTTTATATAGATTCAAAAAGACAAATATAAAGTGGCATGAGGGGAAAATGTCTTGATTAGACTAATACACTACTAGCAATACTATGTCCTTTCAAAACTGCATTACCCAGAAATTGGTAGCACTTCTTAAGGGTTATTTTTATTATCAATTACCATCACTATAACTTCTATTTGCCAAGTATTTGCTGTGGCCAGGTGTTATGTTAAATGACTCATATATATGATTTCATCTAAACCTCACTAAAACCTTCAGAAATGGATGTTACTACCCTTAATTAAAAGATGAAAAAACCGAGACTCACAAAGATTACATAATTTGCCCAATGCCATGCCAGCGGTGAGTAACAGAAACTAGATTTTAAAGCCATGCTCAAATTCAAAGAAAATGGTTTTAATCACTATTCTGTAGAATTTCATCTGAATAAAAATATTAATCCTTAAAAGGAATCTATTTAGACATTGTGAACACAAGGTTTTTGGACCCATAGGAATCTACAGAAGAAGAAGAACTTTATGGGGCCATGGGGCCACTGAAAGAGCAATGCTCATGTGAATGTTTGAATGTGAGATGTTATTCAGCAGCTTTTCAAAAGGTGCCTAACCCCTAAGTGGCTGTGGATGACTAAGTTAGTTTTGTTGCTCTTGGGTGTTTATGTGCAGAGGACACTGAAAGCCTGGGTGCTCAGTGCTCAAGAGCATCTTTACAAATGGAGGCGCTGGGAAGCTGGCAAAAAGCATTCATATTTAATCATATTCTGTGAACTGTGACTGAGAGAAGGTACATGAAGTGGACGTCAATGCTTCATTTCACCATGTCAAGAGGACAAGTAATTCCAGAGGAGCACTTTTCACATCAGTGCGTGAACAAGTGGTCAGACATAAAGGTTGGATGTCAGAAGCTGATAATGGAACTGTGGCTATGGAGGGTCTGAGGCACAGGTTCTCAACCTTCAATGGGCAATAATTATCTGGAGAATCTTTAAAAAGTCAATGATACGATGCCATTCCAGTTCAACATAATTAGACTTTGAGGCTGGGCTTGGGTATCCGCATTTTGATGCAGAGGGCATTGAGGACAACTATCTGGTGGATTACTCTTCAAACAAAGAGGGTGAGGATTTGGCAGGGAGGAAGGATTGTAGATAAATTACACTGTTGGACTCTTCTCTTGATTTCTTACTATGTCCCAAAACATAAGTAAACACACACACATATCCTTTATGATGTATTCTGTTTAATATTTTCCTCTTGGATCTATCATTAAAAAGTGTACTAGAATATTTTCAAATAAATTAATTCATTCTAAGTTGTAAATGGAAGATAATTTGATTTGTTACATTTCCAGACATGTTTAATTTTTAACAGAAATGATGTTCACATGAAAATTCCAGGCATTGAAAAGTATGGAGTTTATCAGGATATTCTCTAGAACCCACCTGGGGATTTATATGTGGGAAACAGTGGTTGTAAGGAGTCATTTAGTGAGTTAATGAATTAATTGCAACAGTTTGAAAAATGAAGTCGGTGAGTTAAACTTGAGATGTTTCAGGTTTGAGGTTCCCATGGGAGGTTGAAATGAAGACTGTGAGAGTGATGATATATCTTAGAGACCCTCAGGGATATATTCATATATCATTCTAAGCTATGAGTTTTGGATGGTCAAATACATGTTCTATTTGTTCCAAATTTTGGAAAATAAACACAAGGTTTTTGGCGACCAGCCATTTCTTCTGACTTGTTATTTTTTCTCATCTTCTGGTAAAATTGTGCTATTGGCCAGGCTGACAGCTCCACAGTTGAACACCAAGCATTATATCCAGCGGATTCTGTAAACTCACCTGGTGCCAAAGGAGACCCGTAAATCTAGATCCATGTGGCATTTCCATGTTCCTGTTCCCCAGCTTTTTGAAAAGATGGGCTGTTATCAAGTTTCTCCCCTCCAAATTTCAGGACAATGGTGTGAGGACATGTTAGATTCTGAAGATCCTAAGGCCTTCACAAACCTACTCAGTTGTGATGAGAACAGGTTCAAAGGCCTCAAGTCCCATATGAGGATTTCTTCGATGGTAAGATGTACTTTAAACTACTCAACAGAGGATGTCAAATTGGCAACATTTATTTCAGCTGGCCAGTGCTGCTCTGTGAATGGCAGTGGATTCCTTCCTCAACAGTTCCAGATCTCTAAGATTGCCATGAAAAGCGAAGATTAAACAACTGAAGGTTGTGAGGTCTCCATTGCTCAAACCACATGTTGAAGGAAAGCAGACAATACGTTTCTCCCATTCCATCCAGTGGAAAATGTACAAAGCCTATTATCAACAGGTCATCAAAGGAAAAGGGGTATTGGTGAAGCTATTTTATATACTATGACATTTGAGTCTGATTGTTTTTAAGGCATTAACCTCTTTTAAAAGCTATACCTTCAAAACAAACCCATGTGAAGAGTGGAAAGAAGACAACCAGAAGAAGCAATATTTGCAGATTTAACTCTTCTTTTGTTTTATGAAAGTTATAACCTCAAAGGAAAAGTCTCATTTATCCCAATGTCATCTTAATTGGGACACAGAAGACAGTACATTTGACTAGAATTCAAAAAGTCTGAGTTTTATACCGGGCTTCCTCACTGATTGACTTTGTGACCTTGGACTATTTACTTAATATTTCAAGACTTCAGTTTTCTTAATATAAAATGAGGGAATCAGACTAAATGATTTCTAATATTCCATCCAGCATTAACATACTGATAAATATATTAGTTAAATATAGGAAACATCAAATGAGCATTTGGTTTAAAGTGTGACTGGTTTTACAATCAGATTTATTGTCTATGACCTATTTAGAATCGAATATCTACCTGAGGAGTTCCCAACTTTGGTTTCAGACATCACAGCATTCAGAACTCAAGCACTGAGAGACATTAGCAGGTTTCTATCTGGACTTTTTATTTAATAGATTAGGTAGGGAATCATGCCCCAATGATAAGATATCTGGCTACGGCTACTTAGCTAGTAGTCTGAGCTTGATATAGAACTGGAATATTGAAATTGCATATCTATACCAAGTTTTAAATGTTTAATTCAAATGTATATCTCTACATATAATCTGAAACCTAATTCTTGAGTTCACCTGATTTTAAGGTAAAATGACACAAGTGATCGCAAAGGTGATGAAAGTTGGAAGATGCACAATGATCAGTCTTAATAGTTTTGTACCTCTAAAGTTCCGGGTACAAACTCTACAACATGTAATTAGGAATTGGTCAAGTTATTTCATGTTCTTTTTTTGTTTGTTAATTTTGCTATTATTAATATACAATTACATGAGCAACATTATGGTTACTAGACTCCTCCTATTATCAAGTCCCCACCACATACCCCATTGGAGTCACTGTCCATCAGCGTAGTAAGATGTTATACAATCACTACTTCTCTTCTCTGTTATACTGCCTTACCCGTATCCCCCACACCACCTCAACCTCTGCTACATTATGTGTCCTAATTGTAATAGCGCTTTCCCCCTTATCCCTCCCTTTCCACCCATCATCCCCAGTCCCATTCCCTTTGGTAACTGTTAGTCCATTCTTGGGTTCTGTGAGTCTTCTGCTGTTCTGTTCCTTCAGTTTTTTCTTTGTTCTTATACTCCACAGATGAGTGAAATCATTTGGTACTTGTCTTTCTCTGCCTGGCTTATCTCACTAAGCATAATACCCTCTAGCTTCATCCATGTTGTTGCAAATGGTAGGATTTGTTTTCTTCTTATGGGTGAATAATATTCCATTGTGTATATATACCACATCTTCTTTATCCATTCATCTATTGATGGGTACTTGGTTGCTTCCATTTCTTGGCTATTGTAAATAGTGCAGCAATAAACATAGGGGTGCATATGTCTTTTTCAAACTGGGCTCCTGCATTCGTAGGGTAAATTCCTAGGAGTGGAATTCCTGGGTCAAATGGTATTTCTATTTTGAGTTTTTGAGGAACCTCCATACTGCTTTCCACAATGGTTGAACTAACTTACATTGCCACCAGCAGTGCAGGAGGGTTCCCCTTTCTCCACATCCTCGCCAACATTTTTGTTGTTGTGTTTTGGATGTTGGCCATCCTAATTGGTGTGAGGTGATATGTCATTGTGGTTTTAATTTGCATTTCTCTCATGATTAGCGATGTGGAGCATCTTTTCATGTGCCTTTTGGCCATCTGAATTTCTTCTTTAGAGAAGTGTCTGTTCAGCTCCTCTGCCAATTTTTTAATTGGCTTATTTGCTTTTTGTTTGTTGAGGTGTGTGAGCTCTTTATATAATTTGGATGTCAACCCCTTACCAGATATGTCATTTATGAATATATTCTCCCATATAGTAGGATATCTTTTTGTTCTGCTGATGGTGTTCTTTGATGTACAGAAGCTTTTTAGTTTGATATACTTCCACTTGTTCATTTTTGCTTTTGTTTCCCTTGCCCAGGGAGATATGTTCATAAAGAAGTTGGTCATGTTTATGTCCAAGAGATTTTTGCCTATATTATTTTCTAAGAGTTTTATGGTTTTATGACTTACATTCAGGTCTTTGATCCATTTTGAGTTGACTTCTGTGTATAGGGTTAGACAATAATCCCGTTTCATTCTCTTACATGTAGCTGTCCAGTTTTGCCAACACCAGCTGTTGAAGAGGCTGTCATTCCCCCATTGCATATCCATGGCTCCTTTATCGTATATTAATTGACCATATATGGTTGGATTTATATCTGGGCTCTCTATTCTGTTCCACTGGTCTATGGGTCTGTTCTTGTGCCAGTACCAAATTGTCTTGATTACTGTGGCTTCGTAGTAGAGTGTGAAGTCAGGGAGCATAATTCCCCCTGCTTTATTCTTCCTTCTCAGGATTGCTTTGGCTATTCGGGGTCTTTTGTGGTTCAATATGAATTTTAGAACTATTTTCTCTAGTTCATTGAAGAATGCTGTTGGTATTTTGATAGGGATTGCATTGAATCTGTAGATTGCTTTAGGCAGGATGGCCATTTTGACAATATTAATTCTTCCTAGCCAAGAGCATGGGATGAGTTTCCACTTATTAGTGTCCTCTAATTTCTCTTAAGAGTGTCTTGTAGTTTCAGGTTATAGGTCTTTCACTTCCTTGGTTAGGTTTATTCCTAGGTATTTTATTCGTTTGGATGTGATTGTGAATGGAATTGTTTTCCTGATTTCTCTTTCTGCTAGTTCATCTTTAGTGTATAGGAATGCAACAGATTTCTGTGTATTAACTTTGTGTCCCACAACTTTGCTTAATTCAGATATTAGATCTAGTAGTTTGGGAGTAGATTCTTTAGGGTTTTTTATGTACAATATCATGTCATCTCAAACAGGGATGGTTTGACTTTTTCCTTGCCAATCTGGATGCCTTTTATTTCTTTGTGTTGTCTGATTGCCATGGCTAGGACCTCCAGAACTATGTTGAAGAAAAGTAGGGAGAGTGGGCATTCTTGTCTTGTTCCTGATATTAGATGAAAAGCTTTCAGCTTCTCACTGTTAAGTATACTGTTGGCTGTGGGTTTGTCATATATGGCCTTTATTATGTTGAGGTACTTGCCCTCTATATGCATTTTGTTGAGAGTTTTTATCATGAATGGATGTTGAATTTTGTCAAAAGCTTTTTCAGCATCTATGGAGATGATCATGTGGTTTTTGTCCTTCTTTTTGTTGATGCAGTTGATGATGTTAATGGATTTCTGAATGTTGTATCATCCTTGCATCCCTGGGATGAATCCCACTTGATCATGATTGATAATCTTTTTGATGTATTTTTGAATTCGGTTTGCAAATATTTTGTTGAGTATTTTTGCATCTATGTTCATCAGGGTTATTGGTCTGTAATTTTCTTTTTTTGTGGTGTCTTTGCCTGCTTTTGGTATTAGAGTGATATTGGCCTTGTAGAGTGAGTTTGGAAGTATTCCTTCCTCTTCTACTTTTTGGAAAACTTTAAAGAGGATGGGTATTAGGTCTTCACTAAATGTTTGATAAAATTCAGCAATGAAACCATCTGGTCCAGGCGTTTTGTTCTTGGGTAGTTTTTTTATTACCAATTCAACTCTTTGCTGGTAATTGGTCTATTCAGATTTTCTGTTTATTCATGGGTCAGCCTTGGAAGGTTGTATTTTTCTAGAAAGATGTCCATTTATTCTAGGTTATCCAGTTTGTTACCATATAATTTTTCATAGTATTCTCCCATAATTCTTTGTATTTCTGTGGTGTCCATAGTGATTTTTCCTTCCTCATTTCTGATTCTGTTCATGTGTGTTGACTCTCTTTTTTTCTTGATAAGTCTGGCTAGGGTGTATCTATTTTGTTTATTTTCTCGAAGAACCAGCTCCTGCTTTCACTGATTCTTTCTATTGTTTTATTCTTCTCAATTTTATTTATTTCTGCTTTAATCTTTATTATGTCCCTCCTTCAACTGACTTTGGCCCTCATTTGTTCTTCCTGTCTAATTTCACTAATTGTGAGTTTAGACTGTTCATTTGGGATTGTTCTTCTTGCCTGAGGTAGGCCTGTATTGCAGTACATTTCCCTCTTAGCACAGCCTTTGCTGCATCCCACATATTTTGTGGTGTTGAATTATTGTTGTAATTTGCCTCCATATATTGCTTGATCTCTGTTTTTATTTGGTCACTGATCCATTGATTATTTTGGAGGGTGTTATTAAGCTCCATGTGTTTGTGTGATTTTTCATTTTCTTTGCATAATTAATTTATAATTTCATACTTTTGTGGCCTGAGAAACTGGTTGGTATAACTTCAGTCTTTTTTAATTTACTGAGGCTCTTTTTGTGGCCTAGTATATGTTCTATTCTTGAAAATGTTCCATGTGCACTTGAGAGGAATCTGTATTCTGTTGCTTTTGGATGGAGTGTTCTGTAGATGTCCATTAGTTCCATCTGTCTAATATGTTGTTCAGTGCCTCTGTCTCTTTACTTATTTTCTGTGTGGTTAATCTGTCCTTTGGAGTGAGTGGTGTGTTGAAGTCTCCTAAAATGAATGCATTAAATTCTATTTCCCCCTTTAATTCTGTTAGTATTTGTTTCACATATGTAGGTGATCTTGTGTTGGGTGCATAGATGTTTATAATACTTATATCCTCTTGTTTGTCACATTGTTTTTAAAGTTCACATTAATTAATAATCTTTCAGGCTTTCAGTTTCATCAGTATCACCAGGTAAGATCCCTGAAGGCAGGGCTCCTGATTATCCCCTGTTTTATCATCTGCTCTGCACCTGAAGGTTAGGCATCTAGGGACTGAGGATAGAACAAATCACATCATGTCTCTTTAAAAATTTTCTCCACAGCAACAAAACAAGTGGATTAGAATATAAAGCTTTTAATATTCAGCTAATAAAACTTCATAAATAAATACTTCATAAATAATAAAGCTAATAATACTTCAGTTCTGAAATTCCAGGATTCTAGTAAATGGAGAGATTAAATGGATGATAGGGAGAAAGGTAGGTAAGTAGGTAGATTGGTAGGTAGGCCCGTACATAGATAGGTAGATAGATAGATAGATAGATAGATAGATAGGTAGATAGATAGATAGGTAGATAGATAGATAGATAGATAGATAGATAGATAGATGTCTTGATTGACAGACTTTTCCCCCCTGAATTAAAGTGGATATAAGTGAGTGAGATGCTCATGTTCCCAGCTCAAGATAATTTTTTTCTCCTCTTTTCCTTTGGTTTACAGTAGGAACTGGTTAAACTAGAAAAATTGAAGTCATAAATATTTAAAGTGCTTTTTTTACAACACTGAACTTAGATGCAAAGGCATTAAGCATTTTAAGAAAAAGATTGAAAAGAAATGTCATTATCTTGATTTTCTGAATTGATTTGCTTAATAACAATACTTAGCATTTATATAGTGTTCTGTATTTTCAAATTGCTTTATAATCATTAATCAGTTAATTCATGCAACCTCTCTGTGAGGTCAAGATTATTATCCCAATTTTACAGACAAAGAAATTGAGATGTGGAGAAATTAAGTGACTCGCCCAAGGTCATTGAGGAAGTGAATGACAGGCGCTGGGTTAAAACTTTGAGACTGAGTCTACACTGCCTAAATGAATAGTAGAATTGACCTAATCAGTGGAATAATTAAAGAAGAAATAACCGTTTTCTCCAGAATAACTAGAATATTTATATAACACTGGGCACTGACTAGGCTTGAACTATCTAAATGGTTGCTATTTTACATTTACATATAGAAATAAAACATAGATATATTTGTAAATGAAATCCAATTTGTGATGTTTTGTTCTCAATTGTAACAGTCTGACCCAATCCTATTGAGTTACTGGTGCCCTGCAAAGATTTTCTCTTTCATTTGAGAAGTTTGGAACTGCCCCAGTTAAAATTTTTCCTTTTAATCCAATGTTCACTAGTTTCCCCCCTCCTCAACCCTATCCCCAGGGAGGAAACTAGTGAACATTTGGATTAAAAAGATGATTTTTAACTTTAAGACCAATGTTCTTTTTATTATACCACCAAGGTTAATAAGGAGATGAAATAAAAAAAAAATTGTGGAACAGATAAATTTTCATTTGGTCCTTAAAGGATGAATCATATTCTGATGAGAGTAAACTAAGGCAGAAGGAACACCCTGAGCAAGAAGAGAAAATTGAGGAAGAAACAGTTTGGTAGGTAGAGACCTCAAAACAGAAGTCAGGCTGGGTGTGAAAGATGTTGCAAAGGGGAAGAAGACAAGAATATGTAATAGGTTGAGGCAGGGGCACATTAAGCAGATCATGAGCTTGATGCAGAACAACTTTGGAGATTTTCCGGTAGGATAGCGGAAAACAATAGACCGGTTTATTTATTCCTCTCAGTTTTCACTGTTGTTATTGTTTGCCCCCAATTATCTTTAAATTTTTATAATGAAAACGGTGCTTGAAAGAGAGATGCTGGACGTCTTCTAGGCTTTGTTATGCTTTTAACTACCTCTGGAACCTTGGACTAGAGGCTTTTGTTTGTAGACTTAATTTCCTCATTAAACTAGGTGGCATGGAGGTGATAACTAAGGGGCCATATGAACACCATACAACAGTATTGTGCTAGAGGTTATTCATTTATCCCCTAATTTAATATTGGGAAGTGATTGTTATTTGTTTATGGTGGAGGAAATAAATATTTAGAGATGTTAAATAATATGTTCAAAGAAGTGGCAGGGCTGGTTTTTGTGTTCGGGTCTATGCAGATTTTAAAGCCTCAGCTCTAGAGTACTTATCTGACATCCGCCTTTTTTGAATAACAGAAAATTAAGATAAATTTAGGATGAAAGAATATTAAGTGCATTTTCAAGTAAGCCACTAGTTCAGAAATGTTACTGCACATTAGAATCACCTGGGAATCTTTAAAAACTACTATGACTTCTATTCAAACTTTCTGATTTAACTGACAAAGAGTGTCACAGGCCACTGGGATATTTTAAGGCTTCCCATATGAGTGGGAACCACTGATATATGCAAACAATATTGGACTCATCTGAGAAATGCAGCAGGTACCATATTCAGGATAAAGAATGATAATATTTTACAAAGACTTTAAACTAGAATTAGCTTATGTTATGGCTGATTTTTGTGACAAAAGCCTATGATATGTTAAGATTTTCAAGAGAATGGAAACCATTTTACCTGGCTTACAATACTTCATTCTCTTCCTCTGATTCTGCTTCATTTCTCTCTGTTCCGATCTCTCATGCACTCTTTCTCTATCTCTTCTCTTTTTAGGGCATGGAAATCTAATTGGGATCATCTCTGCAATATTCTCCTCATTTTCAAATCTGCTTATGCCCTGTTCATATGTGGGGAAAAGCAAAGGCTTGGGGTTAGACACACCCCAGGTTTAACCTCAACTTTACCAATTACTAATCTCTTAGCCTTGAAGAAATCACTAAAGCTCAACTCCCTCACTTGGAAAGTGAGCATAAAGATACTTAAACCACAGAAAAATTTCAGAGCTACATAAGCTTCCTGGTCCACATGCTGGCACACACTGGCCTTCTTTCTTTGCTCTCCACCTTATAACTGAGTAATGCCATTCAAAACAGTAATTTCCTTTATCTTTTCCAAATATTTTGTCGTTAGCCTATAGTTTCTTTCATATCATATTGTCTCATTTCAGGCTTACCTTATTGGCTATAATTTATTATTTTCCCTACTTCATTTCATTTTTTATTCTTATGTGTTTCTTGTACAATTACATTCTCTGAAAATAGCTTATAAATCTTTTAAAAATAGGGGAATATGATGTTTAAAAAAGCATTTTTTATTCACTTCTTTAGCCCTCTCTCATCTCATCCCTGTTTTCATTCATTGTCCCTATTCCTGGGCACGATACAAAACTAAATATCTCATTTGATCTACATGTACAGTTGGTGCATTATATGAGAAACATATTTTATGGTCAGATTTTCTGAAAAACAATGAGGTTCTCATTACAGGCATCACTTCTCCACTTGGTCTCAGTAATGAGGATTTAAGCAAGCAGAGGATTTGGGGAATTCTCTAACATTTGAGGTGCAGAAAAATGGGAATATGTCAAAGTCCATAGAAATTAATTTTTTTATCACATGCAGGACACCAGTAACCTGATCTCGAGCACAGCTTTTTCTTGATGGTACATGCAATGAGACTGCATAAAATCCTCACTAGGGCCCTACAGCAAAACCCTGATGCCCTAAAGCATGGGATTTGATGGCCCCTATTTTAGCACAAAACTTCAAATGTTGTTTGACTTCAGACTTCTTTTAAATCCAGCTAGTGTGCTTAACTTTTAGGAAGTAGACAGTGAATTTCAACAACTGACATACACTGTCATCTATGGTAATTTACCCCTCTTTCATTTTGAATTTTCTAGGTAACATCTTGATTCAAGATTCTTTATTTGAAGTTTCTGGGTAAAATAACTTAGGTCTGCCAAGCTTCTGCCCCAATATAATGGGTTTATGCTTCATAATGTATTTCCAAATCATTCTTTTTCTGGATACTGAGATCTGGAATGACCTCTCTTCTTTCTTTCTGTTTATTCAAATCCTGCTCAGGCTTTAAACTCCATTTCAAATACTCCTGCAAAGCTACCTCTCACTTCAGCAGCTCTTCCTGATCCCTTCCTTTAATCCCTTATAACGAGGATGTTCTGCACCACAACAATTGAACAGTGATTATATATTTTTTTGTGTGCTGTCATCTCTCACTTGCTACACTGCGTATGTTTTAGTTTCCTGTGTCAGCATTGATTGAAAGCTTCTGAATAGCAAGAGACTTGTTTTCTCAACATGTATTCTCTATAATTCTGTATTTATAGACGGTATACAAAAATTCGTGTTTATTTTCTGATCTTCAATGACTTTGGTTTTGAAGAAGAGAGGAATGGAAAGAGTTCAGAAAGAGAAGTCCTATAGAGCAAAGGGTAAATTAAATGAAATCTGGATTATTTACATGCAAATTTACTTTATGAATTCTCCATGGCATTTGGAAAGCTTATCCTGGTTCTCTCTCTCCCTTCCTTTTTTCTAAGTCTCCTTCCTCTGTTGTTATTTGGTATGTGCTTTGAGAATGCAAATTATTTCTTTAACATCGCACCAAAGCAAAACATAATTAGAAAGGGAGATCAAAGATGCATCCTCTAATACATCTCAAGGCCAAATATGAATGATTTCTGAATGATCTGCTATTTTACTAAATCATGTCACACAGATAATCAAAAGTTATGCTACCACATTTAATCTTGCATTAACCCCTGCATTTTGAGGATAGTGTGAATTTGTCCAAAATAATATTGATCTCCTTTAATATTGCAAGTGGACTCTCTGGCTTGGTAAGCTAAGACGTAGTCTGAAACCTTAAGAGCCTGGCCATACTTTAAAAGACATAAACAGAAATAAAATGTGAAAAGTAATAAAAAGCAAAGCACTGACTAGAATCACCAGCTCTCATGATATGGAAACTGTGGATTGGCAAGAGGTGGAAGTATTCATCACAATAGCAGGAAGGAAGGACTCTTCAGCATAATTGTCTGCCTGGCCAGGCATTCCTACTTTCATGATAAAATACTGAAATTGTGAAGCCTAATGAAAATAAACACAGTGTTTTGCCTTAAAGAAAAACAAAATGTAGAGTGGGACAGCTTTTCTAATCTTCATATATGTAAAAGCCTATAATAAGTAGGAGAAGGAAGACCCCTTCTCAGGCTTTTAATATGTGATAGATGGGAGAAAACAAACAATATCAAACAGACAATCAAGGCAAAAAGAACAATATTTGAAGGTAGACTACATCTTGGAAATCAATTAATCCAATCTCCTTATTCTTCAGATGAAGAAACTGTAGCCTAGGGAGGTAAAGTGACTTTCCCAAGAAACAATTGAGTCAACATGGCAAAATATGGTAAAAATTAAAAATGGCTAACTCCCAATTTACCATCCTTTTTACCATATCATCATGAAAAGAATGAACTCATTGAAATAGTTAAGATTGTGGGATGTATTTTCAAAGAGAGGTGTGGTTGAATTTTTTTCAGAGAAGCTTTGTAAACTTCACATATACACTGAATGGGCTAGTTCAATATGCAGAATTATCTAGGGAACAGACATTGATTAGATGATATCTAACATGGCTCTGTGCCCCAGAAAGGACTTTCAGCGATATCTGTTTTGGAAGTGGTTGATCAAAATGTCAAATGAATTAAAAAATGGTCACATGTGCCAATTTGAGGTAAATAGTAGTGCCCTGTTTTTATAGTAACTCTCATCAAAGCTCTCACTTCCCAAGAAGAGAGTGTGAAATGCTCAGCACCTTACTGTGCACCTGATTCTGTGACCGGCTGATGTGAAGCCTCAGAGGATGAACTAGCTTTCAGACTTGTAGGAGTTGATACTGGAGCAAGCTATGTGTGGAGAACTTCTGCCATCCTGGAATTCCAGTATGAATTCTGCATTGCTTTCTGTCCTAGAGACGTGGAAAAGTTGAATTACTATTAGTTTCACTTCATAATTCATTAGTTTGATTGAGTGTCACTACACTGAACATCTGGAGACAAATGAAGGGTATATAAATAACAATCAAATTTTTACAAGATAGGAAAATAAAAATCTATTTTGGAAAATACAGCAGTAATAAGCTGCTTCAGAAAGTGTAAATAAAGGAAACCATCCATGTTCCACTTTGTCATAAATCCAAGCAAAATGGCTTTATAGAGATATATACAAAATTCCAACTGGCTATGTGTTTTACCTTTGTAACTTCTATAAGTGTGTGAATATCTTCCTGAAATACATAATTACATATTATGTGTATAATTATTCTTATATATGTAAATACATACACATCTATATTCCTCAAATATTTCTATGAGGTGAACATATGTTAGTTAAATTCCTTTTCCACTCTGATTTCTATGTCAGAATCCTAAAACAGAGAAGGAGACTCTAAAATCTATCAACTGCTTCATCATTATATTCTCTCCAGTATCAACCAGAACATAGAACCTTGTACACATTCAACTGGTAGATGAAATTATATCATTTCTTTAAAACCTTCCAATGGCTTCCAGTTACACTTCAAATCAAATTCCTTCTCCTTACTGTCATCCCAAGACCTTAATTTATCTGACTCCCGTACCTTACTTCAAGCCATTGTCTTTTTTTTTCCTCTCCTTTAACCCATTAGACTTCTCAATTTTTTTTTTTTAACTGAGCACCAGAAGAGCTTGTTCCCACCCTTGGCCTTTCATACCTGCTGCTCTCTTCCTGGGACCCTGGAGTGTTAGGACTTCATGCTACCTCTTTCATGCTACTTTCTTAGAAGCACCTTTATTAACCACTTAATCTAAAACAGCTGAATTTACTGCAACACCTCTCCACCACAATCACTCTGGGTTCTTATCTTCACAAGATTTACCCTTTTTTGCTACAATTTTTAAATTTACTTTTACATATATGTGTATAGTTTTACTTCTGTGTCTGTATTCCCCAGTAGAATCAAAACTCCCTGAAATTGCAGCTATTTTTGTTCTATTCACCACCGTATCACCAGCACATAGAAGAGTGCCTGACTTAGAGTAGATACCGAATAAATATGGAACAAATGAATTAATTCATTGAAATATGGGGCTAAAAAGAGGAGAGACAGAAAATATCATTCCAGAGTATTTCATAACATCATAGTTAATCTGGGTTTTTCTCTCTCTCGTTGGGGAGAGGTGATAAGAGCTGAATTCTATTCTCTTCAAGGAAGAGAAACACAAGACTTAGGGAACTCAGGATGGGTAAGTCAAATGCTTTCCCACTGAAATCTTAGCTTTTACAGAATCTGAGGAAAAAACCCATTCTTGGACTCTAATAGGTCGATCCTGCATTCCTTAGTTACTACTTCAGTCCACGTGATTCTAATTAAGTTAGTAGGAGATGGGGTAGAGACATCCGTGATTTTAACAGTACCCCAGATGTTTCCAGTATCCAGATATTTTGGGAATCAAGTATGGGAAACTCCTATTCCTTCTTCCTTAGGAGAAACAATTCACACTCTATCTTCACTGACACCCTGGTACCAGGAGATAAATGCCTTTCTTCAAGTCTCCAGGCATACTTGCCTATTGATGTGACTTGTGATGGGGGTAGTGGCAAGTGCCTCAGTTAAACAACTAATAATCTTTCCTGAATACCTCTTACATTTCTGATAGTATGCTTAACTCTATGTGGTTTAAAAAAAAAGGAAAGAAATTTCATGACATCAGTTCTACTGCAGGTAACTAAATGATACCGAGAGGGAGCAGGCTTACAGGATACAATCAATGACTGCACAACAAACTGAGTGCTGTACAAGCCTAGCCCATCCCTCCTTGCAACTTTCAGAATCATGACTCTGAACTGGATGGACCCTAAGTTATGACATTACATGGTTGAGCTTACTTGAGAAGTTATATGTATGTATGTGAGTTGTATGTGGTATAAGAGGATTTGGATTCCAACTGTGGATCTATACAAGGTAAAGAAGGTTGAAGTTGACCAGATCCAGAAAGTTCCAAGTCTCTCTTATTATAAATCATCTTCAGCAAATCATTCTAGTCCGTTGACATCTGCTTGTCCATCTCTAATCTAAAATAAACCTGAATTTAATTATGAAGTGACCAACCAAAGCACTCAAAATAAAAATCTTTTAGTAATAGAAATATAATAATTTGTAATGAATATGCAATGAAATTAATGTGGCTTAAAGTAACCATAAAAGGTTTGATTTTGGGGGTCAGAGTAGAGTTGGTTTCTGAAAGATTCTTGGTGTTTGTGTAGGTAGAAATGAGTTATGACATCAACTGAAGGAGTGAGGATGATGAAGAAGCTATAATTGTGACATGATGATTTAAGAATCCCTTTGAAAGCTTCTTTAAACTATATTTATTCATTTAGCATGTCCCAGACCCTCATGTGCATTATTGGAAAATCAAAGAAGGAAACATGGAATTGAATGTGGACCTCAAGAGGATTCAAATCTTTACTGGCTTTTTTGCTGCTTTCAAGGCCTTGCCTACATTACTAAATTTCTATGAGTTTCATTTTTTTTTCTTTGTCCATAGAAAGGAGATCATAATATCTACCTCACAGAATCATTTAAGATTTAAGTAACATAAATAATGTCTACCATGTAGCTGAGCACTTGGCATATGCAGTATATCTGAGGTGCTTCTCCTTTATCCTAAGCCCTAGGTCAGTTACCAAAGTGGAGCCAATAAACAGTCATCACTAGATCTGGTTAAGGAACAATCACGGTTTGGTAGGACCCCTCACAGACTGTTCTTTGTCCCTGTTATTCTCAAGCTAGAATCCCATTTCCCAGAATTCAATTCCATTATATTTTGTTTAAAAAGTACTTAGTGAGCACTGCTATGGTCCAAACTGTGTGTTCACAAAGGAGCAGATAACTTCATCGTTCTAAAAAAGCAATTTTCTCTAGTTGGACAAACCATTGCAAATCAACACATAAAGCAAGCAGCCAGTATAAGAAAAAGAATACGACAAAGTCTTTGAGTGCTACAGACTGAAGGTGAGGAAGAATAATTCATGAAGGATGTGGGTCTCAACCTGGTAGGTGAGGGATAAGCAGAAAATAAATATGTAAGAGTGAGTGAGAGGGAGAAAGAGAACTAGCATGTAAGGTGGTGGAAACTGCTGCAAAGGATTGGAAATGAATATGTTCTAATTACAGGAAGTGAGCAGCTAAGGCTGACTGCAGGGTGAGGAATAGTACAGGCAGAGAAAAACTGTAAAAGTAGTTAGGGTGAGATTTTAGAAGGCTTTAAAGGTCAGGCTGGTGAGTTTGGAACTGAACCTCCATGTGAAATATAATGACTAGCCTCACTTTGTAGATGAAAGAAGGGGAGTTGGGGTCAGCCAGTCTCCTGTCTCCAATGGTTGGCTCCAATGATGAGTTTCCAGTCACACCAGTGAAATGCACAGTGCCTAGGACTATAAAGCTATCCCATATAGAAACCTAGATATAGCACCTCCACTCTGATACACTTGAAACATGATTTGATTTTTCAGGTATTCTACTTAGACACAACTTAGGTTCATAGTAAAAAATATGGACCCCTCTGTAATAGCAACCTGATATCCAGAAGAGAGAAAAACACTAATCAAGCCCATGTAATTCCATCTGATGCTCTTATCCTCAGGGTAGTGAGCATTTACAAAACTCTGTGGGATGTTTCTGGGGTGAAAAACAGCAATTTTGAATTCTGGTGAGCAGCAAATATTGTTTGGGCAGACTTTTTAATATTTCTGGTCCTCAGAAACCTAATCTTTTCCCATTTGGGGGTGACAGTGACCTTAAATCAGCTATTCACAATCTGTTGGCAAGTGAAATCAAAATATATGCTTAGACAACCTTTTTTGCACATCTTCAAGGAGGGAAAAAAATAATAAAAGAAGTTCTCAGCCCAGAATATAAACTATGCTGACAATTACACTCAGCCTGACTAGATATTTCCTGTGCTAAACTCCACAAGGAGAGTAATGCAAAGCTGCCTTGCACATGGAGAAAAATCAATTTCATAAGAGATATATCTTCATGTGTCATGATCCAGTGTATGATTGTGGCCTTTGATGTCTGTTCAGCTGGCAGCGAATTTACAGCCATAACTTTTAATTCCCAGCAATGAGTGCAGCAAAAATAACTTAACAGTTAAATAGGAACCTTGTACTCATTGGGTGACTGTAATCAACTGCCAGGAATGACCTTGAAATTGAACATTCCTCTCTTCTTAAGAGCCATTAGCAATATTTTTCAGAAAGTAAACCATTTAGCTGGTTGGCCAAAAAAAAGAAAAAAAAAATGCCGATAAGAATCTACTCTTGCTACTCTTTAAATTGCATTGCACTCTCTGTTCACCAGCTGAGGGTGAAGAGCATTGTATATTAAAAGATTTTCATTGTATAATAATGTGAATACCAGCAGCAGTAATTATAAAATCAATAATTTGTAATAAATATGTCCTCCTTATATAATTACTAAATGATTGCAAAACCAATATTATGTACTAGTTAGAATGGAAAAGGTTGCCGTTAAAGACTTTCTATATTACACGTTATTGTTCAAATCTTAAATACCTTTGGTCAAATGAAGCAAAGCTTCATCCTCATCAGAATTAAACTAAATGCTGTTTCTTTTCAAGCTATTAAAAAGTATTTGGTACATGGTGAAATTAATTATTAGATTAAAATAACTGTCTTCAACATGACTGTGTGTGGTACCTCTAGTGCTTCCTTTGTTCTGTGTTAGATCATTTGTTGTGATTTTTACCTCCGTGAAGGTTGTATCTACATACATCTGCTTCAGAAATTCATTTAATTGCCATTTCTCATGTCTTATAAATAAAGGCAAACACATAGAGGAATTTTCATTAGCCCTTATATTTCAACTCACCACACAAGGAAGTATGTTTCTCTTGGGAGAGTCAACCAAGTTGTAAACAAAGGTTAAAAAAATAAAACAGCATTGAAGCATATAAACAGCAAATGCCAGCTCCACACAGCCTCCCCTCCAACACTACATTGTGTCTCTTAATAATTTTCTCTGTTCTTTATTTCTCTGTTTCTTATGCAATAATTTGTATTGCTATATCTTGATTTATACATTCTAAACAGTATATCTATTAACTTACTCTTATAGGACAGGAAGTTTCAGCTCTCTTCATACACTTCTCCCTACTAGCCTTTATCCATTCTCCCAAAGTAGATATTTATTTAGTTACTACATCAAATTTATAAAATAAGAAAACCAAATTTTTTAGAAATTACAGTAATAGATAGGGTTTAATTATTATAAATGTACAAATACTGCTTGTTGACTAGCCAAGTATTTTATTCTGATGATTTATGGAACAGCTTTTGTTGTTATTGGCATTATATTAAATGTATTTTTTCACTTGTCCAATTTTCTTTTTATTAATATTTTCCATAAAACTGTTACACACCTATCAATAATTTTCTCCATAAGTACGAACATATCACATAACCTACCAGTTTCTTCCTCCCTCCCTCCCTGCTTTCCTCTTTCCTTCCTTCCCTCCCTCTCTTCCTTCCTCTTTATCTGTATGCATGTAAGTATGCAAGCATCTGTTTGTCTATCTTTCTATTTACCATCATTGCATCTTGGAATTGTCTTTGCCATACTTACTAAATTAAGGAGCTGTCTTCGTGCCTCCAACTTGGTTATTATTCTGGAACTTCTGTTTGCTGTTTATTCATTTTGTAAGTCCTGTTTTCTGTATATCACACCTTATATAAGAAAGACTTAGTTTTTCCATCTTTTTGTTGCTGTTCATCTTCAAGCAGGTTCCTAAGGAGGGTGCAAGGAATGTACATTTGTTGAGTCCTTACATGTTTAAAAAATAACTCTCTACTGACAATTAACATAACTTAAAAGTGATTTTCACACAGGTCTTTGAAGGCTTTCCTCCACTATCTTCTAGCTTTCAGTATTACTTTTGAAAAGTCTGATTTTATTCCAGTCCCATTTCTTATACATTCAATACTCTCCACCCTCATTTAATTGATTCTCTTTGTCTCTGTTATTTTATAATTTTTCAATACTGTGCTTCATTGCATTAATGTCCAATTCTTAGAAAAATGTTCGTAACTATTGTATTGGAATATTTCTGAGAATTTTTCCTTTGATAAACACAGTTTAGAATCACCTTTTAAAACTAGGCTCTGTGCAGCAGTATGTTGCTCATTTGAGATTTTTGTTTATCAGCCAGATTATTATCAGTATACATACTGTGTAGAGCATCTAAATATTAATGATGACTGGAGAGATCAAATCTAGTGTCCCTTTCAATCCTCTCTTGTGTGGCTCAGATCTAGCAATGCATTGTATTATAATATAATGCTGTCTTGTTAAGAAGTAATGTATGTCTATCTTGTCTTCTCACTAGTTTGAAAGTTCCTTTGTGAATAGATATCCTGACTTATGCTGTCTTTGTGTGCTCCATCTGGCTAACACTGAACAAAGTATGCAGATAATTTTCAATGGGATTCTGTAGATTATTTTATCATGGATAGTTTTTAGTTTTTAGCTCCAATCCTTCACCAGGTTTTCCAGTACTCATACACAAGTCAAACCTGCTCTAAGCAAAGCAGAGAAAAGTATCACAGAGGATCTTTGGCATTCTCCTATTTTCCTCTGCCTGATTATACTTTCTTACTTTTACTATTCTCCTTTACTAGGCAGTGGGGGCACTTTTTACCTGTCCTTTAACTTCTCAATGTCTTCAAATTAAATGTGCTAGCAGTTCCTGCTCTTCGTGGCATTGACTTATTCTCCAATTTATTTCTTCTCTCTGAGGCTTGGTGCAGTCATATTCAAAGTTTTCCAACAATGTTTCATTTTTCTTGGAATTGTATCAGTGATCTACTGGTGGATAACAAGCCATGTCACAATTTATTGGCTTAAAAAAATGAACATTCAGTATTTCTCAAGAGTCTATGGGAAGTCATTTGGGCCTACTGTACTGGCCAGGCTTGGCTGATTTTTAGTGAAATATTGTATATGTGCTTAGCTGGTGGGTTGGTGGGGGCTGACTAGTCTAGATGGCCTCCAACACACATCTGACAGTTGGCTGCCTGTCAACTGGAGCAATGAGGTGGCTGGTGCCCCTCTTTCATCACCCAGAAGGCCACGCTGGGCTTGTCCACGAGGGAAGCAGGGTTCCCACAAGGAGGGCACAAGTTGCAGAATTTCTCGAGGCCTAGAGTTCAAAGCAGCTTACTTTTACTTCTGCATTCAGTTGGTCAAAACAAGTCTCATGGCTAGTCCTGATTCCAGAAGTGAGGCAATAGACTTCATCTTTTGACTGGAAAAGCTGCAAAGTTTCATTTCAAAGGGGCATAGATAGAGGGAAAGAAATAACTGTGGCCATTTTTGTAATCAATCTACAACAGTGTGCCCTCTGGTCCTAATTATCCATATACTTCCAATATTAAAAATACACACCCCTCTTCCCATGGCCCACCAAAATCTCATGTAGTCATGAGTGAATCAAATCATTCATTCATTCATTTTCATGATCTTATGATCTCCATTAGGTCCAGCAGCAGTTCTTACTGTATAACTTACACTGTTAGAGACTTATGAACAAAAAAAAGACACATTTTTTATTTCCCCTCTACCCACCGCACCCCATATAGAATTGTGAGACAAGAACAGGACAAATAGACAAACAAAATGAATGTTCCTATTCCAAAAAGAAAAACAGTCCAGAGCATGCCTGAAGTCCCACTGGATTCCAAGATCAAGAGCAGAAGCATGCCAGCCCTCAGCTTAGAACTGGCCCAACTTTATTGCTGATTTTGTGTGTCGAAGTAACCTATTAGACCAGATCAGATTCAAAGAGCAAAGAAAAATAGACTACTTCATGGCAAGAGTAGCAGAATCATATTGTATAGCTATATGGACACAGAGGAGGGAATAATCGAAGCCATTTTTGCAAAATCGTCTTCAGAGAGCTTCTAGGTGACAGCACTAAGTCAACTTAAGGTAGCCATGACTACTAATACATCCTGACTTCCTCATCACATTCACATTTAAATGAAGGGCTTTGATATCAACCCTTTCTCCAAATGAGGCTGTTTAATTCACTATCTCATGAACCTGACCAACTCCATATTCTTGTCTATACAAGCTTTTATTTTCTGTTTGAGCCTAGTTTTATCTCTTTTTATTATTAAAATAATACTTGCTGCTCTACAGAACCAACCACCAAATCTCAATGGTGAAGCCAAAAAAAATTGTTTCTCACTTATCCTAAGTTCAAGGTGCCATTTTCATGCACTGATTCTGAGATTGGGCTGTTTTCAGTTTTACACTTTAAATTTTTCCCAGGTCTTACTTCCTACTAAGAAGATACTTTCCCTAGCACCTGCTCAATCCTGCTAACGGGATTTGTGCAGGGCCCTTTCCCTGGAAAGCTGGGGAGGTGCCTTGATTAGTCCTTCTTTCTTAGAGACTTCTCTTGTCCGTTGTGTGGCAAGGTTCCTGACCTTCATACTGGGAAGGTTCTCCTAGTTTATTATTGTTTTGGCAACTCTAATATATGATGTTTGGAATTTTCCTCCTTCAGGGGCTGAACAGTTTTTGCAATCCTCTTTCTGATAAATCAGCTGAGTACTTAAACCAAAGTTGTTTAATCACTCTGTCACCTAAACTGTGTATTAGTCCAGGTTTGAATTCTTTAACAATAAACTTATCTAAAATATTAGCAGGCTCTAGGTATGTTTTTTCTAGACTTTCTCATGTGCCAGTAATTATACCCACAGTTCTTTCTGTTAGGGTCCAGATATACTTTATGATTCCAGCCCTATAAAGCCCTTTTCTTTGGATTTGTTCCTTTCTAATTTCTGTTTGAAAACCAGCCACTTCTCTCCTGAATTCACCTCTTTCTTACAATACTTTGCTAAAGGCCATGGTGAGAAGCCAACTTACCACCCTGCTAATCTTTCCAACCACTTTCCCTAGAGCCACAACTCAGTGGGCAACATATTCCTTCCAAATTATTGCCCATGGCAGTTGTACCAAATTATCTGCTACTGGATTACTATGAGTTTTCTTGTAACCTATAGTCTAACACTAAATTAATGCCATAGATTTTAGTTTTTTTTAATGAAGACAATATCTAGCTTTTATTACCAACTTATTAATTAGTTAGTTTAGTAACACCAGCTGCTAGTTCAAACAAAATCCCTCCAATTCTGATAACAAGTACTGATTTTTTTTCCCACCCCACCAAGCAATGAGCTCAGTTCTGCCACTATCTACCTGGAGACAGCATCAGATCCCTCAGGCTAATGGTTCAGTCCCACAAAACTGCCTCTACCTCAGAGGCCAATTGTAAATCCAGGTGTGCTTCTGAATGACTAGTTATAAAAAGGAATTTCAATGATTTCCTCTTTGGGTTCAATTATTTTGCTTGAGCAGATCACAGAATTCAGAAAAATATTTTATTTACCAGATTACCAGTTTAGAGGCAACAGGATATTACTCAGGAACAGCCAGATGGGAGCGCTGCACAGGCCAGGATGTGGGGAAGGTGCAGAGCTACTATGCTTTCTCTAGATGCACCACTCCCCCTGCACCTCCACCCTCACTGACCCATAAGCTCTCCAAAGCAGATCTTTTTTGGGATTCTATGGAGGCTTCATTATGTAGGGACAAGTTATTAAATCATTGCCACTGGTAATTTAACTTAATCTACAGCATCTCTCCCTTCCCCAGAGACCTAAGGGTGGAACTAGAAGTGAGAACCCTCTAATCCAGGGGTTGGCTCCATGGCAACCAGCTCCTATACTTAGGAGCTTTCCAAGAGTTACCTTATTAACTTAACAAAAGAAAATAGATCACTTTCAGCATAGGAAATTGCAAGGGTTTTAGGAACTCTGCACCAGGAACGGGGATGAAGACCAAATACATACTTACTGTTAGAAATCACAGTATCACACTTTCTATGCCAGTGGCTTAACACCATTAAGAATGTACTTGCTCAAGCCAGTTGTGATGCCGGTGTTAGGATGGTAGCTTTCTCCATGGAATTCAAGGATCCAGGTTTCATCTATAATGGGAAGATGAATGAAGTGGACTCTTCAACAATTTATCAATAACCCATAAAGAAGAATTTTCTAGTACTGGGATTTAACTCCATGTACACGTTTCCCACCTTAGTCCAAAGGAATGAAGTAGTTGAATTAGGAGGTTAAGTCCTTCTTTCTCTTCTTTTCTAACCCTACACAATTTGGATTTTATTGCTAAATGTTTCAGCAAAGTGCTACCTGTACATCATTCAAGTAGGTTATATGTGGTGTGTGTGTGCATGTACATGTTTATCTGCACAGGGAGTGTGTATGTGGAATGTGGGTGAGACAAAGAAAATTCCATTATCTGTGTAGAGGCAGGAAACTGGGAAAGCTTCACTGGAGGTCAGCTGGCAAGAAGGACGCACCCACAATGATGTTGCTGGTCAGAGAAACAGTGAGGTCCACTCCACCTCAGACTGTGCCCTGTACTGCCCAGAGAGCCAGAGACATACTCTGGTCCTGTAATCCAGGAAATATTTTCTTAATTTTCCTCTATTCATGATTTTGACCTGTATATGCTTGGAATTTTTATGATGTTTATCATCTCTGCCACTAATTTGACAATTCATATAGATTGTCTTCCTTGTTCAGTATATTTTCAAGGACACAAACTGTCTACATGTACCATCAAGGCCATCATGTAAACTAATTTATATCCTTCATAACATCTACAAATCTTTTGATACATTTGGTAGTAGTTATCAATTACCTTTTTTGATGAATTAATCATCCTTCTGAGTTCTTAGGAGACCCACAGAGAGGTATTATTTTTCCTGTCACCAACTATGTTGTATCTTCTCCAACCACTTCTCCAACTCCACCGACTACCTGGAATTGTCCAACGATTCAATTCAATTGTGACGCTATCTACCTGGGATTGGGGCAAGACTCTAGGGTTCACTCCCGTAAGACTGTCCTTGTTTCAAATGCCAGTTTCAAACTCTGGGCTACCATTCCCATCGACTTAGGAGTCCAGAGTCTGCCTGGGATGTCCCAGGACTCTTGCCTCATATTTAATAATTCACTAAAGAGGCTTGAACAATTTAAGGAAGCACTTTAGTTACTGTGACTACTTTATTTATAAAGGATACAACTCAGGAGCAACCAAAAGGAAGAAACACATAGGGCAAGGTACGGGGAGAGGAGCAGCACTTCTAAGCCCTCTCTGACTGGGCCAGCCTCCCAGAACCACACCCTTGTGGAGATTGGAGAAGTAGGACTAAAAGCCCCAGGCTTCAAATTAAAATTTGGTCTTTCTGGCACCCAAGCCCAATCCTGAAATTAGGAGCCCATCAAAAGTTGCCTCATTAAATAAAAAGATTTTCCTATCACTCAGGAAATTCCAAAGGATTATGAGCTCTGTGTCAGGAACAAGGGGTAAATACCAAATATGTGTTTCTTACTGTAGCATATCCACGTACTTTACATGGTAAGAATAAAACAAGTCATGTGCAGGATACTAAGGCTCCTTTTTTGTGGTGTGGAAAGTGAGTTTGATTATATGCATGTTATAAACAAGACAGTATTTTTCTAATGGACAAAGTGTAAATTAAAAGGACTGCCATTGTGCTTCCATAATTCTTTTTTAGTCCTCAAATTGAATAAAACAAGAATACAGTAAGTAAATAAACAAGTAAATAAAATCAACAATAAAATCTTTATCACTTCTCTCTGACTGGAAATATTATACAAGATATATCTCTCATAATGTTATTTTTTTCTTTCTGTAGTTTATAATATCATATCCTTTTTGGTGGAATGATCTATGTAGGAGTGTAACAAATGGTTTTTAAATAAAAGGTTTCTTTTAGGAAATTAATCAATAAGTAAATGAATAAATATACTATTAAGGTTAGCTATCAATGGACCAGATGAACTGAAATCCTACTATACCCTGTAAATGCATGAAACCTAATGATTTCACCCTCCACTTATTTGGAATTATAGTCATTCATTCTTGCTGGACTAAAGTTGGCTCTTATTTGACTATTTAAAAAAAAATTAAGTTGACAATGTTAAAATGCAACAATATGTATCTCCTTCCATAGTGCAGGACAATAGGATTACCACTTTAGCTGCACAAATTAAATGAATGGGTTCATTAAAAATGGAACCTCTAAATAGATAAGTATGTCTTTTTTCTCTGTTAAAATATAAAAACCAATGTCAAAAATTCCTTCCTACTTTAGAACAGCATCATTGTCCCACTCTATTCTAAAAAAAATGTTCTATAAATAAAAGCTTTCATTAAGTTATTTCCTTCACCTATTTAATAGAGCAAATTTACAAGGTTTTACTGGACTACACCACTATCTCTGAAAATTAATCATTTCTATATTAAATTTGCAGATTGTCACTTATTTACTGGCCTGAGGCAAGACATGTTTTACTTTTCTTATCCAAGTATTAAAGAACTCCCATAAAGTAAATCAGTTTCTAATATTAGATATTCTAAGGAAGAGAAGGAATAAACCATTCTATGAGCTGGAACATAAATGGTTTGCATATGTTAGATTGTGCTGAAATACAATCAAATGGAAGTCAGGAAACTTGGATTAGAAGATGATTTTTTTTGGAAAATGACAGGAGTTATGAAAGATGAACTATGTTGGTTCCTTGGTTAGAGAGATAAATAAAAAGGACAGCATGTCTTGCATGCTAACCCACTTTTATTTTGCTTTATTTGATAATTACCTACTCTATTCCCTGTGATAGTGTGTATATGTGTGTGTGTGTGTTTGTGAGTGTTTTTCCCTGCTACAGTCTTTGTTATGGGGACTTAATGTGTCACTAACTCAGGAGACTATAACTGGGCACTCATGCAAACTGATGGCTTTTCCCATACTAAGACAAAATATTTCAAGCAATTTTTAATAGATTCTACTTTTTAGAATAGTTTAGATTTACAGAAAAATGATGAAGATAATGCAGAATTTCCATATACTCTAACTTAGGGATGCCACATTCTTACTCAGTTCCCCTATTTTTAACATCTTTCATTATTATGATGAATTTTTTATAACTAGTGAATTAGTATTGACACATTATTATTAATAAAGTTCATTTGGTATTCATATCTCTTTAGTTTTGACCTAATGTCCTTTATCTGCTCCATGACCCCATTCAGGATTCCACAACACATGTAGTAATCATTCTTTCTTAGATTCCTGTTGGTTATGATGATTTCACAGACTTACTCATTTTTGATGACTTTGAAGAGTACTGGTCAGATATTTTGTAGACTGTCCTCAATTTGTACTTGTTTGATGGTTTTCTCATGATTATGCCAGAGTTATGGGTTTTTGGAAAGAAGATCACAGAGGTAAAGTGACATTCTCATTTCATGATATCAAGACTATGTACTACCAACATGAGTTATCATTGTTGATGTTGACAATGATCACCTGGCTGACCTAGTGCTTGTCAGTTTTCTCTGATGTGAAATTACTCTATTTAGTCCTTTATTACATATTGTTTGGAAGGGTGTCCCTATGCATGGCTCACACTTAAGGAATGGGGAGTTATGCTGCACTTCTTTGAGGGGAAAATATCTACAAAAATTATTTAGAATTCTTCTGCATGGGAGATTTTCTTTCTTCTACATTTGTTTATTCATTCAACCATTTATTTATGTCAGTATGAATTCATGGTTATTTTCTAGTTTGGGTTATAATCTAACACTATTTTCTTGCTCAAATTGTTCCAGATTTAGCTATTGGGAGCTCTTTCAGTGGCTCTTGTATCCCTTTCACATACCTCCATCACCTAAGGTTTTTTTTTTTTCTGAGCATTTCCTGTCTTTATAGCACTCCAAGTTGCTCTTGGGTCATTTCCTGCCCCTATACTAGAATCAGCTATTTTCCCAATGAACCCTGCTTCATTTTACTGGAGAATGGAACTAGAAGCTAAAATGTGGGCAATAGGCATATTCATTTCAATTGGGGTGTCATTGTTTCTAGCCCCCTCAGAGCAAGGGAACAGGGATGTGTATATCAGTTGATATAAATACAAATATCCATAAATATTTCTATATGCAATTACCTTTATCAATATCAACTAAATGTGAGTTCACACTGATGTTATCGATTCTAGGCCATTACTATATTATCATTCTAGCCTCCTCCTCATACTTATCTATAAACCTACCCTTCAATAGTGAGACACCCACCACTCTCCACTCACTTATTTAAGTGTTTAATTCTATACTGCACATTTGCTATGTATAACAATACAGTGGCATCAAAAGAGTTAATCCTTATTCCAGTGAGGAGCCACTTTACCAACTAGAACTGTGCTTACATTATTTTGTTTGCCTTTAGCCTTACATCCTCTCTTCATTTCTAAAATGTCTTAGGTCAGCACATTGCCTCCTATCCCTAACCCCCCTTTCAGTGAGGTCAATTCATATATTTGTAATAAGTTATATTGTTTTGTCACATTGTGCATTCCATTCTGTGATTCCTCTGACCTCATAAATGACTTTTTATATATACATACTTTAAAGTTCACTCTCACGTTGTAAAGTTCAATGGGTTTTGACAAATGCATAGTGACATGTATCTACATTACAGCATTGTATAAAATAGCTTCACCACCCTAAAAAAGAGTCACATGTGATTCAACTCTTTCACTCCCTCTTAATCCCTACAACAATTGATCTGCTTAAAGTTTCTATGGATTTACTTTTTACAGAATGTCATATAATTGGAATCATACAGTGTGCGGTCTTTTCAAACTGGCTTCTTTCACTTGGAAATTTAAGATCCATCCATTCTTTCAATGGTTTGCTAGCTTATTTCCTTCAAACCTTAAGTAAGATATTCCAATTTCCCAGTATACCAATTTTTTATCCATTCAGCAAGTGAATGACTGGTTGCTTCCAGGTTTATGATAACTGATAAAGTTGCTCTATACATTTGTATGCCTGTTTTCATATGGACATAAGTTTAGGAATCAGAGCTCATATTACTCTCCTTCCTTGCTAGCAATTGGTATTGTCAATTTTTTTTTTATTTTAGCTATTCTAATAGGTGTGTACTAGTATCTTACTGCTGTTTTAATTTGAAATCCCCTAGTGGTAAATAATGTTGAAGACCTTTTCAAATGCCTGTTGCCATATGTGTATCTTCCTTGAAGAATGTCTGTTATTTCTCCCTTTCACATTTTTAAATTGTATTATTTGTTTTCCTATTGTTGAGTTTCATGTTTTTTTTTGTATACTATACATAACATTCCTTTACCAGATATGTGTTTTGCAATATTTTCTCCCATCTTTGCCCTGTCTTTTCATACTCTTGAGAGAGTCATTCACACAGCAGATGTTTTTAAGATTAATAAACTCCAAGCTTTTCTTTCATTGATAATGCTTTTGGTGTTTGCCTGAAAAACGCCTTTTCAAGTCCAAGATCACTTATATTTCTATGTTTTCATCTACAATTATCACAGTTTTTATTTTTTTTAATAGTTTATTTTGGTATAATTAATCTACAATTACATGTGCGATATTATGGTGAATAAACTACCCCCTTCATCAGGACCCCCCATCAACTACATTACAGTCACTGTCCATCAGCGTAGTGAGATGCTATATAATCACTACTTGTCTTCTCTGAGTTGTAAAGCCCTCCCCGTGCTCCACCAACATTACATCTGCTAATAGTAACGCCCCTTTTTCCCCCTTGTCCCTCCCTTTCCACCCATCCTCCCTAGTCCCTTTCCCTTTGGTAACTATTAGTCCGTTCATGGGTTCTGTGAGTCTGCTGCTGTTCTGTTCCTTCAGTTTTTTTCTTTGTTCTTATACTCCACTTATGAGTGAAATCATTTGGTACTTGTCTTTTTCTGCCTGGCTTATTTCACTGAGCATAATACCCTCTAGCTCCATCCATGTTGTTGCAAATGGTACGATTTGCTTTCTTCTTATGGCTTTATAATATTCCATTGTGTATATGTACCACCTCTTCTTTATCCATTCATGTACTGATAGACACTTAGGTTGCTTGCATTTCTTGGCTATTGCAAATAATGCAGCAATAAACATAGGGGTGCATATGTATTTTTCAAACTGGGCTGCTGCATTCTTAGGGTAAATTCCTAGGAGTGGAATTCCTGGGTCAAATGGTATTTCTATTTTGAGTTTTTTGAAGAACCTCCATACTGCTTTCCACAATGGTTGAACTAATTTGCATTCCCACCAGCAGTGTAGGAGCGTTCCCTTTTCTCCACATCCTTGCCAACATTTGTTGTTGTTTGTGTTTTGGATGTTGGCCATCCTCACTGGTGTGAGGTGATATCTCATTGTGGTTTTAATCTGCATTTCTCTGATGATTAGCGATGTGGAGCATCTTTTCATGTGCCTGTTGCCCATCTGAGTTTCTTCTTTAGAGAAGTGTCTATTCATTCATGTCCTCTGCCCATTTCTAAATTGGATTATTTACTTTATGTTTGTGGAGGTGTGTGAGTTCTTTATATATTTTGGATGTCAATCCCTTATCGGATACGTCATTTATTAATATATTTTCCCATACTGTAGGATGTCTTTTTGTTCTACTGATGGTGTCCTTTGCTGTACAGAAGCTTTTCAGCTTGATATAGTTCCACTTGTTCATTTTTGCTTTTGTTTCCCTTGCCCGGGGAGATATTTTCATGAAGAGGTCACTCATGTTTGTGTCCAAGAGTTTTTTGCCTATGTTTTTTTCTCAGAGTTTTATGGTGTCACGACTTACATCCATTTTGAGTTTACTTTTGTGGATGGGGTTAGACAGTGATCCAGTTTCATTCTCTTACATGTAGCTGTCCAGTTTTGCCAACACCAGCTGTTGTAGAGGCTGTCATCTCCCCATTGTATATCCAAGGCTTCTTTATCAAATATTAGTTGACTGTATGTGTTTGGGTTAATGTTTCAATTTTCTATTCTGTTCCACTGGTCTGTGGGTCTGTTTCTGTGCCAATACCAAATTGTCTTGATTACTGTGGCTTTGTAGTAGAGCTTGAAGACAGGGAGCATAATTCCCCCTGTTTTATTCCACCTTCTCAGGATTGCTTTGGCTATTCGGGGTCTTTTGTGGTTCCATATGAAATTTAGAATTATTTGTTCGAGTTCATTGAAGAAAGCTGTAGGTATTTTTGATAGGGATTGCATTGAATCTATAGATTGCTTTAGGTAGTATAGCCATTTTGACAATATTTATTCTTCCTAGCCAAGAGCATGGGATGCATTTCCATTTCTTAGTGTCCTCTTTAATTTCTCTTAGGAGTGTCTTGTAGTTTTCTGAGTACGGGTCTTTCACTTCCTTCGTTAGGTATATTCCTAGGTATTTTATTCTTTTGGATGCAATTGTGAATGAAATTGTTTTCTGATTTCTCTTTCTGTTAGTTCATCATTAGTGTATAGGAAAGCAACAGATTTCTGTGTGTTAATTTTGTATCCTGCAACTTTGCTGAATTCAGATATTAGTTCTAGTAGCTTTGGAATGGAGTCTTTAGGGTTTTTTATGTACAATATCATGTCATCTGCAAATAGTGACAATTTAATTTCTTCTTTACCAATCTGGATGCCTTGTATTTCTTTGTTTTGTCTGATTGCCGTGGCTAGGACCTCCAGTACTATGTTGAATAACAGTGGAGAGAGTGGGCATCCTGGTCTTGTTCCTGATTTTAGATGAAAAGCTTTCAGCTTCTGGCTGTTAAGTATGATGTTAGCTGTGGGTTTGTCATATGTGGCCTTTGTGGTGTTGAGGTACTTGCCCTCTATACCCATTCTGTTGAGAGGTTTAATCATGAATGGATGCTGTATTTTGTCACATGCTTTTTCAGCATCTATAGAGATGATCATGTGGTTTTTGTTCTTCTTTTTATTGATGTGGTGCATGATGTTGATGGATTTTCAAATGTTGTACCATCCTTGCATCCCTGGGATGAGTCCCACTTGATCATGGTGTATGATCCTCTTAATGTATTTTTGAATTCGGTTTGCTAATATTTTGTTGAGTATTTTTGCATCTACGTTCATCAGGTATATCGGTCTGTAATTTTCTTTTTTGGTGAGGTCTTTGCCCGGTTTTGGTATTAGAGTGATGCTGGCTTCATAGAATGAGTTTGGAAGTATTCCCTCCTCTTCTATTTTTTGGAAAATTTTAAGGAGAATGGGTGTTATTTCTTCTCTATATTTCTGGTAGAATTCAGAGGTGAATCCTTCTGGTCCGGGGCTTTTGTTCTTGGGTAGTTTTTTGATTACCAGTTTAATTTCGCTGCTGGTGATTGGTCTGTTTAGTTTTTCTGTTTCTTGCTTGATCTCTCGAAAGGTTGTAGTTTTCTAAGAAGTTGTCCATTTCTTCTATGTTTTGCAGCTTGTTAGCATACAGATGCTCATAATATTCTCTTATAATTCTTTGTATTTCTGTGGGTTCTGTTGTTATTTTTCCTTTCTCATTTCTGATTCTGTTTATGTGTGTAGATTCTCTTTTTCTTGTAATGACTCTGCCTAGGGGTTTATCTATTTTGTTTATTTTTTCAAAGAACCAACTCTTGGTTTTATTGATTTTTTTCTATTGTTTTATTCTTCTCAATTTTATTTAATTCTTCTCTGATCTTTATTATGTCCCTCCTTCTGGTGACTTGGGGCCTCATTTGTTCTTCTTTTTCCAATTTCAGTAATTGTGTCTTTAGACTATTCATTTGGGAATGTTCTTCCTTCTTTAGATAGGCCTGGACTGCAATATACTTTCCTCTTAGAACTGCCTTTGCTGCGTCTCATAGAAGTTGTGACTTTGTGTTGTTGTTGTCATTTGTCTACATATATTCTTTGATTTCTGTTTTGATTTGGTCATTGACCAATTGATTAATTAGGAGAATGTTGTTAAGTCTCCATGTATTTGTGATCCTTTTTGTTTTCTTTCTAAAATTTACTTGTAGTTTTATACCTTTATTATCTGAGAAGTTGGTTGGTCGAATTTCAATATTTTTGACTTTACCGAGGTTCTTTTTGTGGCCTAGTATGTGGTCAATTCTGGAAAATGTTCCATGTGCACTTGAGAAGAATGTGTATCCTGCTGCTTTTGGGTGTAGAGTTCTGTAGATGTCTGTTAGGTCCATCTATTCTAGTGTGTTGTTCAGTACCTCGGTGTCTTTACTTATTTTCTGTCTGGTTGATCTGTCCTTTGGAGTGAGTGGTGTGTTGAAGTCACCTAAAATGAATGCATTGTTGTCTATTTCCTCCTTTAATTCTGTTAGTATTTGTTTCACATATGCTGGCGCTCCTGTATTGGGTGCATATATATTTATAATGATTATATCCTCTTGTTGGATTGACCCCTTTATCACTATGTAATGTCCTTCTTTATCTCTTGCTACTTTCTTCGTTTTGAAGTCTATTTTGTCTGATACAAGTACTGCAACACCTGCTTTTTTCTCCTTATTGTTTGCGTGAGATATCTTTTTCCATCCCTTCACTTTTAGTCTGTGTATCTTTGGGTTTGAGTTGAGTTTCTTGTAGGCAGCATATAGATGGGTCTTGCTTTTTTATCCATTCTGTTACTCATTGTCTTTTGATTGGTGCATTCAGTCCATTTACATTTACGGTGATTATTGGTAGATATGTACTTATTGCCATTGCTGGCTTTAGATTCGTGGTTACCAAAGGTTCAAGGGTTGCTTCTTTACTCTCCAACAATCTAATTTAACTTTCTTGTTAAGTTATTGTAAATACAGTATGATGTTTCTTTATTTCTCTCCTTTCTTATTCTTCCTCCTTCATTCTTTATATACTAGGTGTTTTATTCTTTGCCTCTAGTTAGTATTTGGATTGTCTGCTTTCTTTGCTATGATTTTATTTTCTGTGATGACATCTCTTTAGCCTTAGGAGTGCTTCCCTGTAGACCAGTTCCTTTAAGATGTCTTGTAGAGGTGGTTTATGAGAGGCAAATTCTCTCAGCTTTCTCTTGTCTGGAAATTGTTTAATCCCTCCGTCATATTTAAATGATAATTGTGCTGGATGCAATATTCTTGGTTCGAGGCCCTTCTGTTTCATTACATTAAATATATCATGCCATTCTCTTCTGGCCTGTCAGGTTTCTGTTCAGAACTCTGATGGTAGTCTGATGTGTTTTCCTTTGTAGGTGATCTTTTTTATTTCTCTTGCTGCCTTTAATACTCTGTCCTTATCTTTGATCTTTGCCATTTTAATTATGTATCTTGGTGTTGTCTACCTTGGGTCCCTTGTGTTGGGAGATCTGTGGGCTTCCGTGGACCGTGAGACTATTTCCTTCCCCATCCATGGGGATGTTTTCAGCAGTTATTTCTTCAAAGACACTTTCTATCACTTTTTCTCTCTCTTCTTCCTCTGGTACTCCTATAATATGAATATTGTTCCGTTTGGATTGGTCACACAGTTCTATTAATATTCTTTCATTCATAGAGATCCTTTTATCTCTCTCTGCCTCAGCTGCTCTGTATTCTTGTTCTCTGATTTCTATTCCATTAACAGCCTCTTGCATATCATCCAGTCTGCTGCTAACCCCATCGATTGTTTGTCTCATTTCTGCATTGTCTTTCCTGACTTCCCTCACTTCCTCCCTCAGCTCTTGCATATTTCTCTGTAGATCCATCAGCACAGTTATGACTTTTATTATGAATTCGTTTTCAGGAAGATTGTGCATTTCCATACCTTCAGGTTCCCTCTCTTGTGTTGTCTGGGTCTGGGTGATCTTTGTACCATATTCCTCTGTCTTTTCATGGCGATAGAAGTGGTCACTGGTAGGTGCCACGTATGTCAGCTGGGCTCTTTAAGACTTAAAAAAAAATAACTACGAAAAAACAAACAAAAACGAACAAACAAAAAAAAGAGAAGAAAGAGAAAGAAAAGATTAAAAAAAAGAAAGAAAGAAAAGAAAAGAAAAAAAGCCTATCTGGAGTGGATTCTGTAAGGGTGTTGTATATGGCGCTGTTGCTCCACAATTCTGCAGCTGGGGCCGTGCTGCTCTTTGTAACTCTGGCCGGGGTGGATTGAACGGGAAGCTGTTGTTCTCTATGTGAAGTTTCAGTGTGGCTACCTTTTTCCAGTAGCCAGCCAAGGGGTCCGAAATTCCTCAGGACTCCCAGCCCACTGGGCTGAGCATGCCAGGGCGATTGTCTTCCCTTGATGGGCCCCCCGCCTCTCCAAGACTGCTAAAAACAGCGCGCACTTTTCTCTTGTCCCGGGACGCCGGCTGCACGGACCCGGGTGCCTTCCCAGCTGAAAACCTGCACCTTCTGCCTCTCCAGTATCCTATGCACCATGCGATGTGCATCAGTGCTCCCAGTGCAGATCACCAGGACTGGTTATTTCGTGGGCCTGTTCTTCCACTCCCTGCTGGCTCTGAATCCTCTCCTCCAGCTGGTGCACTGGGGTGGGTGAGTCCTCAGGTCCCGCAGGGACGCAGCTCCATATCTTACCAACCTCGGGGGGTGCTGAGTCCTCTCAGGTGCCGATGCAGGCTGTGCGCTGTGCAGTAAATTCTGGCCTGTCTTTTAGGAGTAGTTGTATTTGCTGTATTTTCATAGATTTATATAGTTTTGGGAGGAGATTTCTGCCGCCCTGCTCATGCCGCCATCTTCCCTCAGGTTCAATTATCAGTTTTACATTGTACATTCATTTGGTTTTCACAAAACATATAAGGTCTGTCTAGGTTCATTTCTTTTTTTATTTTTTGAATTTGAACCTCTAATTGTTCAGCACCATTTTTAAAGACTTCCCTATTTCTTCTGCATTGCTTTTGCTCTTTTTTTCAAAGATTACTTGACTAAATGTGTTTGGGTCTATTTCTGGGCTCTCTATTCAGGTCTATTATTTCTGGTGTCCACTCCTTCACTAATATCACCCTGTTTTGATTGTTAGTTTTATAGTAAGCCTTCCATTGGGTAGTATGACTTGTCAAACTTTCTTGTTTTTTGTTTTTGCGTCAGTTAATCTGGCTCTTTTGCCTTTCTATATAAATTTTAAATCAGCCTATTGCTATTATCAAAATAGTTGGCTCAGATTTTGATTAGGATTGCATTGTATATGTAGATTATATTGGGAAGAACTGACAGCTTAACAATATCAAATCTTATCTTTCAATTCATGAACATGGAGAGTCTTCCCATTTGTTTAGATAATCTTTGATTTCTTCTATCAGAGTGTTGTAGTTTCCATATACAAGTCCTGTACATATACTGTAATATTTATATCTAAATAGTTTAAAAATTTTTGGTAAGATTACAAATGTTCTTATTCTTACTTTTAATTTGATTTGATTCTCAAGTGCCAAACCCAGTCTTTCATGCATGGAATAAATGAATAATCTTGTAATCCATTTTGCTTTGATTTGATAATATTTTGTTGAGGATTTTTGCATCTCTGCTTATGTAAGATACTTATTTGTAGCTTTCCTGTATTGTAGTGTCTTTTTCTGGTTTTGGTGTTAGGAAAATGCTGGTCTTATACAATGTTTAAGGTTTTTTTTTTACCTTAAATGTATGCTAGAATTCACCAAGGAAACCCTCTGGGATTTTGTTATGGAGAACATTTTGAGGATACTTTTCAAAGGTTACTTTTTCCTTCCCATTACTAGAGCCAGAAAGGGATGTTTACTGATTCTTCACATTGAGAATCTAGAGGTGTCCCTGGAGGTAAAGCCTATAGAACTGTGCCTCCTCCGAGACTACAGCCCCCATGAGTTTCTCATTTTCACACTCATTCATACTCAGCCTCTAGTAATTCGTGAGAAGTACCACTTATATGTTCACACCAATTCATGACACAGGATCTTGCCTGTGACTCTTTCCCTCACCCCAATTTTTGTTTCCCAGAAGACCTCAGGTCTTTGATGAGTTCAATACATGCAGTTTATTTTCAGCTTGTTCAGTTGTTTTTCTTCCCCTTGTTTCTAGGATGGACGTGACCACTTCCAAGCTGCTTACATGTAGGAGTTAAAGCTAGAAGTCAACTTGTGAAACAATTTTATAGTGAGAGGGAATTTATCTGTTTTCTTAAGCAACTTTGTTACCTCACTGGCCCTGTCTTATCACAACTTTGGAAGTGTACATATGTCTCTGACCAAACCTTGGGCTATAATTTTTGTCAGGTGAACTATGCCTTGTCTATTTAGTTTTCCTTTTGTCATCTTTATATCCAGGAAATTGAATGTAAAATTGTAATTTTATAATGCTAGATATTTTTCTAATCCCTACATAAAAAACATATTAATCTATTAAGAATAAAAATAAATTCATTTAAATATACAAATAAAATTTCAAAATATTTAATTATGAAAGGTTCTTATACAATGTAATTGAAATTGTTTCAGAATTATTTTCATAAGCTATATTTGTTGGTATTGGTCCCTATTTTTTACATTGTCTAGTTATTTAATCATTTTCCCTGAGAAAGTGTACATTACATATTCATCACTATGTTAGGTTAATTCAGGCAACAATAAAATTTTATCTCAGGAAAATATTCTTGAATTATTATTATTTTTGTACTATTCTATTTCATTTCTTTGGTTTTATTATTTGAGGATTCATTAATAAAAATAATTTCATATTTATTCATTTTTGGTTCTATAGAACACATGTCTAGAACCACAGGATTGTCTGTGATTCCTTTAGATATTATTGCATATATCAGATAAAATGGACTTTCTTCAAATACATCACACAAACTAGCCATCTACCATTTAATATAATACCAAAAATGGAGGATTCTAGGTGATAGTGGAGAGAATGGAATAGCTTTTATATCCTTGAATCCCCTTTAAAAAATAGAGACATGAGAATGATAAATAAAAAAACCATTATTTTGTACATATCTATAAAAATATTAGTTTGTAAAGCTGTCCTGTAAACCCGCCATTATGTGCAAGTTCAGCATTCTACCAACTTCTTGACAAGAATAAGTTTCCAATCACTCCCTGCAACCTTTTCTCTTTTCTTACAGTGACTGTTTAAGACTAGGTACAAACTAAAACTCTCAAGAAAATGGGTATAGAGGGCAAGTAACTCAACATAATAAAGGCCATATATGACAACCCCACAGCCAACATTACACTTAACAGCAAAAACCTGAAAACTTTTCCTTTAAGATCAGGAACAAGATAAGGATGCTCACTCTCCCCACTTCTATTCAACCCAGAACTGGAGGTCCTGGCCAGGGCAATCAGACAACACAAAGAAGCAAAAGGCATCCAGATTGGCAAGGAAGAAGTTAAACTGTCACTGATTGCAGATGGCATGATATTGTACATAAAAAACCCTAAAGAATCCACCCCCAAACTACTAGATCTAATATCTGAATTTAGTAAAGTTGCAGGATACAAAATTAATACACAGAAATCTGTTGAATTCCTATACACTAATGATGAACTAACAGAAAGAGATATCAGAAAAACAATTCCATTCACAGTTGAATCAAAAAGAATAAAATACCTAGGAATAAACTTAACCAAGTAAGTGAAAGACCTATACTCTGAAAACTACAAGACACTCATGAGAGAAATTAAAGAAGATACCAATAAATGGAAACACATCCCATGCTCATGGATAGGAAGAATTAATATTGTCAAAATGGCCATCCTGCCTAAAGTGATCTACAGATTCAATGTAATTCCTACCAAAATACCAACAGCATTCTTCAGTGAGCTAGAGAAAACTTTCTAAAATTCATATGGAACCACAAAAGACCCTGAATAGCCAGAGCAATTCTGAGAAGGAAGAATAAATCTGGGGGGATTACACTCCCCAACTTCAAGCTCTACTACAAAACCACAGTAATCAAGACAATTTGGTGCTGGCACAAGAACAGAACCATAGACCAATGGAACAGACTAGAAAGCCCAGATATAAATCCAACCATATATGGTCAATTAATACACGATAAAGGAGCCATGGACATACAATGAGGAAGACAGCCTCTTCAACAACTAGTGTTGGCAAAACTGGACAGCTACATGCAAGAGAATGAAACTGGACTATTGTTTAACCCCATACACAAAAGTAAACTCAAAATGGATCAAAGACCTGAATATAAGTCATGAAATCATAAAATTCTTAGAAGACAACATAGGCAAAAATCTCATGAATATAAGCATGAGCAACTTCTCCCTGAATGCATCTCCTCAAGCATGGGAAAAAAAAGCAAAAATGAACACATGGAACTACATCAAACTAAAAAGCTTCTGTACAGCAAAGGACACCATCAACAGAACAAAAAAGCATCCTACAGTATGGGAGAATATATTTGTAAATGACATATCCGACAAGGGGTTAACATCCGAAATATATAAAGAACTCACATGCCTCAACACCCAAAAAGCAAATAATCCGATTAAAAAATGGGTGGAGAATATGAAGAGAGAATTCTCCAAAGAAGAAATTCAGATGGCCAACAGACACATGAAAAGATGCTCCACATCACTGATCATCAGGGAAATGTAAATTAAAACCACAATAAGTTATCACCTCACACCAGTAAGGATGGCCAGCATTGAAAAGACTAAGAACAACAAATGCTGGTGAGGATGTGGAGAAAGGGAAACCCTCCTACACTGCTGTTGGGAATGTAAGGTATTTCAACCATAATAGAAACCAATATGGAGGTTCCTAAAAATACTAAAAATAGAAATACCATTTCACTTGGGAATCCCATTCCTTGGAATTTACCCAAAGAATACAAGTTCTCAGATTCAAAAAGACATATACATCCCTATATTTAACACAGCACTATTTACAATAGCCAAGATATGGAAACAACCTAAGTGTCCATCAGTAGAAGAATGGATATAGAAGAGGTGGTACATATACACAATAGAATACTATTCAGCCATAAGAAAGAAACAAATCCTACCACTTGCAACAACATGGATGCAGCTGGAGGATATTATGCACAGTTAAATAAGCCAGGCAGAGAAATACAAGTGCCATTTCCCTCATTTGTGGTGTATAACAATGAAGCAAAACTGAAGGAACAAAACAGCAGCAGACTCACAGACTCCAAGAAGGGACTAGTGGTTTCCAAAGGGGAAGGCTGTGGGAGGGCAGGTTGGGAGGGAGGGAGATGGAGATTGAGGGGTTTTATGTTTAGTATACATGGTGTGAGGGGTCACAGAAAACAGTGCAGCACAGAGAAGGCAAATAGTGACTCTGTGGCATCTTACTACACTGATGGACAGTGACTGCATTGGGGTATGGGTGGGGACTTGATAATATGGGTAAATGTAGTAACCACATTGTTTTTTCATGTGAAGCCTTCATAAGAGTGTATAGCAATAATATCTTAATAAAAAATTAAAAAATAAAAGACTAGGTACAAACTCAGGAGTAAAAACTGCTTGTTCCTTTAACTGGTTCTTGAATACAAAGAATATAGAAGTATACAGAGATGTCATAATTAATCAGTCACCATCTATAATTTTTAAATATTTAGTGTTCCTTAAAGTGACATGTTAAAAATTAATAATTATTAATTACAAAAAAGAGATGAAATTTAGTAGGACATATATCTGCAGTGAGACCTTCATAAACACTAACTGCATAGCTCTAAAATTTACCGTGCACATGCTCTCCTGTCTCGAAAATACATTTGATATAAATTTTTGAATGATAAAATCTTTTTATTTCCAATTAATGTCAGGGGTGGCAGACCCAAAGTAATTAAGAATCAAACAAATTATACTTTATAAAGTCAGAAACTTACTTTTTTCCCCCTTGTTAATGACTCCTACTCTCACTGCTAGTCCAGATTCCCATTTTCCTTTGAATATTAATTTAAAATCTAGCTTATTTGAAATCTTTCTTGGTCATATTAGTCTATGAACATCTACCTTTTAAGGTTGGTTCAGTATACCAAATTGCCCATGTGATTCCATATGTTAATAAATTAAACTGTGTCCTATATGTGCATGTCTGTGTCCCCAGGGAGAACATAAACCCTTTGAGAGCAAGATCAACTAGAGACTGTTACCTGGCTTAAGCACCTATGTCAAAAGTTAAGGACCCAAATTCCTAGTCCACTAACCTCTACATCTTTCTTCCTGATAGTATGCCCTTTGTATATATGCCTTGATACATAGCCTTTGGTTATACTCGTATCTACTAACATATAATTATAACTTCCAGGTGGTACCTGTCTCTACAGTTTTATTCCAATATTCTTTTCACTCTTTCTGCTTATATAAGTCTGATCCAAGGCTCATCTCCAATCTCTTCTCTTCCAGGAGGCATTCTCACTTTATCCCATAGGACTTACTAGCATTGCATTTGTTGTCTACATAGAAATCAATTGTATTTAGTGTTTTGTGTCATCTATTTTTTTTAATGTTGTCATTTAAATTTTCATGAAATTTTTCTCACCTCCAAAATAAAGAGCTTTCTGAGTGTTAAAATTATTTCTTTGATTTGTTATAGCCCCCAAATGCCTGATACTGAGGAATACACAAGTGTGCAATTCGTAAGTGATGAATTTAATTTCTCTAGTATCTAACATTTCATCGGTCATGGTTGGGTGATCAGTTCATCTCAGAGAGCTCAATGTTAAGGGCACAAAAAGTGTATGAAGGGGTAATGAGTCAGGGACCATCCAAAACAGATAAAGGAGAATGGAGAAAAGGAGAGAGATAATGAATTTCTTCTTTTCAAAGGTAGAGTGAAATATCCAATTTGAGGAAAATGATTTGATTTTGAAGAAAAATGGAAAATTACAGGTAAAATGTAGATGAAACATAAACCTTAGTTGTAAAATAGGAGAAGAAAAGTTGAATTAACCCAAAAGAAATTAGGAACAGACAACATTCGGAGAATTTCAGTTAACAATAAATCCTTAGGTTATCTTGTCTTCCTTCAAAACATTTACAAAGCATTTATTGTGGGCAAAACACTATTCTTGGAACTGTGGAGCTTCAAAGATGTCATGGCTTTGTCTTACAAGGACTTACAATTCCCCAATGAAGGGCTAGTACCACTCTGCCACTTTCTGTCAAATCTTGGATTAGACACTCTGCCTCTCAGGTTTCCATGTTCTTCAGTAAAATGACTGGGTTGCACTAGATGAGGTTTTTCTCTAACACTACACAATTGAATGAAACAAATGGCCCAGTCATTTTCCTTCTGAAGATACTTCTGCCCCTTCATGCCCCTAAACATTTGTTTGCTGTCATAGACAAAGCTTTTAATACCAAACTGACTCTGCTAACAGGATGGGATTTTGACATTCGCCACACCTACTGCCAAGGAAGAAGGAAACCTCCAGGAAGGCTAATTGTGAAACCTGTCATTCTGAGGGCTTGGGCAAATGAAGAATTAGCTGATGCCCAGTGTGAGGTGTGAAAGCCTGTGGGCGAAACATTCAGGGGATGCAAGAGTTTTGGAAGCTGTCAAGAGCAACCTTGTAGTTATCTCAGTAGTAATAGAAAATCTTGGGAGGGAAAGCCGTGGTGGAAAGAGAGGTCTACCAATTCGAGAGTAGATCCGTACACACCTGCAGTGTGTGCAAAAAGAGGAAAAGTGTTGTTAGGGAGGCAGGAAACACCTGCAAGATTTCACACTGACGTTGCTGGCTTCTCCTTCAACAGTATACTATAAACATTTCTCATTTCTACAGGTTCTACTGGCAATTTTTTAGTACTGACTCTTACAATAACTCTACCAAAGTTGCAGTGGTCAGGCTCAAGAGTATAGAAGTATCTGAATGAAAAATTATATTGCACAGCTCCAGTTTCTTCATGTTATGCCACTTCTTCCCTGCTGTCCCTAGACAGAGCAAAAGTTATACCCATTCTTTACAATCCATTAAACCCATTTTATAACACTTAGAGATGCAACCCAAGTCCCACTTTTTGTGTCTGTATTCTCTTTGCTCATGATGCAAAGTATATCAAATATAATTTTTGAAAGGCAAGAAGTGACTTTCCGTGACTATCATTTTCATTTATTTCTACTTCTTGGATATTAGCCAATAGTTAAAGTGCTGTATTATTCTTGGGTTATAATCTGACTTCCCAAATAGTCAATAAGTATCTTGAGGGCATGCAGCAAATCTTTTTGTCTATATCTGTCATAGCATCTTGTACTGTATAGGGCACATATTAGATATCTAAACACTTTCCAAGGGGTTGTTGTCTTGATTTTCTCAGTTTAAAAAAAAATTGAGAGCCTTCTACTCCAGGGACTTTTATGTTTGATTGACTGCTACAAAATGGACTGGGCAGATTTTAATGATGTCAAGTCATTGATAAAGGTTTACAAGGTCTGCGTTAACCTTTTTCATTCCTTTAAAAGGGCAGATTACCTCACAGGCCACAGTGCAAATGTCAATGACTCACTGCAGGGAATTGGGTCCAGCTGGTGCATAGCTTAATCATTAGCTCTGGAGAGTGCTAATGAAATATTGATCTCAATATAACACTCTTTGGGAGAGTGTTTAAGCTAATAACTGCCCCTTAATACATAGGGATATATTAAGATTACTGGGTTGTGAAATCTGCAGAGATGGAAGTCATGGCTCTCTTCAGCCTTATGAAAACCACTGATTCAATAATATTTTATGGGATTCACTACTAAAGAATAGTTTTCTGTGGGTAATGCATTCAACTAAACCAGTAAACCAAAAAGAAAAAGAAAAATAGATTTGGGATGTTCCATGAGACACCAGTGGTTCTGGATCAGAGACCAATATCTGATTCAGACTCTGTATGTAGAAGACTCACCAATTCAGTGGGAAAAAAAATGATATTTTAAGAGATCATGGAGACTGGTCTGCAGACAGCAAGTCAGTGATTGTATTTAGGGAAACAATCAGAGATGAGAAAAGAAGAGAAAATATTCTAATAACTTTCCATTTTATAATTCTGTTCTCTTACTTAGGACTGGCTTTTCTGTTGTTCTTTTTTCTTTGTTTTCTGACCTAAGAAAAACATGCCCTGAATAATAACCTTCACCCCCTTTTAGTTTGCCTTAGCTTGAGTCTGTCTGTTTAGCTTGATTGCAACAGATTTTGCCTGATACAAATATTGGCATAAGAAACGAATCAAAGTAAATGTAGAATGGACTGAGTTGAGTTGGTACAGTCAATGGTGCAGATTCACTCGTCACAAAGAGTAAGACTGTCAAACCATGATATTCATGGTGAAACAGTCAATAAAGATACTACCTGTTAGCTATTGAGACTCCAGCCACATGGACACACTTGGTGAGATTTTGGCGGACTAGAATCAAAACAGCAGGAACAAAGGCTCTGTTGATTGGATGTCTTCAGTAAGGTTCAGAAAAAGAGAAACCACTCTGAATTGGAATTTTCCACCAGAAACAAATTCAGAAAATTTGGATGCTAGCTTATATTTGTCAAGTGCCAGAAGTAATTCATCTGACTACTAGTATTTATATTGTTTGATTTCTTTTCTTTCTATAGATAACACTGATACACTTTTCCAGAAATGGTAACACCCTGGCAAAGAGCATGGAGATATTTGGGAAGACTAAATTTTAGGACTACCAACCCTTCCCTGAGTAGCTCCTGCCGCACCCTCCTTCCCCCTTGTCCACTTGCCATTGCCATGACTAAACTTGGAAGACAACAAGGGCACATAATTCTGAGAAGACAATATACTGTTCCATAACTCTACCCCAGTGCTTTATTCCCTCAATCAAATCCTGAATCTATTGCAACTAAGCATATAAAAATAAGAATGGGCAAAGCCCCAGTTACAACTGCAAATCAATGGAAACAAAGTGATTATGGCACTAAATAAGGGACCATTAACATGGCCTAGTAATCAGGGTTCAGGTATTATTCTGACCAGCAAAGACCACTCAAATTAGTTTTCAGCAAATAGTCTCCAAAATATAGATCTGATAAGCAGCCAAATTGGAAGGCTTATCACGGAAAATAGAAAAACTGGGACATAGAACACCAGGATTAACTTAAACATTAGAACAGGGAGTCTCAACTCCTCACATGGATAGTTTGACCTACTAAGGATTCTAGTAAATGATCTGCTAAACCAATGTCATCTTCCACTGGGGCATCCTTGACACTCTCTCTTTTAGGTCAAGAACAATCCTCTGAGCAGAAAAAATGGACATTTGAACAAGGAGCCAATTCCCATGATGTCTAAATAAGGCAACCTAATTATTTCTTTGAGCAAACCTGATCCTGGCCTTTATCTTTTTATGTCTGACAGAGTACAAGGTATCTTATCACTGTCCTTAGGGTTTCTCTTTGCCTTTTTTACTAAATAGGTAGTCTGTGAATGTGTGTACACGTATGTGTCTTTCTCTACTCCTGAAATTTTGGTTTTGGAAGAGATACAAATTATTAATTAATGCCTTTAATTCCAGGATAAGGTGAGGTCACACTTGTCCAAATCTTCCTCCCATGTTCAGTTGTATCCCAGCAATATACATGGAATGAGAAAAGGTGATAAACAAATGGTTTGGCCAAATAACATCCAGAGAGAAATGTCAGTATGCATTATAAAAGAGGGTGTGACTCATCAAACTTCTCACCTAAGTATAGTATAGCAGAGAGAAGTGTGCAAAGAGTTTACAAGAGGCTGAGGCTTATAGTAAGAAGCACTCTGCCACAGTTATAATTCTGGATTCTGCATTCATGTCAAAACTTGACGTGTACAAACGAAATTTGAGTTGAAGATAATTTTATCAGTTTCAACATTTCTTCAGTGCAAACAAATGATGAAGACATTCTAGTTTATAGCCAGCATTTGGAAGCACTTAAAGAAGATTTCACAAATAGATTTCAGGATTTAGTCAAGATGATTATTCCAGACTGGGTCCTTGAACCTTCCTCGAACCTACAAATAGCAGAAGTATCGCTGCAGGAAGAGTTGATAGACTTGCCAACAAATGAAGAGTTGAAATTGAAATTAAAAAATGGATATAAATAATTTTGGCGTCAAAGGCAAATTCTAATATTATATCCAGACTTATGGACTTTAGCAGTTTTTAATTGAATTTCCATCATTATATTTAGCCGCAAGAGGACTTAATGTGGTCAGCAATCTATCAACAAAGAAAAGAAACAAACAGTCAATAGTGAAATGTGGCAGTTTAAGATTACTGATGACAAAAATGACACCAAACATCAAAAAATTACCAAGTTCAGCCCTCTCACTAATAAATATTTCATTAATTTTTTGAATAATATATACTTTTTAATTTTTTTAAATTTTAACTATACTTTGAACAATACATTAATATTTTTTCTAATAAAATGATTTGAAAAAACCTGTCCTTGTTTTATATATAGTATATATATAAAACACTTATATAGTATATATATAGAACATAATTCACCTAAGGGGATGTTTTCAAATCACTCTTTGAAAAATTGGGTGCTGAGCCAGAAAAGTTGGGAACCTATGCCCTAGCATACTGTTTGAATACCCTAGTTTGAGAAGAATGACTGTAGTGCTTAAGTGGCCAGACTTCCAAATGGCTTAATTGTGAAGGTTCCACTTAGGGAATGAATAGTCTTGAGTAAGTTTCTTAACCACTTTTAATGATCAGTTTCATCATCTCTAAATTTCAGATAATGCCTACTCCATAGAGTGGTAAGAGAATGAAATGAGGTGTTACATGCAAAGTTTAGAACATAACTGAAACTTGATGATCAGTAGATATCATCAATGTCATCCATAGTTACCAACTTCTTTGGGATATGGTCTCCAATATATAGGCATCCATTCACATTAAGGACCACTTTCTGATGATACACTTTTGAGCACAAATAATTTCAAGGTTTTTCTAGGAACTTTCCAAAGTGACTGTATTCATTGGAACCTGATACCCATTGTGTAAGTCTTTTATATGAATATTAATCTGACTAGGTTGTATTTTTAAATAATATATTGAAGTTATATGGTAAGACCTCTTACCTTTCAGTAGGGAATAAACTTACCTCTGAAGAAAATGGGTATTAACAGTGTAAATCATCTGAAAAAACAAACAAACAAAAAAAGGCAAGACCTTAAAATAGAAACAAAAATGCAGAAAATCAAACTTTAATAGATATGGGGGGATTCTAGCATCTCAGTTTTAGGGTCTTTAGTTTTAGATTTGAAGGATTAAAACATGCTTGAAGACATTCTTTGATGCTAGGGCCAGATGACTGTCTTACAGGGATACTGACCATGAGTAGGCACAGCGGCCTTCCAGAAGATTTACCTTGGCTGACTTGCATATTACTTCTAGATCTAACTCTCTTTAATAAGTTGTCAGTGAGATTTCCCATCCATTTTTAGATATGGAGGATTAAGAGGATCCATGGTTGAACCGCATGGGAAACTATGATAATAAATCGATTAAAAATGGGGGCAGAGGTAAACCTTTCCTGTAGGTATTGGAAATCTCTTCGTGGAGCAAAGCTCCTTTGGTGGCTCCTGTTAGACTGATGATCCAAACAGAGTTACACACCCACTGTAAACTCTCATTTTCACAGTTACTTGGTCGACCCTAAGGCTGTCTTGTTGGAATATGTGTTTGCAAAAGCTATTCAGTCCAATATATGAAGGTAAAAACTTTCCTAACTAAGAATCTCTTAAGATATGGTCCATGTTATGCAGAGTCTTAAAGTGGGAAAAACATAATTAGCAGTTTTCAGCTTCAAAGAAGATTATAAACACTGGTTAATTAAACTTCCTGACACCTCCTTGGAATGGATGTAGTTATTTCCCCTTTCTGGACAGGTTAAGATATCTATTCAAGGGAGAAGAATACAGCTGCTTCTCTCCTTCAGGGCAGCAGTGAAATGTTTCTCCACTCAGCAGGAGTCTAGGCTCAAAGTTAAGTTTAATCAAACATTTAATCAGTATCATTATACTGAAACACAATGTGCCTTACTTTGTGCTCTTTGGTTGCAGAAATAAAGTGTCAGTGTCCCCTGTCCCTAGAGAATTTAACATGAAGTTGAACAGATAGGACATTAAAACATTTTATTAAAATGAGAATGTAATTAGGTGTTAAATGACCCCTTCCAGATTGCCTTTCTATTCTCCATTCTTTACATTTTTATCAAAAAGATCTTTCTGGAATGCAAATCCAATCATATTACTATTATGCTTATAGTCCTTCCATGATTTTGTATGAATTAAAGAATAAACTCTAATGCTTGGAATAATAATTACTAACCTTCATGATCTTAGTCACTATCTCCCTGTTGGATTCATCTCCTTCCGTGCCCACGTTGGCACAGCAAGCCCCTGTCCTAGAAAATCTCTTGCTAATCTACATGATGCTATGTGTTTTGGTAATCCCCATGCCTGTGCTAATATGTTCTCTTTGCCCAAAACATTTTCCCTATTCCTCTCTCTCATGAACCCCTTCTCTTCCTTGAAAAATCAGCTCAAACTTCATGCATTCTCTGACAAATTTCCTGTCCCTGCCTTCCCTCCACCTCTTCTTCCTCTGAATCTCCATAGCACTTTATATATAATAAGATAAAATGGTTATTACATTTTCATATGCTATTGTGATTATTTGTCTCTCTCTAATTAGATTATGAATAAACCATAAAGAGCAGAGAGTGAGTTTTATTTATTTTTATATCACCAGAATCTGACATGGTTCCTGGCAAATTATAGTCAATATTAAATGGCTATCTTAACTCATATCCTAACACCCCATCCTTCCCATATTACACTGTGTTCTTACTGACTGTTCTGTCATCTCTGGCCTTTTGTATATGATATTCTCTTGGCCAGGAGTACTCTTTACCTCTCTTTTTTGTCATCTGGCTAATACATACCCACTTAAGGAGTACCCTTTACTTCTCCTTTTTATCATCTGGCTAATACATACCCATATATCAGGACTCCACTTCTCAGCTCTAGTGGGATGTCACTCTAAATAACATTCTCTGACTGGATTAGGAACAGTTCTTATGTGCTTTCATAAAAACAGTACATATCTATATCATAAACCTTTTTACTTACGTTTGTGTGGTCACAATTTAGTCTACACTTGATAATTTACATTTGGTGAAGAAAAAGAATAAACTGAATGAATAACGGATTCGTGTGGATTTAAATATTCTTAGAAAATTCCATAGAATAGATGTATATTAAATTAGTATTTGAGGTGTGAAAGGCATGTGGAATACAGAAAGGGAAGAGATAATTCCATCTGGCAGGAACATCAGAAGAGGCAGATATGATAATTGGTGTAGCTGCAGAAGCCCATGGGAAACCAGTCTTACCTTTGGAAGGGGATTTATGCTGTGGAGTTGTCCAAGAAAATAGAAGGTAGTTAAAGTGGGGACAGTTAGGAGAGAGCCAAGGAAGATACACTCTATTAATTACCTTAGGTGAATTCTTTAATGGCCATGTATAAATGACATGAATGTTTCATTTGGAAACTTCATTTGGAATCCTGGGGTGCCCAGTGAGTGAACAGAAGTAGTTGAACCCTCAAATCAAACTTAGGGTTCTTCACCAGCCATGGCTGCAGCCCCTTGGAAATTAGTTTTCTTAGATCAAGAACACTGAGTATTCATTTTCTCCCACCAAAGTCATAAAATAATCCTATGCATAAAGCATGTATCTTCTATTAATATGATTTAGATCCTACACCTTGAGGAATATTAAACCTGGCATCCTTGTGCTAAAGAGCATTTTGACTCTTATCAGGGCAGATTACATTTCAAAGGTCATCAAATTAGTGGAATGAATCTGGACCTGTTTGAGCCACCTGGAATAATGTGAACTAATCTCAAATATATTGTCTTTGATCCCCAGACCTCTCCTGAGTGAGAAGTGGGTCATAGAATTAGCTGTACTAGACAGGTTCAGGGGAAGGGCCCTGGAATGGCCAATCAGCTACTCATTATGGCAATAATCATTAAGTCCCTGGGGGAGAGAAATATCCAGAAACAGAGGCAAAGGAAATCCTAAGTAGCTGAGTACTTTGGCCCCAAATATCTAGGTTGTGTCTTAAGAACTGTACTAGACCACATTAAACAATAAAACACTTGCCTAAGAGTAGCATAGCTGTCTCATTTGTCTCTCCTAAGGGTCAGCGCTTTTTATACTTATAAATTAGGTTTGCTGACTGCAGAGAAGAAGGATGCGTTTGTAAAATGCATTTTCCAGGACTTTGAGCTCAGAAAAGCCCATTCAGAAGATGTGGGATTGGTTTCAAGGATATGCTGTTTAACCAGTGGCCAAGGTTCCCTGAGGTACATAGTGGATTAGACTATAGCCCCTTAGATTTGAGCACTACACTGATATAGAAAAACAAAAGAAAGAACATACCAAGAGGGAAAAAAGTAATGTGAGAGAACACTTGTCCCAATGCCAGAGCAAAACATATCTAATCAGCCTACGCTCAGACAGGAGGCAACCCCATCACCTTCCCTGCTCCAGCGGGAAGTTCTCACCCTTCACCTACATCTGTGGTTCTTCATCCAAATAAATCTTTGAGGGAAGGAGTCTTGAGCTCCATCTCAGGGCTAGAGGAATCTTCTATTACTATTACATGCAAAGGGTCAACTATTAAAAAGCAGAAACATATTTAAGGGCTTTTTGCAATCATGGCCAATACATATGAAAGCTTTTGTAGAAATTATTAGAAATAACAACAACAAAAAGATGTCAGACATGCCTGAACCCTCCCTTCCATTGAGATCTTGAACACACACTGGTGTTGGAACACTCATCTGAATTCCTTTTATTATGCCTTTGTCTTACTCCTTCTTTTAAGAAGATTTTTATTTCCTAAGGTTACATATATTTGATTTCAACAAGTACTAATTCTATATACTCAAAATAAAATAAAGTTTCCCTAATCCAATCCAAAGAGACCAGACTAGATTAAATAGGATTGAAGCCCTGACCTTTGATTTTTGGCTTTTTTTTTTGTAATGATCATGATTTGGTGACTATTTTTTATTGTAATGCTCATGAAGACATGACAATACCATGTTATTTATTTATAATATGGAAGTTATTTATCCATATTTTAGGTAATGGGCAAAATATTGAGGGATTTTCTATTACATAAAACTTGTATTTAATAGTTCACTGCAACAAGATAATGACTTGTCTGTTTAGTTTGCATTTAGTTGAATGGTGATAGTAATATTCAGGTAATTCACCTTATATGTTGCTAATATCTTGCATATGGGATTAGAAGAGCCAAATGGAGGTCATCCATTCAAACATCCTCATTGAAGGTTAAACCACTATTTGGTGATCTGTTAGAGAACTAAATGGAAAAATTCACATACACCCAATTTTACATGAGATAGCTGAGAGTTCAAGGGTATGCCAGAAAGTAGATTTTAATTCTCCCCAGCAATAAATTCCAATATAAAACAACCCTCTTTTTTCTGAACATGTCCACATAGAGACACACAAACAGCTGATCTCATCACCACACATTTGACCTGGATTCAATAAAAACACACCTATCTAACTCTTGAGTCCTCAGTGTAAAGCAGTCCTAAGTGAAGAAAATAGATATATATATATTCCTCTTTTTTTCTTTACTCATGCTAGACACTGGCCCATCTTATTAGAATGGTTGAAATTTACCTCCAGGCTTAAAGAACGAAACAAAACAAAACCTTGAACTTTAAAAAATGTATGCAGAAGTTCTATTTTTTTCCCCCCAAAAAAGTCCATCTCTTTCCAATAGATCCCTGATAGGCATTGCATTTTCACCCTTAAATCAATTTAGCCTTAAGCTCAATTTTCCTCAGTTGAATGCTCATCTTGATAAACTCCTTAGGGCTGGGTCCTTAGAGATTTTATTAAACCTAATTTTATTAAAAGTTAGGATATGAAAACCTTGTTTGCATAATTATCTATATTAAACATTTCTACCTTTTTCTTTAGAGACTTCACTGGTAATCTTCCCATTTTTTTCAGACTTTACATATTATTTTAGGATTTCAGACTTGCTTTCCCACCAGTAAACTCTATTAAAAAATGTAGTATATGACTGAAATTAAGAGAAACCCTACATACAATGCATTATGTTGGACAGAAAACTATGGTTGCTATTTTTGTCATATTCAGTAAAAGATTAGCTGTTGCCTCTCTTTCTCTGTGATACCTCTTCTATGACCTCTTTTTTTATGAAGTTGGATTAATGAGAACTGTCCTATTATATCACACACAGTTGTTATGAATATCAAAAAGGTGGTTTTGTTTGAAAATGCTCCAAATGTTCTGAAATATTACATATATATAAAATAATATTATGTTGTCCTTATTATGGCAAGAAGTTATATCAGCAGGAGTTATTAAGGGACTTTTTTCTGAGTCAGCTCACCAACAGGCATTTACATCAAAGCTATCAGGGGCCTACCACTATACTGAGTACTTTGAGATGATCTTGATCTTTGCTAACAATAAGTAAGCCAATTTGCGGCTCAGTCCCTGTACCTGACCCATTTGAACTAGAAGATCAGAGCAGAACTTTCAAGTACAAGGAATAGATGCTGTTCTCATCAACATCACCTCTTAGTTGAACTACTAGTCATGGTTGTGGGTATTTGCACTCCTTTGGAAAACCAAGCAACATTTCGACTTGGCAGATTTTGTAAGTTCACTGAGAAAAAGCAGGAGAGGACAATTCCCCATCCAGATGGTAACTAGCCCTATGAATGAATGAGGTCCTTTCATGCCAAATTTTGTCTAAGGAACAGATCTACATAGTGGGTCTTGTGAGCTGAGCGTAAGACTCTCCAGTATTCTTTAGATGATGTCTGATAAATTCTTCTTCATGTAGGAGAAACTGAAATGGATGTATATAGGAGCAGTAGTGTTTCTCTCTTGGAAAAATTGAAGAATATGCTGTCCCTTAATGTACATTATAAGTATATTACAAAGTAGGCAGAGCAGACATATTCAAATCACCAAAGCAAGCAACAGTTGATCACAGATGATTGAAAATACATCTAAAGAAACAATGCTTAGAGTAGAATTGTATAGCCAGAAATAAAAGTCCAATAAAAAAAAAATGAAAGGCAATATTTAACAGTGCAGAGGAAAATGAAGTGCCCTATTCTTCTGATAGGTCCTGCCTTTTGTACATGGATATAATAATCCAATATCACTGACTATGTAAATCATGTGCAATCTGTCTTTTCCTGATCTCACAAGGCTGTAATTACAAATGTGATAACATTAGAGATTCTAGTTTTTCAATGGTTCTCCACCATACCTACTAAGTGAGAACTTTGACTTCCTGAAAATTACTACTCCAGGTGTGTCTGGGAGCCTGTCATAGTACCCACATGTGCTCAAGAACTACCTCTCACCTACCACTCAGTTAATCTGTGTCTTCAAGGTGACCCCCCACTGCTTCCACTGCTTCCCTGTACCATGTGGCTGCCAGAGGGACCTGTGCAACTTCCACTCTGCTCCAACATGACCACTGGGTGCCGACTTTCTGCTATGAGCTCTCTGCATATTGCTGAGTAATATAAATTCCACTGGTCACTGTCACATCTCCTGGAGACAACTGTCTTTGTCAGGCACAGCATTTTCTTCCTAGGAACCACTGCCAATGTCTTAGATCTCAGTGGTTTTCTGGAATAACACTGCTGTGTTAGTCACAATTTACAGTAGCTACTTATGTTTAAGATAATAGTTTAATGAAATATGTATGGATCTTCCTCCAGTATGGCTACACCCTTTACAAATCCTTCCAACATCTTTATGAAGGTTCAAATGCTATAACCCCACTAGATTCTGTTATTATGCAGAATGTGTTCTTAAAATTTACTTAAGTCTAGATAGGTTCACATTGAATTTGATCACTTCTTTATTACATGTAATAATAGATATAGCATAATATTGTAGAAGCAGCACAAACTTGCACTATTTGTAGAATGAACTACTCACTTGACCTCTTTTCAGCCTCATTTTTTAATCTTTAAAATTGGCACAATGTGTACCTTAAAAGGTCATTGTGAACATTTAACGAGATAATATGCTTAGAAATTATTACAGTGTTTGATTAATGGAAAACCTTATATCATCGGTAACTCTTTTATCAATATTATTCGTTGCATTTTCCTGCAGCACCCTAAAAACTTGTTTCTATTTCAAAGCAGAACTCTCTGGGACCTTCTGATTATGAAGGGAGGGGATAAGAAAAACAAATTTACACTGATGTATTAGTGACTTAATGTGGGTTCTAGGGGACAAGCAATCATAGAGGTTGGGAAGAAAAACCAATACCCCCAAGAATGAATATTAGTCTTGAAATCTGAAGCTCTGGCTCTCTGGTAAGATTAGCTTTAATGACCCTGCTGAGGTGGTCCAAAGATTTACCTGAATGAGTTTGGCCTCAGAAATCCTATTATCCTCCCCACCCCAACAAACCAGTCAGCATGGAAATGGGCCATTTTATTATACGCTAATTACTATTCACTTTTATCAGCTAACAAATCTATTTGCACAGCACTTTTTAAAATTCAGGAGCTGCTATATGAATTTGTTGAAACAAAGAGGATCATTACCAAGTCCTATTATCCATCCTGCTGGCTCTTTCCTGGGTTTTAATTATTCTAGCCATGAGTAGATATTGAGCAGGAAGGCACATCACTGAGGTCCTGCCAGTTTGAGACATGTGTACTTGTTCTTCCTAAACCTTTGGCAGCCACATGGCCTTCCTTTCCTCCAGGACCCAGCACTGATGGTAGGTCACATCAAGCTCTGTCTCCTCTTCCTCATCATCCTCAATTAGCCAACACTGAGCTCCCACTAATGCACATTGTAAACCAGAGAGTCCCTTGGGTTTGGAGAAATTCTGAAGGTCTAGAATAGGGAGTGAAGAAGACAGGTAAAGGAGACCCTGTAAAAATGAGACTCGTTTAGTGCAGTGATTCTGTAGGACTGCCTGAATCCCTCCCAGGATCCTCTAGATCCACGGGCAATGGTTTTGTGACTGCCCAGGGAAAAGAGCATGAAGCTCTGGCCTTGTTTGGTGTCTTAGAAACCAAAGCCATTGATAGTAGCTGACAAGGAAGGAGTGATTAAGGTGAATTCTGACTATATAATACTCAGAAGCATTAGCATTCTTTACCTTCTAATATGCTACATATTTACTGTGTACACTTTTTTCAACTTTGGTGAGATATATATGACCAAAAAATGTAATAAAATGTGCAGTGGTAATTTGATATGTGTATACATTGTGAAAGGATACCCACCATTGAGTTAATTAATAAATCCATCATTTCACATATTTACCTTTTTTTTTTTGGTGAGAACACTGAAATTTTACTCTCAGCAAATTTTAATTATACAATAAAATCAACTATAATCACCATGTTATACATTAGAACCTCAGGCCTTATTCATCTTATAACTGAAAATTTGTACTCTTTCACCAGCCTTTCCTTCACCTCCTCAGCACCTGAAAACTATGTTTTCTGTTTCTATGAATTAGTACTCTGTTTCTATGAATTAGACTTCTTTTTTTTTTATTCCACAGATAAGTGATACCATGCAGCAGTTGTCTTTCTCTGGCTTATTGCACTTAACATATTGCCCTCCAGATTCATCTATGTGTTGCAAACGGCAAAAATTCCTTTTGTTAGGCCGAATAATGTTTAACTGTTTATAAGTACGACATTTTTTTTTTTCCGCTCATCTGTCAGTGGACCCTTAGGTTGTTTCCATTCCTTGGCTATTATGAACAAAGCTTCAATGAACATGAGGGTGCAGATATCTCCTCCAGATAGTGATTTTATTTCCACTGTATATATACCAAGAAGTGGTATTGCAGGATAATACAGTAGGTCTACTTTCAATTTCTTGAGGAACACCATACTCCTTTCTATAGTGACAGTACCAGTTTACATTCCCACCAACAGTGTATAAGGGTTTCCTTTTTTTATATCCTTGCCATAATCTGTTATCTCTTGCCTTTTTGATAATAGACATCCTAATATGTATGAGGTGGTATTTCACTATGATTTAGATTTACGTTTCCCTGATGATCACTGATGTGGAGTACCACTTCATGTACATTTTGGCCATTTGTATGTCTTCTTTGGAAAATTTATGTTCAGATCCTTTGCCCCTTTTTAAATTGAGTTATTTGTTTTTGGCTACTGAATTGTATGGGCTTCTTGTATATCTTGGATATTACCCTCTTATCATATATGTGGTCTGCAAATATTTTCTCCCATTCCATAGATTGTATATTCTTGATGGTTTTATTTGTTGTGCTGACGTTTTTTTTAATTTAATGTAGTTTTTTTGTTTCTTTCTGTGTTTGTTACCTTGCCTTTGGGTTTCAAATCCAGAAAATCATGGCCAAGACCAATGCAGAGGAATTTCTCCCTATGATTTCTTCTAGGAATTTTATGGTTTTAGGTCTTACACTCAAGCTTTTAATCCATTTTTAGTTTATTTTTGTGTATGATGTAAGATAGAGGTCTAGTTTCTTTTGCATGTGGATATCCAGTTTTCCCAGCACGATTTATTGAAAAGACAATACTTTCCTCAGTATATATTCTTTGTTACTTTGTCAAAAAATTAGTTGACCATCTATGCATGGATTTAGTTCTGGGCTTTCTATTCTGTTCCATTTATCTGTGTATCTATTTTTCTGCTAATACCAAACTATTCTGATAGCTATAGCTTTGTAGTGTAGTTTGAAACCAGAGTGCATTGTCTCCAGCTTGGTTTCTCTTTCTCAGGATTTATTTGGCTATTTGGTCTCTTTTGAGATTCTATATGAATTTGAAAATTTTTGGAGTTTTGTGCCTTTGGAATTTTGATAGATAGTGCCTTTAATCTGTAGGTATTTTGTTTGTATGAACATTTTGACAATATTAATTCTTCTAATCCATGGGTACAAATATCTTTCCATTTCTTTGTGTCTTCAATTTCTTTCATCAATGTCATATCTTTCAGTGTATAGTTCTTCCAATTACCCAGAAGTGTACCTAGGACATAAGTCCTCAATAATTATTGGTTTGATAAAGGAATCCTATTCATTTTTCTAAATAAATGAACAAATGATTTGTACACCTCATTCTTTATACCAAATCTATGATTTCCAATTCTTGAGTCTTTTAGGAGAACAGGAATAGGAATCCTAGTTTTACATTTGTTCTCAGAATTTATTCCTAAATTGGGAGATAAACCCAATGTTCCCTCTCAATCCTTGTCTAGAAGTAAGGGCTTGCCGAACTCATCTTAATCTCTTTGACCCCTCTCTTAATTCTTTGCTTATATTTGTACTTCTGTCATGTCTCCAAATCTCTCTCATTTCCATCCTTTATATGTTCTGCCTTTGACACTAGATGGCTAGTTTTCCTCTGTAACAACAGGAAATTGTAAAAAAAAAAAAAAAAAAAATGTCATTTTCTTTTTTTTTTTTTTCAGTTGCTCAGAAGACAACTGTTAGTGGCATGTAGGCTTATGGACATTTTTTTGTATTGTCTCTCCTGGGGGCCCCGCTCTGGTGTGTATTGGACAGGTATGGTAGGGAAAGGAGGATTCTGAAGGTTGATCTCTGTAGCAAGAAACTCTGCCTGTTCTGATTTCATCTTTAAAGTGCAATGACCTCCTTCAATACCTCATAGAATGTTGGGTATGAAAAGCACGGACTTGGTGTTCACCTAAGTCAGAGATCAATCTTGTGAATGGTCAAAGTCATGCTAAACTTTCATCTACTGAGCTCAAATTCTAGGTGGATTAGTGACTCACCATTTTCCTAAATTTACACTTCTGGTTACTTACATTTTAAATGATACCTTTCTACTTTAATGCTACCTCCTGAAACTAATAGTCATTTAATGTATTTAACAAAAATTGCATTTTTTGATGCTCTAAGCCTCTAGCCAAAAAAAGGTTCATTCTTATCTCCAATTTTAAGCCCACACTTGCAGTTCAGAGAGTCAATCTGATTCCCTGACCTAACACTTGAGGTCACATTTCTAAAATTAAATATGTGTGTATGCATGTGCACTCACAAACAACACCAGAACTAATAGATGAATAATACCTTCATATCCTTTACATTGTTCATTATTGAATGATAAGCACCAATCAGCCCCCATTTTGTTTCACTTATCAGTTTATTTTTTACATTAAAATATTTAAAGATAACTTTTATGGGGAAAGAACTATATTAAATATTCTGTATTTGAAGAACTTTCAAAAGATCTGTAAATTTGGGGGAATTCTCTTATTGCACTAAATAAAATGAAAAAGTGAAGTGAGTTTTTAAAAGCTTAATATACCCACTTACTTGTTCACACAAAACTTTAACAAATCATTGCATCTATTATGACAAAGGCCTTTGGTTCAAGGGCATAGATGTGAATGTATTAGAAATGCCTGGGAAATCTGTGCTGTGCTTGTGTTCTTGTCCCCTGTTACCAGAATTTTAGTTCTGAGTAAGTGCTACTAGTTGTCTGTGTCTTTACTGTGGCTGAATCTCACTGTGCAAACCTTCATCAGAAGGTATGTACGGGTAGAAACTTTTCCATGTTTTGTGAGAACACCCCAGCACATGGGAGAGGTGTGGCTTATACAGACAGTGACAGGCTAACAGCCCTGAGTGTCTCAGATGCCATTTCCCTCATTTAATATCTCACCCAATCTGTGAGTGAAATGTAACTCAGTGCTTTTGAAGTTTTTAATTTAGGGAAGAAGAATAAGAAGGTGCCTGGAAGAAAAATTTCAAGAAACGGCTAGGTTTATAAAGTTGTCTGGTGGTATCTGGGGGCTCCTGTCCACCAGGGAAGAAGTAGAAATGTTCTAGGCCACATTCACCTATGTCCTAGTCTCTGTGGTGATATACCATATTATTATCCCTTTTTTATTGTTAAAATGGTACTCTGGTGCAAATGAATTATAAATTCAACCTTATTTTCCTTTCCCAGATGTATGATGAATCAGACAAAAGTCAATTTCTCCCTGAGGGTTGTACTATGTTTCTGGATATGGTGATCTGCTTGGCTTGTTTGTTTTATTTTTTAAATAATCCAGTGAAAGATCCGTATGTAATGTCTGCATGAGATACAACTGGAGAACAAAACAGGTGAACACACATTATAATACTCTGAGGTATGGGCTTTAAACCTGGGGTGATCATTAACATTTTATTTTTCTGTAATATAGAGCCTTCCTTTTGACTAGACTTTAGTCTCAATAAGAATATGCACTGTGATTGTTTTATTCAATATTAAATACTCAGTGCCTAGAAAACTATCTAATATATAGTAAGAGACAAGAAACTACCTTAAGTGAATGAATGCATATTTATTTATTTTTTATTAATGTGTAAGTTCTTCCGACAGTTGAACTTGGGACTGAATAGTTATCTCATTAAGAAGGCAGAGGTTATTTGGTATATATAGGGTTAATCTAAGATGCTTTTACAAAAGAAATAAGGCATCAAATAGATATTGAAATATCATCCATGAATACACTCTCTGTATAAACAATTCTATGAATGATTTATACCTACCATTGAATGTCCTCAATATGATTTTGGCATAATATTTATACCTACTGCAAGGATCAAATATGTGAATAAGAACAATTCTTTGGTTTCACTGTTGATGGAGAACCATCACTTTGACATCTGAGCCTTTTGTATCTTACCACATTCTGATAGGCCACAGGCAAAGCTGTTGGTTATAGTGCTTAGTGAATGAATATGTGATCATAGATATACCAAAAAAGGGAATGTCTATCTTAACTGAGTTCCCCAAGAAGTAGAGCTTGATGCAAAAACTAATGAACTGAAGTGCCTTTATTTAACTTTATTAACTAACTTCATTAGTGGGAAAAACTCCAAAGAAACAGGAAGAGGAAAAGGGGAAGTGATGAAGGGAAGGAGGGGCAGCCAATATGCGGTGTCTGAAAGGGCTCTTCAGAGTTGAGCCTGTGTGGAAGCCAAGTGGGACTGCTTCATAGGAGTCCATAGCGAAGCCCACAGATTGGAGATACAGGCTCAGTCACGCTCATAATCATGACCATGAGTTGAGAGTTTGAGTAAAGTCAGTCTGAGCTTATGTGATGCTGGCTGCTGCAGCTATGATAAGGGAGAAACAGTGGCTCAGGATTCCAGAGACAGGTGAGGGTAAGAGTGTCTGAGAGAGTACCCTACTGGCTATTGGAACAATTGATAGACTGAAGGGCCCTGGATCAAATTTTCCCAAAGGAATGTCCAAAATATATGATCCATGAGTACTCAGGTGGTAAAGATAACCTAACCCTATGAAGGTAGAGAAACCATAATAAAAGGGATAGAGGAATGTGTTAATCAGAGGGCAGACAAAAAAAGAAAAATTAAAGTATACTTTAATATCTAAAGTATCATACTGAGATATCTAAAGGAGGACTTTTTGGTAGAATAACAGAGGTCTCTATAATAATGTATATTATAATAATACTTGGAAACTTCTTAATTTCTGTTTCAATAAAGTACCCACCAAAATGTCCAATACAATGTTTATACTACACTTAGAAAATATGGAAGGGTTGAAGAATTTCCAGAATGGCAACAGGAAGAAAGGATGAAGGTTAAAAAAAAGGAAAAAGTGAAGGAAGGCAGAAAGGAAGGAAGAATTTCTAGGTCAAGGAAAATTGAAGTCAAACAAGTCTTCATTCTTTTGGTGAAAATAACACTATTAACACTTCTAATATTTAAGAAAGAAAAAGTAGATCAATATTCTAAGAAACGAAATGTGTTGTACATATAAAAGAATGGATGTGAATGTGGACACGGGTACATTCATTGAAATCCAGATAAACTTTTCCATATGCTTCTAAAAAAGAACTGTTGAAAATAAACACTAGCTTAATTTCTGGAAAGTGTCTCTCCTTATATATATTTAACATATTATTAGATTTCTTTTTAAAGTTATGTTATATCTTATTAAGAGTATCCAAATTTTTGGAGAGTCATAATTTAGAGTCTTAATATTTCTTTTGGAGGAACAGTTTTTAAATTCATGAATTCAGGGTGTTGAAAACTCACAAATATTGTCTGTCAGGTTTTATTTATTTTCTTTAAGAGACCTTGAGCTTACTGACTAAAGGTAAAATTCTGCCAACTAGTACCATTTAACTATCTATTTATTCAATAAATATTTAGTAAGCCCTGTGTCCAGCACTATGCCTGTTAATGATAGTAATGCAATGGACAACAAGAATTAAATGTGTCCCATTCTTATGGAGCTCACATTCCAGTAAGGAAAGCAAATGAGTGCAAATAAACTAAAATAATTTTTAAAGTATCAGTTAAATAAGCAAAGACAACAAAGAAATGAGGAACTGAAAGGTCAAGGAAGGCCTTTCTAAAGATGTAAAATTTAAGTGGGAAAATTAAGAATAAGTGGGAATATCTACGTGAATAATGAGGGAAAAAGGGTTTCAGCAGAAAGGTAGCATGTAGTTCTATCTTCCCTGGCAATGAGAGAACTTTAGTGGACAAAGAAATTTAAAAAGTTAAGCATGGTTGTGGCACAGGGGGAAGCTCAGGAGGGTAGCTTGTGATGGGGTAGAATAAAAAGGCAGAAGTCAGATCATGTATGACTGGTCAGGCCATGATAAGAAATTTGTATTTTATAACAAATGGAATAAGAAACTGCTTAAGTGTTTTGAGCAGGTTAGTGGTTTGATTATAATTTAAGAAGCTCACTCTGGCTTCTGAGTAGGAAATGGATTAAATGAGGCCAAGAATAGATGCATGGAGACCAATTAGGCTGTTGCTGGCATTAGTCAATGTAAGTGATGGTGGCAGTTTAAACCGGACACCCTAGATTAGGAGGTGAATATATTTTTCAAATAATAATCAAATGAAAGGAAGACATATATACCATAAAAAATTGTTCATATGGAGTATAATTGGAAACTAGAGAACACCAAAATTATATTCAATTTAGGGAAAGATGGATATCGTAGAAGATAATTTAAGAAGATACAGAGTTTGAGCTTTATCTTGTGGAACTGAGGAATGGGGAGAAGAGTCGGGTAGAAGGAACAGTCTGACAAATTGCAGAAGAAGGAAAGGACTTGAAGGACCAGTAAGCAATTCCACTGAGGTGGACACTGGTCCTGAGAGATACGTTCATGCCATAAGTGGAACAAGAGTGTGAGGAGCCTCAGTGCTGGGGGTGGGGGTGACCGGGTGTCGGACAGAGTGGCGTCATGGCCAGGAGTATGCGCTCGGAACGAAATAGAAGAGGGAAGGCCGGGTGAAGAAAATTCCATGGAGGGCAAGAGCGCTTGTGAGGTGACTGAAAATGTTAAGTGTGATGGTTCTGAGGCTGGAAAATGGAAGATCTTGTCTCAAGAACTAAAAGAGGAGCACGTGATTAGGAGAAGATTTGCAAAAAAAAAGAGATAGCTTTAGTTCCTGTCACTGTCTTTGTTGTCACATTTAATTTTTTTTCTTACTCTTTGTATCTTTTTTAAATATTGGGTGTGGGGTAGACATTTTACAGACTCCACAGGTTCGAAGCACTAGTCCAGCATAATTTGGGATATAGAGTAGTTTGGCTGATTTCATACTTCAGCCACATATTTTCTTGCACCAAAATAACCTTAAAATATACAGCTGCTAGATTAGTACCAATCATAGGAAATTATTTGTAATTTTCACTACTAAATTCCTGTATAATTAACATATTTGGGTCCAGTGCATTTCCTCATTTACATATTTATCCGATTTTTTTTGTCAGTGTCTCATTGTCAAGAGCTATTTCAACAATCCCAATCATATTGATAGATTATGTTTGAGTAAATAAAAATAAAAAATGTTTTCTAGTCCTTTGTTCAATATTTGATTCCAGTATTTATATCCATATTTAGTCAGAAATCTATACAAAAAATATGTATTAAAAATGGTCATTATTAATAGAAGATCTACTATGTGCCAGATTCTATGCTACATTTTTTAGGTTATTTGCAATGCTTATAAAAATTATGTACTGGAAATACTTTTAAACATGCTCTACTGCTAAGGAAACTGATGCTCCATAAAGCTAAACTGCCCAGGACACACACAAATAAATGGTTTGTATTTGCTCCCAGTGTGTCTGATTCTGAAGTATGCACACACACTTTCCAAAATGCCTTAACTGAGACAGAGGAGTGGTTCTTACACCACTCTAAAAATGAAGTGTAATGATGAGTCAACATTATCATTATTATCGTCTTATAGTATTATTCTACTGCATGATACAAAAGATGCCCAAAAGAAATACTGACATGGTTAAAAGTAATTGTTCCTCTTCTAGATGCTTGGATTCTCTCTCCATCTTATAAGCGTTTGTCTCTTGCCTCACAAAAAAAGAAAAAAAAAAGTGGTATTTTACATTTGCAAGGGTTCTCATGTTTGGTCCTGCAATCAGGCATTAAGATCACCTCTCTCTGTTGGGGCATATAGACAAAAGCCAGCCTCACTCAAATATGTTGAAGATAAATAAATATGAGTTAGAAAAAGGAGGAGTGTTTTCATTACTTTTCAAGACAGTTGTGGACTTTTTTTGATACTGCACTCGTAATTCAACAAGCTGTCATTTCCTAATGGTTGGTTGCAATGTGGAATATGAAACCATCCCAATGAGCTTTGCTCACTGTTTCATTTAATTATTTTATATATCTTATTTGTTGAATGATTTTTTTTGCTTGTGCCTAATTTTAAAACATTGTGCATAAGTCATTTGGAAAATATTGGTTTACTGAGTTTGCAGATCTTCCAAATGTTGATAAATACATCCACTTATGGCACTATTCATTTTATCAGAAAAGTCATTAATTATAGGGAAGCTGTTCAGTTTAAGTTGGCAGATACCAGTTTTTCAAAATTTTAATTTTTGCTTGAAAGCTCATATTTGAGCAATGGCACAAATACTGTTTTTTCCTTGAAATGACAGGACCACACAGTTCATTTTCAAGAAAATGCTTACCCAATTCCCAAACCTGAATAACCGTTGTTCATTAGCTGTTTTGCCATGTCTTTGAAAAATGAAGATTTAACCACTCCATTAATAAAAAGTGATTACTTCAGTTTACAACTGAAACAGCACCAATCAAGTGGTTTTCCTAAGACAATTTAATATTTGGTGTGTAGCAGTAGTGCTTTACTACTATGGTTCTCTGCCAGAGTCTTTGTTCATACTAAGGCATTGCCAGTTTTACTCACTATTGCTTTTGCACTATTGGTACAATTGTCAACATGTGAAAATGGTAAATATCACCCTGAAATTATTGTGAAAATAGTTTTGACTCTGCAATCCTCTTGTAGAAGGTCTTTATGATATCCAGGGATTCATGGCCTCAACTTTGAGACCCATGATCTAGAAGATCTCAGTTTTAGCCATCTGTGAAGAATTGATAAACTTTTGCACTGTGCATATTGTTACATCATCCATTTCAGCATTATATAAATGTCTCTTGAACTTGATTCTCATTTTTGATGGACTGTGAAATTACATGAAACAATTTCAGATAGTATGGAGACATAAATGCTGTCCTGGCTGAGGTCTCTTAGCAATGTGAAAACTTCAGAGCTGATTTTTCCTCTAAAACCACCTTTTATTTCAATTAAAAAGGCACCAACTTCTTCCCATGAACTCTTTCCCCCCTGAAGTACTTTCATTCATGTCTAGATGTCATAAATACTTAACATTTCTAACTACTGAAACAAGTTATTTCAAAACCACTGCTTATCAAGCATTTGACCAATTTATTTTGATGACTGCTTTAACAATGTTTTGTTTTTATTTTTCCCTAAAATTGTTGACTAACATAGACCCAGCCTAACAATGAACAGAACAGGAAGGCTGACTCACAGGGGAGAATAGATAGCTCTTTGCTTTTGGCTGGCACACAGTGTGATACATATGATTATGTAGTGAAGAAGAACATGCAGAAGTTTGAAAACTATCAGGTGAGAAAATGAAATTAATTGAAACCTCTTTTTGCCTGTCATATCACAGAACCTTACATTTCCAAAGCAATTATAATTCAGTGATTAACCAGGATTTGGTTATTTTTCCTCTTCCTTACTCATTCCAACTACAAATCAGTCCAAGGGATTTATGCATTATTCATTCTAAGTCCCCATTCCCCCACTCATTTTCTAAATGCAAGTGATAACCAAGGAATATTTCATGTCTTTCCTGCACATCTTTCCTCTCCATGATTTTGCTTCTGTCTTTGCTTCTCATCTACAAACCAGCTTCCAAGAATGTGCTCTCTATTAAACATAACCAGACCAAGTTCTCCCCATTATCTTGGCCTCACATTACACATTATACTCTTTCTCTTCTTTACCCCTCCATCTCTTCCTCCCTCTCTCCTTCCTTCCTTCCTTCTTATTTAGCACTCGTATATCTATTGTAAAATTGAAGCTTTACTATTTATCATGAAAAATTAGGTTCTTTGAAATTCAGTCCTAGGATAGCAGAAGATACATGACAGACTTATACCTATATTAGTTTTACATCAGATATAAGCAAAAATACTAGTTACACTAGCTATTTTTCTTGGTTTAGGAAAATGGTGGAAGAAAAGAGTTCTTGCCCATAAGTAGGAAGGTGCTTCATAGTCATACATACCACCAACATTTCCTTTTCTGAGTGATATCCATATTAACACCGAACAATTCCTTATTTATTTTAATACCATTTAAACACTGACTCAGCATCTGAGTCTCTATTATCAAGCAAAGCATCAATTAGAATAAACTTCCCAATTTATATGTAATCAATTTACTCTACCTACACACACACATACATATATATATATTACCAAGATTAAGCTAAATGAGCAAAATAAATCTCCTTGACCCATAAGCTCTCAAACTTCAGGTGGGCAAAAGTGCCAATATTTCACATGGATGTTCTGTTTTTCTCTTTTACTGCAAATCTTTCTATATATAATAAACTTTTGTATCTATATATAATAAACCCATCTGTTATAAAGCCTTACCCAAACCAACCCTGCAAAGATTATTCTCTGTGATGACTTAAATACAAATTATACGTTTTAACCTTCTCAATTTTTATGTCCTTATGGACATATAAAATATATGTTATTTGTCTATGTTGAACCAAGAATTTTGGAGAAAAATGATTGCATATGCCTCAAAGAATGTGAATAATTGTATATATATATATATATATGTAAAAGTATACATATACATATGTATATAAGCAAATTGTACTTTGCATTTGCTTGTAATATAGTAATTACTATACGGTATATAAACTTTTTTGTTTGTTTTGTTTTGTTTTGTTTTTTTCTTTTTTTGTATATAAACTTTTGATTGTAAGTTCCTTAATGTAAAATAATGGTCAATTTCTACAGCTCCAGTTTTTAGAATAGTTTCTTAAACTACATAGTATAGTACCAAAAAATGTGTGTCGCATGGAGCTGCTGACTTCATTTTGCATTTCAAACATATCTCTCTCATCCTTCTACAAAAAACATTTAATCTCAAAATCTGAAATTTGGTGCTAAGTCTGTTCATTCTTAGTTTTCCTCTATAGCGGTAAGTATACCTAGTTCTATTTATGGCATTCATCTATTTTCTTTTTTATCAAGTTCATTTTTATCCTTTTATATTGATTGATCTATGAATAAGGAAAACATTTAATGTATTTTTCTGAATCTAGATGGCTTGACCTTACATATCCCGATGGACATCTCTCCTGTTCTGGATGTATTTGGGACAACCAATATCTTCCTGATCGCATACACAGTTGGCACAGTCAACTATTCACTTTTCTGACTTACTTTCCAGTTCTGGCTTCTGTGGCACCACGATTAGTGTCTCTCCATGCATTTATTTGAAATGAGTCAAATTGCAGCCTTCATCTGTAATGGGACTGGGAAATGTAATATTTTTAGCTGTGCATGTTGGCTATCCCCAACAGATTTGGTGATTTCTTAAAAAGGAAAAAGAGAATGGATATTAGATGAACAACTGTAGTCATTATCTTCATCATGCAAAGCAATTCCTCTTTCTCTTTATAAGCATTCTTGATAACTCCCTATTACCAGCTCCATCAAGTCCTACTTCAATGCCTATGGCTCAAACTGTCAGAAATGGTTGCATGCAGAGCATTAAGACTTTATATTCATTACACCCAGCACATTACAGTAGCTCTATGCTTACATGTTTACTCATAGCCCCATATCTCCTGTTCTCTGCTCCCAATACTTTTTTTCTATTTCATTTTTTTTGCTATTATTAATGTACAATTACATGAGCAATACTATGGTTACTAGACTCCCTCTATTATCAAGTCCCTACCACATTCACCATTACAGTCACTGTCCATCAGTGTAGTAAGATGCTATAGAATCACTTGTCTTCTCTGTATTACACTGCCTTTCCCATATCACCACCCCCTACATTATGTGTGCTAATCGTAATACCCCTTTTCGCCCCCCTTATCCCTCCCTTTCCACTCATGTTCCCCACTCCCTTTCCTTTGGTAACTGTTAGTCCATTCTTGGATTCTGTGAGTCTGCTGCTGTTTTGTTCCTTCAGTTTTTTCTTTGTTCTTATACTCCACAGATTAGTGAAATCATTTGATACTTGTCTTTCTCCACCTGGCTTATTTCACTGAGCATAATATCCTCTAGCTCCATCCATGTTGTTGCAAATGGTAGATTTAGTTTCTTATTATGGCTGAATAATATTCCATTGTGTATATGTACCACTTCGTCTTTATCCATTCATCTACTGATGGACACTTAGGTTGCTTCCATTTCTTGGCTATTCTAAATAGTGCAGCGATAAACATAGGGGTGTCTGTGTCTTTTTCAAACTGGGCTGCTGCATTCTTAGGGTAAATTCCTAAAAGTGGAATTCCTGGGTCAAATGGTATTTCTATTTTGAGTTTTTTGAGAAACTTCCATACTGTTTTCCACAATGGTTGAACTAATTTACATTCCCACAAGCAGTGAAGGAGAGTTCCCCTTTCTCCACATCCTTGCAACATTTGTTGTTGTTTGTCTTTTGGATGGAGGCCATCCTAACTTGTGTGAGGTGATATCTCATTGTGGTTTTAATTTGCATTTCCCTGATGATTAGTGATATGGAGCACCTTTTCATGTGCCTGTTGGTGATCTGAATTTCTTCTTTGGAGAAGTTTCTGTTCAGCTCCTCTGCCCATTTTTTAATTAGCTTATTTGGTTTTTGTTTGTTGAGGTACATGAGCTCTTTATATCATTTGGATGTCAACCCCTTATTGGATATGTCATTTATGAATATATTCTCCCATACTGTAGGATGTCTTTTTCTTCTACTGATGGTGTCCTTTGCTGTACAGAACCTTTTTAGTTTGATATAGTCACACTTGTTCATTTTTGCTTTTCTTTCCCTTGCCCAAGAAGATATGTTCATGAATAAGTTGCACACATTTATGTCCAAGAGATTTTTGCCTATGTTTTTTTCTAAGAGTTTTATGGTTTCATGACTTACATTCAGGTCTTTGATCCATTTTGAGTTACTTTTGTGTATGGGGTTAGACAGTAATCCAGTTTCATTCTCTTACATGTAGCTGTCCAGATTTGCCAACACCAGCTGTTGAAGAGGTTGTCATTTCTCCATTGTATATCCATGGCTCCTTTATCATATATTAATTGACCATATATGCTTGGGTTTATATCTGGGCTCTCTAGTCTCTTCCATTGGTCTATGGGTCTGTACTTGTGCCAGTACCAAATTGTCTCGATTACTGTGGCTTTGTAGTAGAGCTTGAAGTCAGGGAGCATAATTTCCCCCACTTTATTCTTCCTTCTCAGGATTGCTTTGGCTATTAGGGGTCTTTTGTGGTTCCATATGAATTTTAGAACTATTTTCTCTTGTTCATTGAAGAATGCTGTAGGTTTTTTGATAGGGATTGCATTGAATCTGTAGATTAATTTAGGCAGGATGGCCATTTTGACAATATTAATTCTTCCTATCCATGAGCATGGGATGAGTGTCCATTTATTGGTATCTTCTTTAATTTCTCTCATGAGTGTCTTGTAGTTTTCAGAGTATAAATCTTTCACTTCATTGGTGAGGTTTATTCCTAGGTATTTTATTCTCTAAGATGCATTTGTGAATGGAATTGTTTTCCTGATTTCTCTTTCTGCTAGTTCATCATTAGTGTATAGGAATGCAACATATTTCTGTGTATTAATTTTGTATCCCACAACTTTACTGAATTCAGATATTAGATCTAGTAGTTTTGGAGTGGACTCTTTAGGGCTTTTTATGTACAATATCATGTCATCTGAAAACAGGAACAGTTTGACTTCTTCATTGCCAATCTGGATGCCTTTTATTTCTTTGTGTTGTCTTATTGACATGGCTAGGACCTCTAGAACTATGTTGAATAAAAGTGGGGAGGTGGGCATCATTGTCTTGTTCCCGATCTTAAAGGAAAATCTTTCAGCTTCTCGCTCTTAAGCGTAATGTTGGCTGTGGGTTTGTCATATATGGTGTTTATTATGCTGAGGTACTTGCACTCTATACTCATTTTGTTGAGAGTTTTTATCATGAGTGGATGTTGAATTATGTTGAATGCTTTTTCAGCATCTATGGAGATGATCATGTGGTTTTTGTCCTTCTTTTTGTTGATGTATTGTATGATGTTGATGGATTTTTAAATTTTGCACCATTCTTGCATCCGTGGGATGAATCCCACTTGATAACAATGGATGATCTTCTTGATGTATTTTTAAATTCGGTTTGCTAATATTTTGTTGGGTATTTTTGCATCTATGTTCATCAGAAATATTGGTCTGTAATTTTCATTTATTGTGGTGTCTTTGCCTGGTTTTGATATTAGAGTGATGTTGGCCTCTTAGAATGAGTTTGGGAGTATTCCCGCTTCTTCTACTTTTTGGAAAACTTTAATGAGGATGGGTATTAGGTCTTCACTAAATGTTTGATAAAATTCAGCAGTGAAACCATGTGGTGAAGAGGTGTGGTTCTTAGGTAGTTTTTTGATTACCAATTCAATTTCTTTGCTGGTAATTGGTCTATTCAGATTTTCTGTTTCTTCCTGGGTCAGCCTTGGAAGGTTGTACTTTGCGAGAAAGTTGTCCATTTCTTCTAGGTTATCCAGTTCGTTACCATATAATTTTTCATAGTATTCTATCATAATTCTTTGTATTTCTGTGGTATCTGTAGTGATTTTTCCTTTCTCATTTCTGTTTCTGCTTATGTGTTTAGACTCTCTTTTTTTTCTTGTTAGGACTGGCCATGGGCTTATCTATTTTGTTTATTTTCTTGAAGAAGCAGCTTCTGTTTTCATTAATTCTTTCAACTGTCTTATTCTTCTCAATGTTATTTATTTCTGCTTTAATCTTTATTATGTCCTTCAAAACTGACTTTGGGCCTCCTTTGTTCTTCCTTCTCTAGTTTCATTAACTGTGAGTTTAGACTGTTCATTTGGGATTGTTCTTTCCTGAGGTAGGCCTGTATTGCAATATACTTCCTTCTTAGCATGGCCTTCGCTGCATCCCACAGATTTTGCGGTGTTGAATTATTGTTGTCATTTGCCTCCATATATTGCTTGATCTCTGTTTTTATTTGGTCATTGATCTATTGATTATTTACAAGCATGTTATTAAGCCTCCATATGTCTGTGGCTTTTTTCATTTTCTTTGAGTAATTTATTTCTAGTTTCATACCTTTGTGATCTGAGAAGCTTGTTGGTACAATTTTAATATCTTTTAATTTACTGAGGCTCTTTTTGTGGCCTAGTATATGATCTATTCTTGGAAATGTGCCATGTGCACTTGAGAAGAATGTGCATCCTGTTGCTTTTGGATGGAGTGTTCTGTAGATGTCTCTTAGGTCCATCTGTTCTAATACGTTGTTCAGTGCCTCTGTCTCCTTACTTATTTTCTGTGTGGTTGATCTGTCCTTTGGAGTGAGCAGTGTGTTGAGGTCTTCCAAAATGAGTGGATTGCATTCTATTTCCCCTTTTAATCCTGTTAGTAATTGTTTCACATATGTAGGTGACCCTCTGTTGGGTGTATAGATGTTTATAATAGTTATATCCTCTTGTTGGACTGACCCCTTTATCATTATGTAATGTCCTTCTTTGTCTCTTGTGATTTTCTTTGTTTTAAAGTCTATTTTGTCTGATACAAGAACTGCAACTACTGCTTTTTTTCTCCCTATTAGTTGCATGAGATATTTTTTCCATCCCTTTACTTTCAGTCTGTGTATGTCTTTGGGTTTGAAGTGAGTCTCTTATAGGCAGCATATAGATGGGCTTTATTTTTTTATTTATTCATGGACTCTATATCTTTTTATTGGTGTATTCAGACCATTTATATTTAGGGTGATTATTGATAGGTATGTACTTATTGCCATTGCAGGCTTTAGATTTTTGGTTAGCAAAGGTCCAAGGGTAATGCCCTTGCTATCTAACAGTCTAATTTATCTCACTTCATATGCTATTACAAACACAACCTAAAGATTCTTTTTTTTCTTCCTTTTTCTTCCTCCTCCATTCTTTGTATGTTATGAATCATATACTGTACTCTTTGTTTATCCCTTGGATGACATTTATTTAGTCTTAGGAAAACTTCCATTTATAGGAGTCCCTCCAGAATGCACTGTAGAGGTAGTTCGTGGGAGGTAAATTCTCTCAGCTTTTGCTTATCTGAAAATTGTTTAATCCCTCCTTCAAATTTAAATGATAACCTTGCTGCATAGAGTATTCTTGGTTCAAGGCCCTACTGCTTCATTGCATTAAATATGTCATGCCACTCCCTTCTGGCCTGTAAGATTTCTGTTGAGAAATCTGATGATAGCCTGATGGGTTTTCCTTTTTGATCTTTTTTCTCTCTCTAGCTGCTTTTAAAAGTCTGTCTTTATCCTTGATCTTTGCCATTTTAATTATTATATGATGTTGCCTTCCTTTGGTCCCTTGTGTTGGGAGATCTGTACATCCCCATGGCTTGAGAGACTATTTCCTTCCCCAGATGGGGAAGTTTTCAGCAATTACCTCCTCAATGACACTTTCTATCCTTTTCTCTCTCTTCTTTTTCAGGTATCCCTATTAAGCGAATATTGTTCTGTTTGAATAGGTCACACAGTTCTCTCAATATTCTTTCATTCTTAGAGAATTTTTTTCTTTCTATGCCTCAGCTTCTTTGTATTCCTCTTCTCTAATTTCTGTTCCATGTACTGTATCTTCTACAACATCTAATCTGCTTTTAAATCCCTCCATTGTGTGTTTCATTTCTGATATGGAATTTCTTAATTAATTAATCTCCATCTTAAATTCGTTCATGAGTTCTTGAATATTTTTCTGTACCTCCATAAGCATGTTTATGATTTTTATTTGAACTTTCTTTCAGGAGGATTGGTGAGTTCAATTTCATTTGGCCCTTTTTCTGGGGTTTGTGAGATTTGGGTCTGTACCATGTTCTTTTGACATTTCATATTTCTGTGTGGTGCCATCTATTGCCCAGAAGCTCCAGTATCTGGAGCTGCTCAGCCCCTAGGGTGAGGTTGGGTGTCATAGGGGAGCGGAGTTGGTACCTGGGGGAAGGAAAGATCTGTTTCCTGACTCCCGTCTGCCCTGCCTGTCTCCAGTATCACAGCCAGTGGGCCAAGCACACCGTTGTAAGCCTCTGTGCTTGGTTGATCTAGCTGTTGTAGGTGAGGCCTCTCTCTGGCTGGCCTGATGCCAGAGCAGTGACTGCTGGTTTGTGAGCCGGTGCTGTCAGGGCAGGGGGAAAGCTTAGCAGGCTGCATATCACAGTGTGGGGCCTCAGAGCTGAGAAGCCAGCCAGGGAGATGGAGTGCCTGAAGCTCCCCAAAGTTCCCAATCTGCTGGGCAGAGCACACTCAGACAACCTTGTTCCCCTAACCCTTCTCCCTTGCTGCAAGCTCTGTGCAAACCCCGCGCCTTCAGCAGCCCTCTCACTGCTACGAAGCCTCTCAGACCACTTGCCTTTCCCTTGTCTCAGAGTGTCCAGGTGTGGATCCCATCCTCCACAAATGGCCAGAATCTGTCTCTCCAGCACTCTGCCTGTCCCAGCTCCCCATCCTCCAGAGCCCCACACAATGTAGATTTCTTCTTGCAAAGCAGACCTCCAGGGTTAGGTGTTCAGCAGTCCCAGACTTCTACCCCCTCCCCCACTCTGTTTCTCTTCCTCCCACAGGTGAGCTGGGGTGGTGTAATGGCTCGGGTCCTTCCAGATCAAGGCTTTCATACGTTACCCTGTTTCGTGAGGCCTACTCTGTTCATGAGGTCTATATGCAGTCTGGTGCATCCTTCTTTCCTGTTGCTGTTTTAGGGTTAGTTGTATTAACTATATTTTCACACTGTCTGTGGTTTTGGGAGGAGTTTTCTGTCTCACCTCTCATGCTGCCATCTTGAATCCTCTTTTCTGCTCCTGATACTTTTTCCCCTTATGGAATGTCTTCTTTCTTCCTCTTTACTTACTTAATCTTACTCAATATCCAGGTTAAGTATCAAAATTTAAAGGAAGACTTAAGGCCTTAATTGTTGTTTCTCTTTAGAGAAGGTTTATTAGATGTAGATACTTTTTTTGCTTTCCTTCCTATTTCATGACTTCTGTTTTTACTTCCATAACTAGAAAGTTGTTGAAAGCAAAAACAAAGTTTTATATTTCTTTGCATCTGCTGTAATTCCAGTGAAATTTTGAGAACAACATAGCTGTTGCTCAAGAAATCTTTCATGATTGTTGTACTGAAACGTTAAAATTCAAACCTTATGTATGTCAATGCTACAAATGTCAGTTTATGAGATTTTTTTTCAGTATTTAGATGTAACACTTTTCAGGTTTTTTTTCATAAATGATGGAAATTACTTTCTCATATGTGGTATAAAATAAGTCTGTGAGAACTCAACAGTAATACTAAGGTTTGTGTTGGGAAATTTATGTAATACAAAATGTCACTGTGTGTTTTTTTATACACTCTGAATTTTTTAGAATAGAAACAGCTCTAAAATCTTTTATGATAACAGCAAAATACTCACTGAGAAACTCAGAGACTTGTTTCTGTGTAGGAAATAAAAGAAAAATTTCCAGAAGAATGAATTCTTTTTAACCTATCCACTTACTTACAGATTTATAATCTTAGAAATAATTTTAATTCAACATAATTCAGTAAATAAGCTTTGAAAACCCTACTGGTATTTCTATTTTGTTCCTCTTGAGAGAGAAAATATTTGGTAAGTGATATTAAAAACATTTATAACACAGTTATTTGGGAAATAAAATGAAATGCAAAAAACAATCAAAGAGAATTATAGAATGCCAAAATATTTATCATGTTAATAATGTTTAGAATTTTATAACAGACACCTTAATATAGTAGAGAATACTTAGAGCCAATTAATGCACCACAGTGCCTGGCACATATTGTGTATAATCTTTAAGTTTTTAACAAATATATGAAAAGCAGCTTTAATTGTCTATCATTTTGTGAACCAGTTCCAGTCTTATTTTGTGATCAGAGAGTTTGGTCTGATATTAAACTGATAATATTTGAGGTTTTTTGTGTGTCTACTATTTGTTATTATATTCTTATACACTTTCTGTGATTATTTTAAACAAATACATTTTTTTAATTGGATGAATCATGTATCCTACAAGAAAATTAAGTCAGATTGTAATTTCTTGATCAAATCATCTATATTCTTACTATCTTTTCTGTTAAGCTCTACTGAGGTATAAATTACATAGAGTAAAATTCTTATTAAGTTTACAATTTGCTAAGTTTTGACATGTATATACCATGAAACATTAAGACAATGAATATGTCTATTGCCCATAGAAGTTTCCTTAAACTACTTTGTAATTCATCCCTGTCTTTCCCTTCTATGCAACTACCAGTCTGCTTTCTGTCATGAATAATTAATTGACATTTTTGAGAAATGTATGTACATAAATTCATACTATATGTACTCTTTTTAGTCTGACTTCTTTTGATCAACATAATTATTTTGAGGTACTTCTGTTGGTGATCCATCCTTTTTTATCACTGAATAATATCCCAGTTTGTTTACCCATCCACCTCCTGACTGGCATTGAGGATTTGTCCAGATGATTTGTCATTTAAAAAAAGCTACAGTGAATATTCACGTGCTTATCTTTGAATAAAATGCACACAGTAAAGTGGTTTGGACATTTTTGATGGACCAATTCCAAGACTAGATAGGTAGTGGTAAAATGGTATCAGGGGTATAAGTGAACTACTTATCCTTGGTGAAAAGAGAAGTGGCATAGCTTAATATAAAGTATATATAAATAAAAGGGTATAGAGGGCAAGTACCTCAACATAATAAAGGCCATATAAGACAACCCACAGCCAACAGTATACTTAACAGGAGAAGCTGAAAGCTTTTCCTTTAAGAGCGGAAACAAGACAAGGATGCCCACCCTCCCATTTCTATTCAACATAGTTCCAGAGGTCCTAGTGATGGCAATCAGACAACACAAAGAAATAAAAGGCATCCAAATTGGCAAGGAAGAAGTCAAACTGTCCCTGTTTGCAGATGACATGATATTGTACATAAAAAACCCTAAAGAGTCCACTCCAAAACTACTAGATATAATATCTGAATTCAGTAAAGTTGTGGGATACAAAATTAATACACAGAAATCTGTTGCATTCCAATACACTAACGATGAACTAGTATAAAGAAAAATCAGGAAAACAATCCCATTCACAATTGCATTCAAAAGAATAAAATACCTAGGAATAAACCTAACCAACGAAGTGAAAGACCTGTACTCTGAAAACTATAAGACACTCATGAGAGAAATTAAAGAAGAAACCAATAAATAGAAACACATCCCATGCTCATGGATAGGAAGAATTAATATTGTCAAAATGGCCATCCTGCCTAAAGCAATCTACAGATTCAATGCAATCCTTATCAAAATACCAGCAGCATTCTTCAATGATCTAGAGCAAATAGTTCTAAAATTCATATGGAACCACAAAAGACCCTGAATAGCCAAAGCAATCCTGAGAAGAAAAAATAAAGTGGGGGGATTACCCTCCCTGACTTCAAGCTCTAGTGCAAAGCCACAATAATCAAGACAATTTGGTATTGGCACAAGAACAAACCCATAGACTAATGGAACAGACCAGAGAGCCCAGATATGAACCCAAGCATATATGGCCAATTAATATACAATAAAGGAGCCATGGATATACAATGGGGAAATGACAGCCCCTTCAACAGCTGTTGTTGGCAAAACTGGACAGCTACATGTAAGAGAATGAAACCGGATTACTGTTTAACCCCATACACAAAAGTAAACTCAAAATGGATCAAAGACCTGAATGTAAGTCATGAAACCATGAAACTCTTAGAAAAAAACATAGGCAAAAATCTCTTGGACATAAATGTGTGCAACTTCTTCATGAACATATGTCCCTAAGAAAGGGAAACAAAAGCAAAAATGAACAAGTGTGACTATGTCAAACTAAAAAGGTTCTGTACAGCAAAGGACACCATCAGTAGAACAAAAAGACATCCTACAGTATGGTAGAATATATTTATCAATGACATATATGATAAGGGGTTGACATCCAAATTATATCAAGAGCTCACACACATCAAAAAACATAATGCAAATACGCCAATCAAAAAAATGGGCAGAGAATCTGAACAGACACTTCTCCAAATAAGAAATTCAGATCGCCAGCAGGCACACGAAAAGATGGTCCACATCACTAATCATCAGGCAAATGTAAATTTAAACCACAATGAGATATCACCTCACACCAGTCAGGGTGGCCACCATCCGAAAGACAAACAACAAATGTTGGCAAGGAAGTGGAGAAAGGGGACCCTCCTACACTGCTGGTGGGAATGTAAATTAGCTCAACCATTGTGGAAAGCAGTATGGAGGTTTCTCAAAAAACTAAAAATAGAAATACCATTTGACCCAGGAATTCCACTCTAAGAAATTAACCTTAAGAATGCAGGAGCTCAGTTTGAAAAAGATATATGCACTGCTATGTTTATCGCAGCACTATTTACAATAGCCAGGATATGGAAGCAACCTAAGTGGCCCTCAGTAGATGAATGGATAAAGAAGGTGTGGTACATATACACAATGGAATATTATTTGGCCATAAGAAGAAAACAAATCCTTCCATTTGCAACAACAAGGATGAAGCCAGAGGGTATTATGCTCAGTGAAATAAGCCAAGTGGAGAAAGACAAATATCAAATGATTTCACTCATCTGCGGAGTATAAGAACAAACTGAAGGAACAAAACAGCAGCAGATTCACATAACCCAAGAATGGACTAGCAGTTACCAAAGGAAAAGGGACTGGGGAAGATGGTTGGGAATGGAGGGATAAGGGGGAAAAAGGGGTATTATGATTAGCACATATAACGTAGCAGGGATACGGGGAATGCAGTATAATACAGAAAAGACAAGTAGTTATTCTATAGCATCTTACTACACTGATGGGGTATGTGGTGAGGACTTGATAATAGGGGAGTCTAGTAACCATAATGTTGCTCATGTAATTGTACATTAATAATACCAAAAAATTATGTATAAATAATTTTTATAAGGTAAAAATGTAGATTATAATTGATAGATTCAGAACATGACTTCAGAAGCAGGCGAGGTCACTGGAAGAGGGAAAGAGAGCGATCTCTTCATAAGAACAGTATTTTGAAAGAATTTCTGCTTAAATTGATAAATTAGACAATATTTCTTTAGTTTCATAATCCATCCAAGTGTTGCCCCTTATTAGGACACTATAAATAATTATAGAGTGTGCCACAGTTTTCCTTGTAACCTGAACCTCATACAATTCAAGAACTCTCCGGAACGTGGCTGCCGCCCCTCCTGTCGCCTCATGGGACTGAACCTGACACCTGGCATCTGCACAGCCTTCTGTAGACTTTCATTCTTTATGGTGTAGAAGATTTCCTTTGTTCCTTGACTGGTGGTTACTTCTACCACTGGATTTTTTTTTTTTAAACAGAATGAAATGTTAAAAATTCCCAACAGGCCATGAAGGATTCTATTTTTCAGCCAAGCTTCCTTTTTTTTTTTTTCCAGGCAGGACACATAAAATTTAATTTCCTGACCTCTTCTGCTGATGTATAGCAGTCATTTTTCCACAACATTAGACTAGGTAATCTATTCTTAGGGCGACCTCGTCAAGCCTGACTGATATTCTGAATTTCTCTTTCTTTTCCCTATTTTATATTTATTTTTCACTCTTTTTCCCCCTTCATATTTTCTGATATGAAAATATGGTAATAACAATAAAATATCTAGGGAAAGATAGACTATATTTACCAATCCATGATGCTAAGATGAAGTGAGAGGGGAAAAGGTCATATTTTCCATTCCTGAAAATAAGGTAAAATAATAAACTTACACCTGACGAAAAACCCAAGAACTCAGCTATTAAGACCCCATCTGCCAATTGTTTTGATACTGACTTCATATTGGAAGGTAAATTTTAGTGTCAATGAAAAGTGCTGGTACAGTGACCACTGTGGAGACCAATATCTTCTATTAATGCCAAGAAGACACAGAAATACCATTGGGTTTCTGCTAGCTTGTCAGAATTAGTCACCACATTTGTTTTCAGGGGACTGTGGGAATGCTACCTTGTTTCCTTTGACAAGGCTGAGGACAGCACCAGGCTCAGAGTGGGCACCCTCTAGATTGTCATAATAATGTAAGGCTCTTCCTATATTCTTCTCCCTTTATCCTGTAGGCCATCAGAAAAAGGAGCACAGTCAACATGTTCTCGTTTTCTCTCTCCACAAACAAGACACTGGACAGCTGTCAAATTGGAATACCTTCTACTCAAGATCAATTTGTATCTGATTCAAACAACTGAGCTGGGAATGCAGTGAGTAAGCCCATTCCCACTGCCTAGAGGTCCAGGCCACATCAGACCAGAAGGTGGTGAGCAATGAACTGGTGAGTTGGTTGGTATAGTCTATCAGGAAATGATACAATAAGCAGCATTAGGCATTTATTAAGAACTTTCTGGGATTCTGACATTGTAAAAATGCAGCACCCAGTAGAAAACCAGGGGAAAAATTTTTAGTAGAGTTGGAGTTTCACTTATAAAAAGATAACAGAAAGCCACATATTCTCAGCATCAAATGGGTGATACTGACAGTAAAAACTAGGAGGTCAGATGAGGGTACGCCCAGCACGTACCCTAAGACAAGTCTTGAGCACCTTGAAGAATGGACGGGATTACACAGATGGGATGCAGGAGGGAAGACAGACCTCGATTAATGCAGTGGCACAAGTGAGAGCGAGAAGGGCCAGTAAATACAGAGGAGACAATGGTGCCACGTGACCAATTTGGACACACTATATAGTCCTGCATTATCACAGAGCCCCTGCCCATCGTAAACATAATTTATGATATGTAATGCATATCATAAATTATCCCTTACATTGAAAGTGATTTTTTAACTGTCAGTTATTTGAACTTGAGATCTTCTCTGTTGAATTTCACTTTGTTATTTATTTTACTTGATTCTATAAACCAGGTGCTATATTGTCCTTTTGTGTCTTTTTTTCCTAAAGTATATGCCTGAAAACTTGAAGAAATATGTAAAGCTCAATATTCTGATTTTACATACTTTTAAAAGGCTTTTAGTATTTCATTAGGTAAATAGAATTACAGAATTTAAAATATTAATGGAGACAAAGTCTACTAAAACCTATGTAGACCACTTGTGATATTTCAAAGGATTATTTCCAATGGTATAAATAGCTTTTGCTGAAGAGATTTGGTTCTTGAAGAAAAGTTAGATATGTGGTACACAAAAATCCCAAAATAAAAATAATTAATGTTTGACATATAAAAGAAATGTGACAAATCCTCATTTTCTGTTTACTTTCAGTTCACCAACCATTAATGTGGCTGTAATGCAATGAAATTAACCTATTCTTGTATCAAAAAATAATCCAAGACCACCCTCCCATTCTTTAATACAATGTATTATACCAATAACAATCATGTGTTAAATGAATACTTTAAGATAATGATCAATATTATTGAATTGGTTCTAGGAAGATAAATATTTATGCCCTTTGGAATAATCAGACACCTAAATCATTCCTTCCAGACTCATCACTTGATCTGCCTGTGGCTTCAATAGTTTCTAAACCATTTTGGATATTCTAGTTCCCCATTTGAATATACCTTGCTCTGTGCCAATCAATTCCAAATTTGCTATCTTATAGCTTTTTGCTCCTGTTGTTCTTTTTATTTGTTTGTTTTATGTTTTTCACTTTTTTTTTTACAAGCATGGGTTATATGGTGGAGACTTGATAATGGGGGAGTCTAGTCACCACAATGTTGCTTATGTAATTGTATATTAATGATACCAAAAGAAAAAAAAAAGAAAATGGACATCTGTGAGTGGAATATGCTTTCATCCCCAGTCTCTTTCCACTTCCCTCTACTACTCCACATTCTGATACCTGTGGCTTAGGGCTACATTTTGGACACGGTGAGTTTGAGATAAGAAATATGTATTTCAATAGTGAAAAAGATAAATGATTTTCCTTTGAGTGAGTATAATTTAACTATGATTGCTTCTGCAGTAAATGGGTTTAGAGTCTAAATATAATGTAGACAACTTGTACAATATATGTTGTAGACAATAAATATATCTTGAATAGTTGAATGAATGAAATTCACCAATAGCCTAATTCCATTTAGTTTTGCCTGCTCAGTGGTCCTAAATAATGTCCTAAAACACTCATGAAGCATTTTTTGTAATTTCAGCCAGTACTTAGAGTTCTGTACAATCTCTAAAAAGATGAGTAGAGAAACCGAGGCTGAAGGAAGAAATGATTGGATGACTAGTACCTATCTTTACTGCAAAAGAACATCATGTCTCAGTTGTGCCAAACTCCCATCTACTGGGTAAACCAAACCCACCAAATAAAAGAGTAGAAACTGTCAAAATGATGTTCTGATGAAGAACAAGAAAGTCTTGCTCAAAAAAAGCCCATTGCTAGGACAAGACAGTTTGTCAAGAGAGGGTGGAAAAAGAAATTGCCACATGAAACAACTGAACTCTAAGTGTAGATTTAAAAAGCGCCCATGGTGGGAAGTGTTTGGGACTTCAAATGGTAATGTATTCCGAAGAGTTCTCTGCTGGCTTTGATGAATATGTGGAATTGTCTACTTGTCTACTCATTACCACTTAAAAAAAAAAAAAAAGGATCTGACAATTCCAGCAATCGTCTCTAGCTTCTGTTGTTTTCCATTAGCAACGGGAGCATATTCTTTTAGTGAAACACAAAAGCTGGTATCCCAGGCTACCGCTGCGCCTTGCAGCACACAGGGAGATTCACTCATTCGGAGAGACGCTCAGAAAGGTGGTTAGAGACTGTTTTAGCACTTTATTTGTCCCAATTATCTGCTCCTGCCTATTAGGGTGAATGGAACATCATGGCATTGTTTATCACGGGCTTTATATTCGCTAATAACACTGTTGTTTATTACCGCAAACATGCTGTATGCAGTCAGCTCCGCTTCCGTTAATCCCCACCGCTCCAAGATCTGGTTTTGATTTTGTGTTTTCCCTTTTTTTTCATTTGTCTTTTTTCCCTACCCAAAACAAATTAGATCCCACTGAACCAACCAAATTTCCCACAGCTTGTGATTGTAAAGATGCCGTCTTCATTTGGGCTTCAGGTTGATTGGTTTCAAGCTAAAAAACCCTAAAGAAAATAACAGGGTGATACTTACATGGAGGAATGGCTCTACAACCATATTTCAATGGCAAGTGCCTGCCTGGGCATTTTCTTCCAGGTGCTCACAGCCTGAATTGCACTAGTTCGAGTAACCATCAGAGAAAAAGAGTGCAACAAACTGTTGCCATTAGATCATTTAGTCTTCCCCAAAGTCCTCTTCTTCCGTACAGTTTTACACAAACACATCCAGGAACTCTGCCTGGCCTGAGGGTTGCTGAAATGTGCTTTTAAAAATGCCCCTCATTTGGGCCTACAGGAAAGATAGTATCAGTGTAGTCTGTTATTCCCAGGATCACACTGAATTGTGAGAACTCTCAGTGTTCTCTTTCTCTGCATATGCTTGCTGCTTCCCCATACCTAGGGCCTTATTTAATAAACAATTAAGGTAAATGATCAATACCTAATCAGAAAGAACAATTCGTCAGCTATGCACATAGCAAACTGTTCTTTCTCACTCCCTCTACCCTCCCTCTTGGAAAGTGATTGTAATCTGGGACTACTTAGAGACGTGCCCATCATGAATATGGCAATAGAGAAGATAGATCTTGTACAAACATATGGATAGATTGAAAAGTGAAGCCAATAGAATAGAACATCTTGTTGAAAAGGCATATGCTAATTCACTGATGGTAGTTAGGAATACTTAAGTTTCAAACTGTTATTAATACTCAGGTCAACATGTATGGAAATATAATTCCTTTTGAAAGTAGCCACAGAACAGATATGTTTATAAAATACCAGGGAGGATCATGGTAATAGAAGAAAAAAGATATGTTCGTTAGACTAAGGCAAAGTATGGTTTTTTTTGGCTCTGGGATCTTCCTTAAGTTTACTTCTGAGTTTCAGTTTCCTGATTGTAAAATGTAGACTATAAACATCTTATAATCTTGCTTTAATAATTTTAAAAAATGTAAATATTAGTTGGAGCCCACAGTGGACTTCATTTTATATGCTTGAAATGGAAGTATGGAAATTGATGAAATATTTCCATTAAACCAGTTCTTTGTCTAACAGCAGAAGGCAATTCCAACTAGGTATTTTTAAGTATGTGTTTTACCTGCTTGAGAAGGTAAAACAGCTCAAAGAATACTTTTTAAAGTTCAAGTATATGAAAAAGAATAAGGAGGTCTTAATGGATAGAAAAAATAACACAAGAAGGAAACAAGAAAGTAAAATGAAATTCTAAAGTGTCACACACAAGATAATGACAGTTTTAAAAGTGAGGAGAGTGTTACAACTTCAAGTAATGATGGAGTAGCTTGGTCAGACAATCCCACCCACAGACAAGAAGTATAAAATCTGAAATGATATTTAAGAATAATTATTTAAATGCAGATGCTTGAGGGGTACTCTTGCAAGATTGATTGCAGCAGGATAAGATTTGTGAATTTGCAGCATTTTGCCGAGAGCACTCCTTTGAATAGAGGAGTTTTGCAAAAAGGTATAGCCTGACAGACTTGAGGTATCAGAGGGCAGATTTTGAGGCTGCAGAACAGCTGAAAAGAGGAATGGAATCTTTCAATGTAGGTAGCTGAAGAGATGAGTCCCAAAATATGAATATAAAAATGCATCCAAATCCATGGCTGACATGTAGAGGAGGAGGAACATTTCCAGGGGGCTTAAGGTTAAAGCAGAAAGTGAAAAGTGAAGCAACGTAGCAGCTCAGGAGACAAAATTTACAGGTTGAATATGGGCAAGTTATCTTTTTTTCTAATATAGAAACCACTCTTCAGAGGACCATTACAGAATTCAGAGCCTCTACATCTACGATCCAAGAAGAAAACAAACAGACATAAAAAAAACCCACACGCACACAAAAAATTTAGGCATTCAAAGAAAATAGGAAAATGTGAGCCAAATTCAAGAAAAAAAAATGTATCACCCAGATGCTAAACTTAACAGAAAATGATATTGAATCAGCTATTATATATGTTTAAAAGCTTAATAAATGCATAATGAAATAAAAGATCAAAAATCTCAGCATAGAAATGGAAACTACAAAATATATCAAATAGAAATTCTTGCATTGAAAACAGTAACTAAAATGTAAAATTAATTGCATGGCATTAAAAGCAGATTTGAAGTGAAAAAAAGAAAGAGTAAATTTAATTAATAATAGATTAATAAGATGTTACATTTAAGGAACAAAGAGAAAAAAGATGTAAGAAAAAGATCAGACTTGCAGAAATTGTGGAACAATATTAGTTGTGGTCTAATATATGTGCAACTGAAGCCCTAGGAGAAGACAGGGAATAGGGAAAGAGCATTTTAAAAGCTAGTAGCTGAAAACTTGCCAAATTTGCTGACATTCAGAAAATTACAGTCCAAGAAGCTTAATACGCCCCTAGTAAGGAAACTACAAATACATTTACACTTAGGCACATCAAAGGCAAATTTCTAAAATATAAAAATAAAGAGAAAAATCTTGAAATTAACAATAGAAAATGATAGATTTGCCTAGAGGAAATCAAAGATTCACATGATGGTTGCCCTCTAGTAACGGTGGAAGCCCAAATGTTATAGAGTAGCTTTACCATACTGAAGGAAGGAAAAGGGAAAGCTGTTATTCCTGAATTACAAGTAGAGAGAAACTATACTTCTATAACGAAGGTGAAGAAAAGGCAGTTTCAAATAAAAGCAAAACAAGCCCTCAAAAATGAAAGTGAAATAACCACTTCAAATAAATAATAAAATAAAAGAATTAACCAGCTGATGTGCACATATACATAGAAAAATACTACATATACTTCTCAAGATGTAGAAGAAAATGGCATCAGATGTAAACTAAGATCTGTGTCCTATGATCTAAGGACAGATAAGAAGTAAATACAGAATTTTTTTAAATCCCTTTTATAACATTTGAAAGTATGTGACTACTTAAAGCAAAATGTTTAACACTGTATTGTAGAGAGAGATTAAAATGTTGCAGATGTATATAATACCACCACCATAAAGAACAGGAATGACAAATAAAACTATGCTGTTAAAATTTCCTATATATCACACAAACTTGTACTACAGATTCTGACTGTATTATCATAAAGTAAAAATAAATAATTTAATTTTTAGAACCACTTAATACAAAAGGCTAAGGAGTTATAACTAAAACATACACAGAAGGATCAAACTAGAAATATATTAAAAGATTAAATGAAAAGATTGCAGAAATAGAAGAACAGAGGATTTAAAAAACAGAGGAAATGGAGACTTGCAAGATGGCGGCATGAGAGGTGAGACAGAGAGCTCCTCCCAAAACCACAAATTGTACAAAAATATAGTTAATTAATACAACTAACCTTAAAATAGCAACAAGAAAGAAGGCTGAACCAGACTGCAAAAAGACCTCACGAAGACAGCAGACCTCACTAAACAGGATAATGTAGGAAAGCCTTAGTCTGACGGGACCCAAGCCCTTTCCCCACCCCAGCTCACTGGCGGGATGAAGAGAAACGGAGCAGGGGTGGGGGGTAGAAAATTGGGACTGCTGAACACCTAGACCTGGAGATCTTCTTTGTGAGCAGAATCCTATAGTGTGTGGTGCTCTGGATGTTGGGGAGCTTGGACAGGTGGAGTGTTTGAGAAATTGACATTCCGGCCATTTGTGGAGGACAGGATCCACACCTGGATGCTCTGTGTCAGAGGAAAGGCAGGTAGTCTGAGAGACTTCCTAGCAGCCAGAGGGCTGCTGAAGGGGTGGGGTTTGCTTGCACGAAGCTTGCTATGAGGAAGAAGGGAGAGCTGGACAAGGTTGCCTCAGTGTGCTCTGCCCATCTGGTTGGGAACTTTGGGGAGCTTCAGGTGCTCCATTCCCCTGGCTGCCTACTCAGCTCCAAGGCCCCTGCTGTGACACACAGCCTGACAAACCTTCCTACTGGCCTGCAGGCACCTGCTTGCAAACCAGCAGTCACTGCACAGGCATCAAAGCAGCCAGAGGGAGGCCCCACCTACAACAGCTAGAGACGCAAAGCACAGACATTTACACATGTGTGCTAGACCCACTGGCTCTGACACTGGAGACAGGCACTGCAGATGGGAATCACAAAACAGATCTTTCCTCCCCGAGAATCCAGCTCAATTCCCCTATGAACCCCAACCTCACTTCAGGGGCTGAGCAGCTCCAGAGACTGGAGTTTCTGCACACTAGTGGGCACCACATGGAAATATGAAACCACAAAAGAACATGGTTCACACCAATATCTCACAAACCCCAGAAAGAGGGCCAAATAAAACCGAAATCACCAATCTTCCTGAAAGAAAGTTCAAAATAAAAATTATACATATGCTTATGGAGGTACAGAAAAGTATTCAAGAACTCAGGAACAAATTTAAGTTGGAGATTCAATTGTTAAGAAATTCCATATCTGAAATATAACATACAGAGGAGGGATTTAAAAGCAGATTAGATGTAGTTGAAGAGTCAGTAAATGGAATAGAAATTAGACAAGAGGACTACAAAGAGGCTGAGGCACAGAAAGAAAAAAGAATCTCTAAGAATGAAAGAATACTGAGAGAACTGTGTGACCAATCCAAACACAATGATATTCGCATTATAGGGGCACCAGAAGAAGAAGAGAAAGAAAAAGAGATAGAAAGTGTCATGGAGGTAATTGATGAAAACTTCCCCAATCTGGGGAAGGAGATAGTGCCTCAAGCCATGGAGGTGCACAGATCTCCCAACACAAGGGACCCAAGGAAGACAACATCAAGATGTATAATATTAAAATGGCAAAGATCAAGGATAAAGACAGACTTTTAAAAGCAGCTAGAGAGAGAAAAAAGATCACATACAAAGGAAAACCCATCAGGCTATCATCAGATTTCTCAACAGAAACCTTACAGGCCAGAAGGGAATGACATGGTATATTTAATGCAATGAAGCAGAAGGGCCTTGAACCAAGAATACTTTACCCAGCAAGGTTATCATTTAAATTTGGAGGGATTAAACAATTTTCAGATAAGCAAAAGCTGAGAGAATTTACCTCTCACAAACCACATCTACAGTGCATTTTCGAGGGACTCCTATAGATGGAAGTATTCCTAAGGCTAAAAAGATGTCACCCAAGGGAAGACAAAGAGTACAGAATATGATTCATAACATACGAAGAATGGAGGAGAAAGAAAAAGGAGGAAAATAATAAAGAACCTTTAGAGTGTGTTTGTAATAGTATACAAAGTAAGTTAAATTAGACTGTTAGATGGTAAGGGAATTGCCCTTGAACCTTTGGTAACCACGAATCTAAAGCCTGCAATGGCAATAAGTATATACCTATTGATAATAACCCTAAATGTAAATGGTCTGAATGCATCAATCAAAATACATAGAGTTACTGACTGAATAAAAAAACAAGACCCATCTATACACTGCCTACAAGAGACTCACTTCAAACCCAAAGACATACACAGACTGAAAGTGAAGGGATGGAAAAAGATATTTCATGCAACTAATAGTGAGAATAAAGCAGGATTTGCAGGACCTGTATCAGAGAAAATAGACTTCAAAACAAAGAAACTCACAAGAGAAAAGGAAGGACAATACATAATGATAAAGGTGTCAGTCCCACAAGAGGATATAACTATTATAAATATCTATGCACCCAACACAGGATCACCTACATATGTGAAACAAACACTAACAGAATTAAAAGGGGAAACAGAATGCAATTGTATTCATTTTAGGAGACTTCAACACACCACTCACTCCAAAGGACATATCAACCAGACAGAAAATAAGTAAAGAGACAGAGGCACTGAACAACACATTAGAACAGATGGACCTAACGGACATCTATAGAACACTCCATTCAAAAGCAACAGGATACACATTCTTCTCAAGTGCACATGGAACATTTTCAAGAATTGTTCATATATTAGGCCACAAAAAAACCTTAGTAAATTCAAAAAGATTGAAATTGTACCAAACAGCTTCTCAGATCACAAAGGTATGAAACTAGAAATAAAATACACAAAGAGAACTAAAAAGCCCACAAACACACGGAGGCTTAACAACATGCCCCCAAAAAATCAATGGATCAATGACCAAATAAAAACAGAGATCAAGCAATATATGGAGACAAAAGACAACAATAATTCAACACCAAAAAATCTGTGGGATGCAGCGAAAGCTGTGCTAAGAGGGAAATATACTGTAATACAGGCCTACCTCAGGAAAGAAGAACAATCCCAAATGAACAGTCTAAACTCACAATTAATGAAACTAGAAAAGGAAGAACAAATGAGGCCCAAAGTCAGTAGAGGGAGGGACATAATAAAGATTAAAGCAGAAATCAATAAAATTGAGAAGAATAAAACAATAGAAAGAATCAATGAAAGCAGGAGCTGGTTCTTTGAGAAAATAAACAAAATAGATAAACCTCTAGCCAGACTTATCAAGAAAAAAAGAGAGTCTACACACATAAACAGAATCAGAAATGAGAAAGGAAAAATCACTGCAGACACCACAGAAATACAAAGAATAATGACAGAATACTATGAAAAATTATATGGTAACAAACTGGATAATCTAGAAAAAATGGACAACTTTCTAGAAAAATACAAGTTTCCAAGGCTGACCCAGAAAGAAACAGAAAATCTTAATAGACTAATTACCAGCAAAGAAATTGAATTGGTAATCAAAAAACTACCTAAGAACAAAATGCCTGTACCAGATGGTTTCACTGTTGAATTTTATCAAACAAAACAAAATTTATCAAGACAAAACAAAAATGAACAAGTGGGACTATATAACACTAAAAACTTCTGTACAGCAAAGAATACCATCAGTGAACCAGAAGACATCCTACAGTATAGGAGAATATATTCATAAATGACATATCCATTAAGGGGTTGACATCCGAATTATATAAAGAGCTCATGTGCCTCAAAAAACAAAAAGCAAATAAGCCAATTAAAAAATGGGCAGAGGAGCTGAACAAACACTTCTCCAAAGAAGAAATTCAGATGGCCAACAGGCACATGAAAAGATGCTCCACATCACTAATCATCAGAGAAATGCAAATTAAAACCACAATGAGATATCACTTCACACCAGTTAGGATGGCCACCATCCAAAAGACAAACAACAACAAATGTTGGCGAGGATGTGCAGAAAGGGGAACCCTCCTACACTGCTGGTGGGAATGTAAATTAGTTCAACCATTGTGGAAAGCTGTATGGAGGTTCCTTAAAAAACTCAAAGTAGGAATACCATTTGACCCAGGAATTCCACTCCTAGGAATTTACCCTAAAAATGCAGTAGTCCAGTTTGAACAAGACATACGCACCCCTATGTTTATCACAGCACTATTTACAATAGCCAAGAAATGGAAGCAACCTAAGTGTCCATTAGTAAATGAATGGATAAAGAAGATGTGTACATATACACAATGGAATATTATTCAGCCATAAGAAGAAAACAAATCCTACCTTTTGCAACAATATGGATGGAGCTAGAGGGTATTATGCTCAGTGATATAAGCCAGACAGAGAAAGACAAGTATCAAATGATTTCACTCATCTGTGGAGTGTAAGAACAAAGAAAAAACTGAAGGAACAAAACAGCAGCAGACTCGCAGAACCCAAGAACCCAAGAATGAACTAACAGTTACCAAAGGGAAAGGGACTGGGGAAGATGGGTGGGAAGGGAGGGATAAGGGGGAAACGTGCTATTACAATTAGCACACATAATGTAGTGGGGGTGCTGGTGGGTTGGGGGGACACAGGGAAGGCAGTACAACACAGAGAAGACAAGTAGTGATTCTATAACATCCTACTACGCTGATGAGCAGTGACTGCAATGGGGTATGTGGTGGGGACTTGATAATAGGGGGATTCTAGTAACCATAATGTTGCTCATGTAATTGTATGTTAATAATAGCAAAATAAAATTTAAAAAAAGGAAAAAAGTAATGAAGCAATTATGGTGCCACACCTTGGATGAGCCTCGTAAACACTGTACTAAGTGAAAGAAGCAAGTCACAAAAAAAACTCCCCACATATTGTATGATTTCATTCATATGAAAGTCCAGAATGGGGAAATGCATAGAGATAAAAAGTAGATTAGTGGTTGCCTACAGATGAAATGGGGATGGCAGGAGAGGGGGATGATAGCTATAGGTTTCAAGGTTTACTTCTGAGATTATGAAAATGTTCTAACATTGACTATGGTGATGGTGGCACACATTTGTGAATATACTAGAAACTGTTGAATTGTATGCTTTAATGGGTGCATTGTATGATATATGGTATATTATACTCAATAAAGCTGCTTTTAAAAATTAAAAAATAAACATCCCTTTATAAGCATATCTGTCAACATAAAATATATTAAAGTATTTTATAAACATAAGCTTATAAAAATATAGGAATTTAAAAACAGAAAATAAAAAAAAGGATTAGGAATAGTAGAAACTAAATAACAACATGTCAACTTCTATCCAAGCATATAAATAATTACATTAAATGTAAGTGAACTAAACATACCAATTAAAATACAGGATAATCAGATTAAATTAAAAAAATCAAGACCCATTGTATGCTGTGTGTATGAGGAATATTTTAAGTCTAAAGACAGAAATGAGGTTAAAAGATATTGGTGGAACAAGATAAACCAATATTATTGTTCACAATATTCCCTTATTATTCTTTTAATGTCTGTGGATCAGTAGCGATAGTCCATGTTTTATTTCTGATATTAATAATTGGTATATCCTTTCTTTTTTCCCTGGTCAGCCTGCCTGGAGTTTATCAATTTTATTGATATTTTCAAATGATCAGCTTTTGGTTTCATCTATTTTCTCTGTCGACTTATTGTTGCTAATTTCATTGATGTCTAGTTCTTACTTCTTTTCCTCTGCTTGTTTTAGGCTTAAGTTCTTCTTTCTCCAATTTTCTAAGACAGAAACTTACGTTATTGACATTAAATCTGTCTTGCTCATATGTGTATGCAATGATAGAAATATCCCTCTGTAATTCCAATGCTGTATCTGTCTTGCCTGAGGGGGATTTCAGCCCCAGGCAAGTTTACTCTGGATTTGGTTAGACCAAAAAGTGTCAACGGGTCGTTTGGAGGTAAAAGGTCTCACACCAAGCTTTAGTCTCATGAGCAGGTTGAGCGCTAGAATCACATCTACCTCAAACAAGTCTACATACAGCAAGTCTGTCTCTGCCAGGCCTCTCTGCCGCCAGGGGTAGCACTGCGTGGAGCTCTTTACATAGCAACACAATTATGGCTCATTGCCAACAGGTGTGCAAGCATTCGCCTGTGTGCATGGCACATGCACAATGGGTAAGTAGATTAGGGTCAGGTGATGATCTTGGCCATGGTAACTTCCATTTTCCCTATGACATCCCGCAAATTTTGGTAGGTTGTTTTTATTTTGATAAAAGTAACTATTTCTTTTTTCTTGAGACTTCTAAGTAGTGAGTGCACTGATGTTTTCCCCATTACAGTTGTTCAGTTAAGATTTCTATGCATATATAAAATTTACTTAAAAAGAACTTTAAAATCCTAATAATAAAGGTAGTGAGCTAGATTTGACAATTTCTACAAATTAACCTTTTTTAAAAGTTTGAATGAACAAATATTTTACAGAAAGGAACAAAAAGGAAAAAGCATCAACCCAATGGAGATAACTGAAATAAGCCTTTTCTGAAGGAAGGTTAATCTGCTTTTTGGTGAAAAGCAGTAGCATCATATATTCTGTTGTACAGTAAAGATTATCTATGCCTTTGAGAGATTTAAGGGAAACTTTTACAGGTTTTTAGGAAATGAGTAAGTAATTACTTACAGTGAATGATAAAGAATGAGAACCCTCCACTCTGATAAGGTTTAAAGTAATAAATAAAGAACTTTTACCTTAAGGTGGAGTAATTCTCAAAGGATCTAGAATGGTGTTTCTCAGTGTTTTGAAAGAAATTTGAAATCAAACCTAGATCAAGTCTCCCTGACCCATGACTGTGAAAAGTTGCTTCATTTATCTTAACCTCCCTGTTTCACATACAAAGAGATGATATTCTTAGTTGTTAATAGGAACAGTGCATGTGAGAACAAGTAGGATGATACCCTGCAGGAGTGTGGAGCTTAAGATTTTATAAACCAGATTCTGTTGAAATGCAGTTACACTGAAAGTGAAAAGAATGAAAAAAAAAAACTTAGTTAAAGCTATAAAAACAGTTACATATTTTATGTCAGTTTAGTCCCCAAAGAGGAAACCTTTAAGAGATGGATATGGTGGAGAGAATAATGGATATGGAATTAGCCATTGACTTTTATTACTTGTTAGGGATCTATTATGTCCTAGACAGTGTTCTAGGCTCTGCAACTACAATGATGAACAAAATGAAATCCTGCTCTCATTGTTCTTGTACTCTATTGGGTCAAGTATAGTACCCAAATCTTGAAATAGTTCGACACTAAAATTCAAAATGTGGGCAATACACAAAACATATATGAATTTTTTTCAAAAGAGGAGGAAGTGACCATGCCAACTGAAATACTACTCCTGGTTTTTAAATTGGCGAAATAGTAGTCTTAGTTCTTATTATCTTTCCAATACTCTACACAGTTTCTTAACACAGTGAGTATTCAATAAACATCAGTTAAATGAAGGAATCTTGGGAAAATATCTCCATGCAACTGAGAACAGAGATTTTACATAGTTAAATGAGCTCTTCTTCATTGCAGAGACAGATTTCCAAATGTCTTACCTCTCCCCATGTCAGTCTAATTTTCACAAAGGGAAACAAAAATGTCATGACTAAATTGGTTTGTGTGTATGACAAAACATCACAAAGCAATGATGGGTCTCATAACTTTCATTGTTTTTGTTTATTTTTCTAAATCTTAACAAAAAGTTTATGATTTCAAAATTAGCAAGGTCAATTCCATGTGCTATAATGTGTTATATTTCATTATTATTGTGTGTGTAAGAATGAACATGGGAGGAGTGGGGATCATGTCTATTTGCTCATCTTCCCCTATGTGAAGCTTTGAATTGGACTGTTTGAAAGTGAATTATAACTGGCTGACTATACACTTATTAATGTGGCACTTTCACTTGATAGAGGATCTTTACTAGTGTGTTCCAGGTCTCTATGCTCAATCCTAGCCTTTTGTGCATTTATATTAAAGAACTGAAAAGGTCATTTCACAGACACCTGAAAGTTCAAAATAGGTAGAAAACATTATATGATAAAATCCAAGACAAATCTGATGGGTGTAACTTAAGTCTACTTAATAAAAACAAATTTAAGTCTTTATAGTCAAATCCCTATCCTACCAAACCTTGGCACTATCCTGAAATGTATATAGCTTTGAAAAGAGCTTAATAGTTTAATGCTAGACAGCTAAATATGAGGAGGCAATGTAATATATGGTGATTTAAAAAATAAGGTGTTTTTATTTTATAAAAATGATCATTAATTTGTACTTTAGTCTTCGGTATTGGTCATCTGGAATCAGAATACTATATCTGTTTTTAAGCATTCGCTGGAGGAGATCCTCAAGAGGATGTGATGCCTGGTTGACCTCCCAGCTGGGTCTGGGCAATGGGAGGCTCTGCACTCCCTCTGCTGCCTGTGGACTGTATGTTCCACCCACGGGTTCTGCAGCGGGAACCATTTTCAAGGATGCAGACTTGAGAGAGCAATGTGTTCTTAAGACCATCTGTATGGTATTCTATGACTGAACCCAATTAAGACCTCTTTATAAATTTTTAAGATTCTGGCAGACAGGTGCAGAGATGAGAAACTTGCAGCATGAGAAACTTCACACATAAATTCCCTGGTTTATTAAACTTGCCACTCACCAATCTGGAGAGGCCTGCCTCTTTTTTCCATGTCCCCTTACCCTCTGTGTTTGGGGACCAGTTTCAGATCCCCTCCAGGAAGCTCCCAAGTTTGGGAACCAACAGCACTACAGCACTACACTGCTGGGCAAGTACTTATAAATACTGAGACAGTGGGGATGTCTCAGCACCATCTCCTATGATAACTCATTAAAGGAGGCAGTGATGCTAACACTGGAGAGTTAGAATCTAAAGAGCACACAGTGGTGTTCTGAAAATATTTGAAGAGCAGTAATGTAGATGAAATGTAAATCCTATAGGCATATTTAGGATGGATGAGTCAGTCACAAAACGAATATGATTCTTGTCCAAGAAAAGGAAAATATTCAATAACTAATGTCTAAAATGGAATTCATTTCCTTAAAAGAGAATAATATTTTTAGTCTCTTCAGGTTTTTTTTTTATTAAGGTACCATTGATATACAATCACATGAGCAACATTGTGTCATTTTCAGGTTTTTATAAGGTCTGAATGCAGTTTGTCAATGATGTTGAAGAGGGACTTGCATTACTTGGACATGTTATGTGCAGCATGACAACTATAGTTAATAAAACTGTTTTGCATATTTGAAAGTTGCTAAGATCTTAAAAGTTCTCATCACAAGTTACCTAGACGTATTTTGGTGATCATTTCTCAATGTATACAAATATTCAATTGTTACATTTTACAACTGAAATATATCAGTTATAACTTAATAAGATTTTTCTGTAAAAATTAAAAAGCATTTTCCTTAGAGATCCAATATCACAGAGCACAGGTTTTCATGATAAAATAAGCAATGTTATAGCAGAAGACTAGTTAAAAATAACTTCTAGGTAACAAAAAAAAATTCATTTCTTTGGCTTATTTTCTTTTTTCACATTCTTTATACTTATTTGGTTTATGGCTTTCTGAATTACTAAAGTATTACATGAATATAACTTTATTGTAAAAAGCTTAAAGAAAAAGAGGAACTTAAAACATCTGGTATGATGGATGTGGTAGCGTAGGGACAGAACTTGGCACAAATAACATAAAATATCCCCCAATTTTGTGATCCTCTTACTAGAAGTTTTACAATTTTTCTCAGAACTCAATTAGCAATTTGAGAAGAGATGAAAAGGCTTAAAATTGTTGTTTCATAACTGATAAAAGAGAAATCCAAAGATTAAGTAATAGATAGCAAATGACAGAACCTACTAGTGTAAGAACAAAAGTTAGATTTGATGCCTTTGGGTAACCAATTGTTCACTTAAGAAATATGACTGTGACTTGGATTCTATAAAGGAAACTTTAAACTGTTGAACCAATCCATCTGATCTGTCTTTGAAATATAGACAAAGTTTATTACACTGGGAAGTAAATAATGGCTCTCAAATTGGACTATAATTCTCCATTCAGGGTTTTCTGTATACTTGGTTATTGAAAAGAGTGATTCTGACTATCTCCAACAAAATTAATCTCTCTAGATGACTGGAAACCCTGTGATGCGGCTTCTTAATATGAAATTCCAAAATTTAAGAATATAAACAGGGGCAGATCTAGCCTGGAACAAACCTGGAATAGCTTGGTGATCAGAAGTTGATTTCTGCAAACAGCCAGTTACTAAGAACTTGAGGCCTCAAGAAAAATCTTGTGACTTCTATAAGGATATTGGACTAGGGAACACAAAGTCTGTCAGCTCTAATATTCTGTTGATTTACATAAAATCATTGGCTATCAGGATCTGAGTCAAAGATCACAATCTGATAGCCTGTAAACCAGATCTGCTTCATAGCTGAATTTTCTTGCCCTTTCCCCTCTTATTGTTTTCAAGCAATCAGAATTAGGTAATTACATTAAAAAATTAGGACTACACCATCACTTTTTTGATATATAATGTATATTCATCAAGAAGTGACTATCTCATCATATTCATTGGTCATGAATTACTCAGTGGGAAGGGATTACTCACGACATCTATATGAGGGAATAGGAATTAGTAAGCTATCTTAGAATTCTGCCTATTGTAGAAAAGAACATTTAATTTTGAGGATTTGGAAAACATTTAGTGTTCAAATTCTAGTTCTTCTCTGAGTGCTAGTTTCATCATCTGTAAAGTGGAGATATAATACCAAATATCACAGTCGGGGAAGATAGAACAAGAAAGAATTCAGCACAGAAATAGGATTGCTAAAATTCTTGTTATGTTTGGCTTGGATTGTTATAGATTGATCAACAGGGCTTTTCACTTTGCAATTATAAAAGACAATCTATTTTTTTTTCTATAAAATGGAAGCTATGACATTTAAGTTTCTGCCTTGACTGGCACTAACTAGCTTGTCTTTGAAGTTGAGACTTATTTGCAGAAAAGGCTTCACGAGTTTGCTGCAGAATAAAATCAGATAACTGATGGGGGTCTCTTAGTAGGCTATAGTGAGTATTAGGTTCAGGAAATCCATATATAGATTTTATATATGTATATGTATATGTATATGTGTGTGTGTGTGTGTGTGTGTGTGTGTGTGTGTATACAGAGAGAGAGAGAGAGAGAGAGGGAGGGGGAGAGAGAGATATTGAATCCATTACTACATGTAGCTTAATAACTAGGCTCTCTCAAAGGCCTGTTAAGAAGCTTGGATATTCTTGGATATTCTTATCTCCCTGAAACCAGAAATCCTGATGTTGCAAACAACCTGATTTGGAGACCGGATATCTACTTTTCCTTCCATATTTACCATTCAGGTGAAGAGAGTCCATAGCACCTGTTCAGATCATTATATAATGAGAATCTTATCTAATGAGTTTAAAAACACATTCAGACTAATGAAGTCTACCCACTCCTACTGGATAAGAATAGTGAACAAAGAAGAGAAGCTAATTAAGCTAGGATTGAAATGCACATTCTTCTCAATTTCTCTCTCTGGCATGAATTGCTGGGACCCACCCTTGGCCTTCAGGCAGAGACAGTCGTTGTACACAGTAGGAAACAAGGATCATGTGACAGCAATGCAGCATCCCTCCATTCCATTCTCCTGAAGGCATCTTTGTTGAGCCTATCTGAATGTAGGAGATGCCTGGAATCCTACTGTGGCTAGTCCATTCAGGACTAGAGGCAATCTTAGACTAAAGATTTAGTGATCCTTATGTGACTGTCTCTTACTATTTTTTATGTGTTGTAGCCAAATTGAGAGTAGAGACTTCTGTATCTTCCTTTATAAGAGTTAGGTTTTGTCTTCTGCAGCAAAGGATCCTCATATGTCTTCAGGAGAGTCATATGTTGATAAATTTGTTGGATGCCCACAACAACTCTGTGTACAGTCAAGAGTAGATATCATTCCCACTTTACAGAGGAGGAAAGTAAGACAGACTAAGATTTTCAAAACTTAGTAGAATGAATAAGCAGCAAAACTAAAACTGGAATTAAGGTTTTCCTGATTGGTTCTGTGCAATTTCTGCCATTTTGCTTTTGGATATAGGATCTTTCTTTTTTTATTATTTTGTTATCATTAATGTACAATTACATAAGCAACATTATGGTTACTAGATTCCCCCTATTATCAAGTCCCCACCACATACCCCATTGCAGTCACTGTCCATCAGCGTAGTTAAGATGCTATGAAATCACCAGTTGTCTTATCTGTGTTACACTGCCTTCCCTGTGTCCCCTCCACTACATTATGTGTGTTAACCATAATGCCCCTTTTTCCCCCTTATCCCTCCCTTCCCACCCATCCTCCCAGTCCCTTTCCCTTTGGTAACTTTTAGTCCATTCTTGGGTTCTGTGAGTCTGCTGCTGTTTTGTTCCTTCAGTTTTTTCTTTGTTCTTATATTCCACAGATTAGTGAAATCATTTGGTACTTGTCTTTCTCTGCCTGGCTTATTTCACTGAGCATAATACCCTCTAGCTCTATCTATGTTATTGCAAATGGTAGAATTTGTTTTCTTCTTATGACTGAATAATATTCCATTATGTATATGTACCACCTCTTCTTTATCCATTCATCTACTGATGGACACTTAGGTTGCTTCCATTTCCTGGCTATTGTAAATAGTGCTGCGACAAACATAGGGGTGCATATGTCTTTTTCAAACCGGTCTGCTGCATTCTTAGGGTAAATTCCTAGGAGTGGAATTCTTGGGTCAAATGGTATTTCTATTTTTAGTTTTTTGAGGAACCTCCATACTGCTTTCTACAATGGTTGAATGAATTTACATTCCCACCAGCATTGTAGGAGGGCTCCCCTTTCTCCACATCTTCGCCAACATTTGTTGTTGTTATAGGATCTTTCTTAAAGCTACTATTTTACAATTGTCTATATAGAACACAGTGACAAAAATATTCCTCAAAAGTCCTTTCAACTTGTGTCCTTTCTACTAGTTTAGTCTTTAGAGTCTTTATTCCTATAGTAGAAAACTTATTTTGAATCACTTATATGAATTCTTTAATTTAGCAAATTATCAATTAAGTAAAAATGTAGTTTGCATGATACTTTGCCTTAAATGAAATTACATTCAAACCTTGATTGTGTACAATACTGAAAAGAAAATCACCCAGATAACACTGATTATTCATCAAGTTACCGTGAAATATGGAGTGGATCATACAATGCAACTCCATTTATCTACATGGTAATTTTCAATAGTGCTAAGTTCTATTGGCCATTTGTGTAGGTTGATACTGTTACATAGTACTAACAGATGCTAAATTAGTTTATAAAAACACCTCAGAACAACTGCAGCAGCAGATTGTTTGTAAGTAATAGGCAAAATTATAAAATTCAGATAACGTGAAATGCAATAGCTTATACTGAGACAAATAAAGGTACAGATAAATATTATAGACAAGTTGTTGAATGGACCAAACTAAGATAAAACCAAAACAAATGGATTCAGTATAAATTAATAACATTAATAATATAGTTTATTAGGTACCTTTCTACTAGGACACTTCCATGCATCTCTCATCCATTTTTTAGATATTTGTTATTATACATTCCTTTGAAATTTATGGTAGTGTTTTGTGCATATAAATATACATCCTATATAGAAAATTAGCAATTCATGGAAAATGATGAATAACATTTACCTGGAAATTAGGCGCTTGTAAAAAGTTCTATATTCCCTCAAATTATATGAATAAGCTAATTATTACAGTCAATGAAATTGGGATATTTCAATCCTATTCTAATGCAAACACTAGTGCCACCTTCACACAAGCAATACTTCACCGTAATGAGGCTGGATTTGATTCCATTTTATTTCTCCCCAGAGATTGTGTTATGCAATAAGAACAACAAAAATAACACAACAAACACTTAAAAACAAAACAAAAAGAGAAAGCCTTTCTACCCTCTAGAACTTGCTGCAGTCCACATTAGTTGAATGAGATTGAAATTTCTCAGTCATAATTAGAGATTAGTTGAGATAAACATTGAGATGGGGGGCATTTTTGATACATAATGTTAATTGTATTTTATTGTAAAAACATACCAGAATCATCAATGAAAAATATTTATTCTTGCTAAAACTTTTAATTATTAAGAATTTTTGATAACCTTGATTTGTAGGGAAGGAGAGAAGAGGTCGTTTTGGTGAGAATTTTGAAAAATGTGCACAGAGGAGATTTTAAACAGCTTTTTAATTCTTTTCAGTAAAATAATTTATTATTCCTGCTACAAAATAAGCCAGCCCTGTTGATTCTCAATGCTTTTTAATGCATTGTGACTAGCATTACAATGACTGACACAACACAGTTAGTAGAAGAAAAAGTTCTCACTCCCTCACCCTCTCTCTTCCTGTTCAATATGCTGGAAGAAAATGTCACAGACTCCATTGAAGGTAATAGGTTTAGATCACCATTACTCCTTCTATTCAATGAGCTGAGGCTGTTTGGGCCATTTCTGTTGGAAAATTCACCTGTTTGAAAAGATTCATTTTATTCAGTGCAGTAGAACAAAAAAACAGCACAGCAGTGGGCCTGCTACACCTTCGGCTTGCACTATTCTTTCTTTCTGATGTGGATGCATTCCACCCCAGCTACACAGCCAGGTCTAATTGAAATATATGGAAACCTTAGAAGCAAGGCCATTGAAAAAAGGTAGTAGATAAAATAGGACTTTTCTTTTTATTTGCCCACTACTGTTCTGCATTCCTTCCGCCTATTCCATCCTGCATGTTGTACTTCCTTTTCTCTTCTTCCAGTCATCTCTGATCCCTGTTATAATGCTCCATGTTAGCTGCTTTTCACAAGAAGCCTTGGCCTGGGGTCTTCCATCCCCGCTGTTATTCTTGCCCTAGGATGAGTCCCATGATCCATGGCCCTGCTAAATGATTAAAATGATACCACGTCTAGACTCAGATATTCTTGCAAATACTAGGGTAATGGCTTAGGCTTCCAGATACTTCCCCATATTACAAGATTTTCTTATCCTTAAAGAGCATTTCCTGCAAGAGGCTTGGGAGAAGGAAACCATTTATTCTATGTTTCCATAAACCTGACTCAAAGGTGTCTGGCAGTGAAATTGTGGCTAATTTTCTCATGTGATAAGCTGTGTTGACAAGGGGTATATTGATTGGGTTAGTGGGTGGGGTTTTCGGTCAACTCATGAACTCTGTCAGTCTTTCCAATTCTATTTTTTTTTAATTTATAATTTACTTTAGTATCATTAATCTACAATTATATATGCAATATTATGGTTATTAAACTACCCCCTTCAACAGGTCCCCCCCACCAATCCCATTAAAGTCACCATCCATCAGAGCAGTGAGATGCTATAGAATCACTACTTGTCTTCTCTGAGTTGTACAGCCCTCTCTGCGCCCCCCAACATTGCGTCTGCTAATCGAATGCCCATTTTCCCCCTTATCCCTCCCTTCCCACCCATCCTCCCCAGACCCTTTCCCTCTGGGAACTATTAGACCATTCTTGGGTTCTGTGACTTTGCTGCTGTTTTGTTCCTTCAGTTTTTTTCTTTGTTCTTACACTCCACATATGAGTGAAATCACTTGATACTTGTCTTTTTCTGCTTGGCTTATTTCACTGAGCATAATACCCACTAGCTCCATCAATGTTGTTGCAAATGGTAGGATTTGTTTTCTTCTTATGGCTTTAAATATTCCATTGTGTATATGTACCACATCTTCTTTATGCATTCATCTACTGATGGACACTTAGGTTGCTTCCATTTCTTGGCTACTGTAAATAGTGCTGCGATAAAGAGAGCAGTGCATATGTCTTTTTCAAATTGGGCTGCTGCATTCTTAGGGTAAATTCATAGGAGTGGGATTCCTGAGTCAAATGGTATTTCTATTTTGAGTTTTTTGAGGAACCTCCATACTGCTTTCCAAAATGGTTGTACTAATTTGCACTCCCACCAGAAGTGTAGGAGGGTTCCCCTTTCTCCACATCCTCACCAACATTTGTTGTTGTTTGTGTTTTGGATGTTGGCCATCCTCACTGGTGTGAGATGATATCTCATTGTGGTTTTAATCTGCATTTCTCTGATGACCAGCAATGTGGAGCATCTTTTCATGTGCCTGTTGGCCATCTGAATTTCTTCTTTGGAGAAGTGTCTATTCATGTCCTCTGTCCATTTCTTAATTGGATTATTTGCTTTTTGTTTGTGGAGGTGCATGAGTTCTTTATATATTTTGGGTGTCAACCCCTTATCAGATACGTCATTTATGAATATATTCTCCCCTAATGTAGGACATCTTTTTGTTCTACTGATGGTGTTCTTTGCTGTACAGAAGCTTTTCAGCTTGATATAGTCCCACTTGTTCAGTTTTGCTTTTGTTTCCCTTGCTCGGGGAGATATGTTCACGAAGAAGTCGCTCATGTTTATGTCCAAGAGATTTTTGCCTATGTTTCTTTCTATGAGTTTTATGGTTTCATAACTTACATTCAGGTCTTTGATTCACCTTGAGTTTACCATTATGTATGGGGCTAGACAGTAGTCCAATTTCATTCTCTTACATGTAGCTGTCCAGTTTTGCCAACACCAGGTGCTGAGGAGGCTGTCATTTCCCCGTTGTATATCCAAGGTTCCTTTATCAAATATTAATTGGCTGTAAGTGTTTGGGTTAATGTTTGGATTTTCTATTCTGTTCCACTGGTCTGTGGGTCTGTTTTTGTGCCAATACCAAATTGTCTTGAGTACTGTGGCTTTGTAGTAGAGCTTGAAGTCAGGGAGCATAATTCCCCCTGTTTTATTCTTCCTTCTCAGGATTACGTTGGCTATTCGGGGTCTTTTGTGTTTCCATATGAATTTTAGAATTATTTGTTCCAGTTCATTGAAGAAAGCTGTTGGTATTTTGATAGGGATTGCATTGAATCTGTGGATTGCTTTAGGTAGTATAACCATTTTGACAATATTTATTCTACCTAGCCAAGAGCATGGGATGAATTTCCATTTGTTGGTGTCCTCTTTAAATTCTCTTGGGAGTGTCTTGTTGTTTTCGGGGTATAGGTCTTTCATTTCCTTCGTTAGGTTTATTCCTAGGTATTTTATTCTTTTTGATGCAATTGTGAATGAAACTGTTTACCTGATTTCTCTTTCTGTTAGCTCATCATTAGTGTATAGGAAAGCAAAAGATTTCTGTGTGTTAATTTTGTATCCTGCAACTTGCTGAATCCAGATGTTAGTTTAAATAGTTTTGGAGTGGAGTCTTTAGGGATTTTTATGTACAATATCATGTTATCTGCAAATAGTGATAATTTGACTTCTTCTTTACCAATCTGGGTGACTTGTGTTTCTTTGTTTTGTCTGATTGCCATGGCTAGGACCTCCAGGACTATGTTGAATAACAGTGGAGAGAGTGGGCATCCCTGTCTTATTCCCGATCTTAGATGAAAAGTTTTCAGTTTCTCGCTGTTAAGTATGATGTTAGCTATGGGTTTGTCATATACGGCCTTTGTGGTGTTGAGGTACGTGCCCTCTATAAACATTTTGTTGAGAGTTTTTATCATGAATGGATATTGAATTTTGTCAAATGCTTTTTCAGCATATATGGAGATGATAATGTGGTTTTTGTTCTTCTTTTTGTTGATGTGGTGGATGATGTCGATGGATTTTTTAATGTTGTACCATCCTTGCATCCCTGAGATGAATCCCAGTTGATCATGGTGTATGATCCTCTTGATGTATTTTTGAATTCGGTTTGCTAATATTTTATTGAGTATTTTTGCACCTATGTTCATCAGGTATATTGGTCTGTAATCTTTTTTGGTGAGGTCTTTGCCCGTTTTGGTATTAGAGTGATGCTAGCTTCATAGAATGAGTTTGGAAGTATTCCCTCCTCTTCTATTTTTTGGAAAACTTAAGGAGAATGACTGTTATTTCTTCTCTATATGTCTGGTAGAATTCAGAGGTAAATACATCTCACCCGGGGGTTTTATTCTTGGGTAGTTTTTTGATTACTGATCAATTTCGTTGCTGGTGTTTGGTCTGTTTAGTTTTTCTGTTTCCTGCTTGGTCAGTTTTGGAACTTTGTATTTTTCTAAGAAGTTCTCCATTTCTCCTAGGTTTTCCAGCTTGTTAGCACATAGGTTCTCATAATGTTCTCTTATAATTCTTTGTATTTCTGTGGGGTCCATTGTTATATTTCTGTGGGGTCATTTGTTATATTTCTCATTTCTGATTCTGTTTATGTGTGTAAATTCTCTTTTTCTCTTAATAAGTCAGGCTAGGGGTATATCTATGTTGTTTATTTTTTCAAAGAACAAACTCTTGGTTTTATTGATGTTTTTTCTATTGTTTTATTCTTCTCAATTTTATTTATTTCTTCTCTGATCCTTATTATGTCCTACCTTCTGGTGATTTGGGGTCTCATTTGTTCTTCATTTTCCAATTTCAGTAATTGTGTCTTTAGACTATTCATTTGGGAATGTTCTTCCTCTTCAAATAGGCCTGGATTGCAATATACTTTCCTCTTAGAACTGCCATGGCTGCATCCCACAGAAGTCGTGGCTTTGTGTTGTTGTTGTTATTAATCTCCATATATTCTTTGATTTCTGTTTGGTTTGGTCATTAACCCATTGATTAATTAGGAGAATGTTGTTAAGTCTCCATGTATTTGTGAGCCTTTTTGTTTTCTTTCTAAATTTTATTTCTAGTTTTATACCTTTGTGATCTGAGAAGCTGGTTGGTAGAATTTCAATATTTGAATTTACTGAGTTTTTTTTTTGTGGCCTAGGCTGTGGTCTATTCTGGAAAATGTTCCATGTGCACTACAGAAGAATGTGTATCCTGTTGCTTTTGGGTGTAGAGTTCTGTTGATGTCTGTTAGGTTCATCTGTTCTAGTGTGTTGTTCAGTGCCTCTGTGTCTTTACTTACTTTCTGCTGGTTGATCTGTCCTTTGGAGTGAGTGGTGTGTGTTGAAGTCTCCTAAAATGACTGCATTGCTTTCTATTTCCTCCTTTAATTCTGTTAGTATTTGTTTCACATATGCCGGTGCTCCTGTGTTGGGTGCATATATATTTAAAATGGTTATATGCTCTTGCTGGACTGACCCCTTTATCATTATGTAATGTCCTTCTTCATCTCTTGCTACTTTCTTCATTTTGAAGTCTATTTTGTCTGATACAACTACTGCAACACCTGTTTTTTTCTCCTTGTTGTTTGCATGAAATATCTTTTTCATCCCTTCACTTTTAGTCTGTGTATATCTTTGGGTTTGAGGTGAGTCTCCTGTAAGCAGCATAAAGATGGGTCTTGCTTTTTTATCCACTCAGTAACTCTGTGTCTTTTGATTGGTGCATTCAGTCCATTTACATTTAGGGTGATTATCGATAGATATGTATTTATTGCCATTGCTGGCTTTAGATTCGTGGTTACCAAAGGTTCAAGGGTAGCTTCTCTACTATCTAACAGTCTAACTAACTTTCTTGTTAAATTATTGTAAACACAGTCTGATGGTTCTTTATTTCTCTCCCTTCTTATTCTTCCTCCTCCATTCTTTATATACTAGGTGTTTTATTCTTTGCCTTTAGTTAGTATTTGGATGATCTGCTTTCTTTGCTATGATTTTATTTTCTCTGGTGACCTCTGTTTAGCCTTAGGAGTGCTTCCATCTAGAGGAGTCCCTTTAACATATCCTGAAGAGGTGGTTTATGGGAGGCAAATTCCCTCAGCTTTCGCTTGTCTGGAAATTGTTTAATCCCACCCTGAAATTTAAATGATTATCGTGCTGGATACAATATTCTTGGTTTGAGGCCCTTCTGTTTCATTACGTTAAATATAGCATGCCATTCTCTTCTGGCCTGTAAGGTTTCTGTTGAGAAGTCTGATGATGGTCTGATAAATTTTCCTTTGTAGGTGATATTTTTTCTCTCTAACTGCCTTTAATACTCTATCCTTATCTTTTATCTTTGCCATTATAATGATTATGTGTCTTGGTGTTGTCTTCCTTGGGTCCCTTGTGTTGGGAGATCTGTAGGCTTCCATGGTTTGAGAGACTATTTCCTTCCCCAGATTGGGGAAGTTTTCAGCAATTATTTCTTCAAAGACACTTTCTATCCCTTTTCTCTCTCATCTTCCTCTGTTACTCTTTTAATGAGAATATTGTTAAGTTTCGATTGCCCACAGTTCTCTTAAAATTCTTTCATTCCTAGAGATCCTTTTATCTCTCCCTGCCTCAGCTTCTCTGTATTCCTGTTCTCTGATTTCTATTCCATTAACAATCTCTTGCATCTCATCCAGTCTGTTGCTAAGCCCGTTGATCACTTGTCTGATCTCTGCATTGTCTTTCCTCACTTCCCTCACTTCCTCCCTTAACTCTTGTGTATTTCTCTGTAGATCAATCAGCATGGTTATGACTTTTATTCTGAATTCTTTTTCAGAAAAATTGTGCATGTCCATCCCATCAGGCTTCCTCTCTGGGGTTCTCTTGGTAACCTTTGTTTTTACCATATTTCTCTGTCTTTTCATGACAAAGAAGTGGTCAGAAAAAGAAAAAAAGAAGAAAGGGAAAAAAGAGAAAAAAAGAAAGGAAAAATAAACGCTTACCCGTGTAGTGTCTGTGAGCATGCTGTAGGTGGTGCTACTGCTCCACTATTCCCCAGCTGCAGCCACCACAGCTCCGCCAGGCTCTTCGTGCCTCTGGCCAGGGAGGGAATGAATGGGAGGCTACTGATTTCTGTGGGAAGTCTTGGTGTGACTGCTTTTGCCAGGGAGAGTCCAAGGTGTCCAAAATTCCCCAGGACTCCCAGCCTGTTTGGCTGAGTGCACTTGGATGATCCTGCTCCTCTGTTAGGCCTCTGTCTCTTTAAGACCCCTAAAAAAGCATGTGGTTTTCTTTTTTGTCCTGGGGAGCCAGCTGAGTGGACTTGCCGTCTTGGATCCTGCACCTCTGTCTTTCCAATCTCCGATACACCACGCGAAGTGTTTCAGTGCTCCCGGCGTAGCTCACCAGGACTCATTATTCAGCATGCCTGTGCTTCCACTCCCTCCCCACTCTGAATCCTCTCCTCCCACCCGTGTGCTAGGGTGGGGGAGTGCTCAGGTCCTGCTGGGTCGTGGCTCTGTATCTTACCTGCTTTGCGAGGTGCCGAGTTCTCTCAGGTGTAGCTGCAGGCTGGGTGTCGTCCTGTATCTTCTGGTCTCTCTTTTAGGAGTAGTTGTATTTGTTGTATTTTCATAAATATATTTGGTTTTGGGAGGAGATTTCCGCCGCCCTGCTCACGCTGCCATCTTACCAGAACTCGTCCTCTAATTCTATTTTTAATCTGGCATTTTTTTTCAATTTTTTCATATAGTAATATGCAAATACAGATTCTTCCTCCAAACAGATTGCTATCCCTAAGTCTGATCTAAAATAATAATGGACTGACACTGGGTATATCCAGATGTTCCCATTCCAGAACCTGAAAGCACATGATTGTCTGAATTAGTTATGACCTTTTTCCTTTTTTCTTTCTTTTCTCTTCTATTTTTAAGGCAATATTGCCTGGTGGTTAACATCTGAGGTCAGTCAACTCATATGTTTTGAGTCTTAGCTTGGTGACATATTAGAAATAGCAAGTTAACATGAGGGCTTAGTTTCTCTAAAAAATCCCTAGATACTTTGTAGTATTTAGAGATAAAATGCTTATTTTAGAGTTTCTGTAGTGTCAGAAAAAAAAAGATGTATGGCAAAACACTTAAAATACTTTTCAAATATGTCACCTTGTAAATATTAATTTTTAAAATATTATTTCACTATTTTTATGAATAAAGTGAATAAAGTCATCAAAATATTCAAGCCCCTAAGATGTTTATATGTATGTATTTGGCAGAGTTCTTTCATCCAATGAATAATGGTCACTTTGGAGTGCAGAACAACCACATTAAAAATACCAATAGAGAGGTGGGGAAATGAGAGAGATAGAGACAGATAGGCCACACTTTCTCCCAAGATAGAAATTGCTAGAATATATAAAGAACACATTCCAGTCAATCAAAGAATGCATAACATTTATGAAAGAACACTTGGCATTATTACCCTATGAATGATATTTATGCTGGGTGAGAGATCATTAAAAGTTCAGATTCCAAAACTCTGGACATCCTTAGACCCTCAAACTATTTAGCGTACCTGAAAGAATTCTTATGGTAATGAAGGCAAAAAATTGGATTCCCCAGTTTATAGAGTATACCAAACTTAACAAAATTGTCAGCGTAACATTTAAATTACTTTTTTATAAGCTTGGCTATTTACAAATCATCAGACAATTACATCTTCCAAAAACTATTTAGCATCAATTCACTCTGCCTTTTCAGTAGTGCACTTGACTAATTCCAAATAAATTGAAAAAAATTACCTTGCATATTGCAAGAAACTGACCAAAAACAATCACTGGGGTTTTAAATTATATATTATTGAGCAAAAGAGCTTTCCTTTGCTTCATCACCCATGTTCAGGACATTAACCCTTTAGAACAGAGAGAAATACAAACAATGAACAGATGGCCTAAAACCAAGCTCCATCTTAAGAATTCCTGTTAAACAAATTTCATTATCATTTTTGTACACTACATTCAATGGCATGGTGTGAAATCACTCTTTAACATGCACCTGGCCCTACCATTCTTGATTATTTTCTATAATATCCTTAGTAAAAGAGAAATTAGAGCTCACAGAATGATGTTCATATTTAGGGATCCAAATCTAGGCATTTGAGAATCATAGCATTCTTCAGCAAAGCAGTGAAAAGGTTAAACTTGATTCCTCTTCATAGATACTCTCAGCGTTCTTCACCTCTATTCCTTAAAATGCCTAGTAAGCTAAAACCTGTTGTGAGGAAAACATCTGTGAAAGGGAAATTTCCCCCTGAAATCACAGGGTTTGTAGAACTTCATCTAAGAAAGCCCTCATGTCAGATAACAGTACTTATTGGTTTCTGGGGATCAAACTTGATAAATGCTACTTCAGTATACTCAGATGTCAGTTGTGTATGATTGGGTATGGAATATTTTGTATTCAAATACAGGGTTTCCCTTTTATTCAAAATATGTCTTAGTCATACTACAATCAGTTCACATTTGATTACAAAAGACTTTATTATTATGTTAGCTTCAAAATTCCTTAATGAGAAAAATAAGTGTTCAGTTAAAAATAAATAATATGCAACATAAACTAAAAAATCCATTGTAAATAAGTCTACAATTAATTTTTTTGTTAAAGCCCTATTTGGGAATTATTTATTTTCCATTGTAAGTGATGGATTTACCTATACAAAGACTGAAATGGCTGCACCACAAGTTATAACAAAGAAGTTCCTCTAATTCAGTGATCCACTTTCCATGTAGCCTTGTTCTTGAGCATGCATTTTCTTGTGTGTAGGACAAATCTGGTGTGGTATTTGGTACAAACAATTAAAATGATGGATTCTTCTTAATAAAGGAGATAAGGAGCACCTATATGTATTAAACAAATATTAATGGACCTAAAGGGGGTATTAGAAAGCAACACAATCATATTATGAGACTTTAAAACCCCACTTAAATAAATCAATGGACAGATCATCCAGACATAAAAAGAAAGAAACAGAGGCTTTAAATGACACATCAGACCAGATGGACTTAACAGATATCTACAGAACATTCCATCCAAAAGCACAAGGATGCACACTTTTCTTAAGTATACATAGAATATTCTCCAGAATAGATCACATTCTAGGACACAAAAAGAGCTTCAATAAATTCAAAAAGATTAAAACTGTATCAAGCATTTTTTCAGATCACAATAGCATGAAAGTAGAAATAAATTACAAGAGGTAAACAAAAAAGTCCACAAACACATGGAGACTAAACACAATGCTTCTAAATAATCAGGGGATCAATGAACAGATCAAAGAAGAAACTAAGCAATACATGGAGACAAATGAAAAGAAAAATACAATAGTTCAATATACATAGGACACAGCAAAAGCAGTTCTAAGAGGAAAGTATGTAGCAATGCAGGTGTACCTCAAGAAACAAGAACAATTCCAAATAAACAATCTAAACTCACAATCAAATAAATTAAAAAGAGAAGAATAAGTGAAACTCAAAGTTGGTAGAAGGAGGGGCATAATAAAGATCAGAGAAGAAATAAATAAAATAGAGAAGAATAAAACAGTAGAAAAAAATCAATAGAACCAAGAGCTGGTTATCTAAGAAGAGAAACAAATAGGAAAATCCTAGCCAGACTTATCAAGAAAAAAAGAGAAAATACACAAATAAACAAAATCAGAAATGAAAAAGAATAGTCACAATTGACACCACAGAAACACAAATAATTATTAGAGAATTCTATGAAAAATTATATGCCAATAATTTAAACAACCTAGAAAAAAATGGACAAATTCCTAGAAAAGTACAACCTTACAAGTCTGACCCAGAAAATCTGAAAAGACCAATTACCAGTAATGAAATTGAATTGGTAATCAGAAAATTCCCAACAAACAAAATTTCAGAACCATATGTCTTCACATCTGAATTCTACCGAACATTTAAAGAAGACCTAGTACCAATCCTTCTTAAAGTATTTAAAATGTAGAAGAGGAAGGAATACTTTCAAAATCTTACTATGAGGCCAACATCCCTCTAATACCAAAACCAGACAAAGACACTACAAAAAAAGAAAATTATAGACCAATATCCCTGATGAATATAGATGCAAAAATCCTCAACAAAATATTAGCAAACCAAATTCAAAAATACATAAAAGGTATCATCCATCCTGACCAAGTGAGATTTATTCCAGAGATGCAAGGATGGTACAATATTCATAAATCAGTCAGTATGATACACCACATTAGAGAAAAGAAGGATAAAAACCATATGATCATCTCGATAGGTGTTGAAAAAGCATTAGAAAAAATTCAATACCCATGCATGTTAAAAACATTCAACAATATGGGGATAAGGGTGACATACCTCAACATAATAAAGGCCATATATGACCCACCTAACATACTCAATGGTAATAAGCTGAAAACTTTTTGTATGATCAGGAACAAGACAAGGTGTCCACTCTCACAGCTTTTATTCAACATAGTAAGAGAAGTCCTGACCATGACAATCAGACAAGAGAAAGAGATGAAAGGCATCCAAATTGGTAAGAAAGAAGTAAAACTGTCACAATTTTCAGATGACATGATACTATATATAGTGAGCCTTAAATACTCCACCAACAATCTATTAAAACTAATAACTGGATTCAGCTAAGTTGCAGGATACAAAATTAATACATATAAATCTGTTGTGTTCCTGTATACTAACAATGAACTAGCAAAAAGAGAAATCAGGAAAACAATTCCTTTCACAATTGCATCAAAAAGAATAAAATGCCTAGGAATAAATATAACCAAGGAGGTCATAGACTGTACTCTGAAAATCATAAGATACTGATGAAATAAATTAAGAAAAAACAAATAAATGGAAGTCTATCCCATGCTCATGGATAGGAAGAATTAAATATTGTCAAAATGGCCTTCTTGCCCAAAGCAATATACAGATTCAATGCAATCCTTATCAAAATACCAATACCATTTTTCAATGAACTAGAGAAAATAATCCTAAAATTCATATGGGATCACAAAAGACCCCAAATAGCTAAAACAATACTGAGAAAGAAGAACAAAGCTGGGGATATTATGCTCCCTGACTTCAAGGTATACAACAAAGCTACAATAATCAAAAACACTGGCACAAGAATAGACCTATAGATCAATGGAACAGAATAGAGAGCCCAGATATATACCCATATATGTATGGTCAATTAATCTATGATAATGGAGCCATGACTATATAATGGGAAAGACAGTCACTTCAATAACTGATGTTGGGAAAACTGGCCAACTATGTACAAGGGAATGAAACAAGGATTATTGTCTAACTCCATACACAAAAGTAAACTTGAAATGGATTAAAGACCTAAATGTAAGACATGAAACCATAGAACTCTTAGAAAAGACATAGCAAAAGTCGAATGTATGGGAAGATGGCAGCATGAGCAGGGAGGCGGAAATCTCCTCCCAAATCCAAATATATTTATGAAAATACAGCAAATACAACTATTCCTAAAATAGAGATCAGAAGATACAGGACAACACCAGTCTGCAGCTACACCTGAGAGGGCTCGGCACCCCGCGAGGTGGGTAAGACACGGAGCCGCGACCCAGCGGGACCCGAGCGCTCCCCCACCACAGCACACCAGCAGGAGGAGAGGATTCAGAGCAGGGAGGGAAAGGAAGTACAGGCCCGCCAAATAATGAGTCCTGGTGAGCTATGCCGGGAGCACTGACACACTTCGCGTGGTGTATTGGAGATTGGAGAGACAGAGGTGCAGATATCAAGATGGCACATCCACACAGCCAGTTCCCTGGGACAAAAGAAAAGCACACGCTTTTTTAGGGGTCTTAAAGAGACAGGGGCCCAATGGAGGAACAGGATCATCCCAGTGCACTCAGCCAAGCAGGCCGGGAGTCCTGTGGAATTTTGGTCCCCTTGGACTGTGGCAGGGAAAAGCGGTCGCACAGAGACTTTCCACAGAAACCAGCAGTCTCCCATTCATTTCATACCCGGCCGGAGTCACAGAGGGCCAGGCAAAGCGGCAAGCTGCGGAATAGTGGAGAGGCAGCGTCACCTACAGGATCGTCAAAGAAAATACAACCGACAGGTGATTTTCTTATTTCTTTCTTTTCTTCTTTATTTTCCCTTTCTTCTTTTTCTCTTTTTCTGACCACTTCCATCACTTTGAAAAGATAGAGAAATATGGTAAAAACAAAACTTACCCAGGCAACCTCAGACCAGACTACCCCAGAGAGGGAGCCTGATGGGATGAAAATGCACAATCTTCCTGAAAAAGAATTCAAAATAAAAGTCATAATGATGCTGACGATCTACAGAGAAATGTGCAAGAGCTGAGGGAGGAAGTGAGGGAAGGGAGGAAAGACAATGTAGAAATCAGACAAGCAATCAACGGGCTTAACAGTAGACTGGATGAGATGCAAGAGACTGCTAATGAAATAGAAATCAGAGAACAGGAATACAGAGAAGCTGAGGCAGAGAGAGATAAAAGGATCTCTAGGAATGAAAGAATTTTAAGAGAACTGTGGGCAATCGAAACTTAACAATATTCTCATTAAAAGAGTAACAGAGGAAGATGAGAGAGAAAAGGGATAGAAAGTGTCTTTGAAGAAATAATTGCTGAAAACTTCCCCAATCTGGGGAAGGAAATAGTCTCTCAAACCATGGAAGCCTACAGATCTCCCAACACAAGGGACCCAAGGAAGACAACACCAAGACACATAATCATTATAATGGTAAAGATAAAAGATAAGGATAGAGTATTAAAGGCAGTTAGAGAGAAAAAATATCACCTACAAAGGAAAATTTATCAGACCATCATCAGACTTCTCAACAGAAACCTTACAGGCCAGAAGAGAATGGCATGCTATATTTAACGTAATGAAACAGAAGGGCCTCAAACCAAGAATACTGTATCCAGCACGATAATCATTTAAATTTCAGGGTGGGATTAAACAATTTCCAGACAAGCGAAAGCTGAGGGAATTTGCCTCCCATAAACCACCTCTTCAGGATATGTTAAAGGGACTCCTCTAGATGGAAGCACTCCTAAGGCTAAACAGAGGTCACCAGAGAAAATAAAATCATAGCAAAGAAAGCAGATCATCCAAATACTAACTAAAGGCAAAGAATAAAACACCTAGTATATAAAGAATGGAGGAGGAAGAATAAGAAGGGAGAGAAATAAAGAACCATCAGACTGTGTTTACAATAACAACAAGAAAGTTAAGTTAGACTGTTAGATAGTAGAGAAGCTACCCTTGAACCTTTGGTAACCACGAATCTAAAGCCAGCAATGGCAATAAGTACATATCTATCGATAATCACCCTAAATGTAAATGGACTGAATGCACCAATCAAAAGACACAGAATTACTGAATGGATAAAAAAGCAAGACCCATCTATATGCTCCTTACAGGAGACCACCTCAAACCCAAAGATATACACAGACTAAAAGTGAAGGGATGAAAAAGATATTTCATGCAAACAACAAGGAGAAAAAAACAGGTGTTGCAGTAGTTGTATCAGACAAAATAGACTTCAAAATGAAGAAAGTAGCAAGAGATGAAGAAGGACATTACATAATGATAAAGGGGTCAGTCCAACAAGAGCATATAACCATTTTAAATATATATGCACCCAACACAGGAGCGCGAGCATATGTGAAACAAATACTAACAGAATTAAAGGAGGAAATAAAAAACAATGCAGTAATTTTAGGAGACTTCAGCACACCACTCACTCCAAAGGACAGATCAACCAGCAGAAGATAAGTAAAGACACAGAGGCACTGAACAACACACTAGAACAGATGGACCTAACAGACATCAACAGAACTCTACACCCAAAAGCAACAGGATACACATTCTTCTCAAGTGCACATGGAACATTTTCCAGAATAGAGCACATAGTAGGTCACAAAAAGAACCTCAGTAAATTAAAAAATATTGAAAGTCTACCATTCAATTTCTCAGATCACAAAGTTATAAAACTAGAAATAAATTTCAGAAAGAACACAAAAAGGCCCACAAATACATGGAGACTTACTTAACAACATTCTCCTAATTAACCAATGGGTTAACGACCAAATCAAAACAGAAATCAAAGAATATATGGAGACTAATGACAACAGCAACACAAAGCCACAACTTCTGTGGGACACAGCAAAGGCAGTTCTAAGAGGAAAGTATATTGCAATCCAGGCCTATTTGAAGAAGGAAGAACATTCCCAAATGAATAGTCTAAAGACACAATTATTGAAATTGGAATATGAAGAACAAATGAGGCCCAAAGTCACCAGAAAGAGGGACATAATAAAGATCAGAGAAGAAATAAATAAAATTGAGAAGAATAAAACAATAAAAAAGTCAATGAAACCGAGAGCTGGTTCTTTGAAAAATAAACAAAATAGATAACCCCCTAGCCAGATTCATTAAGAGCAAAAGAGAATCTGCACACATAAACAGAGTCAGAAATGGGAAAGGAAAAATAATAACAGACCCCACAGAAATACAAAGAATTATAAGAGAATATTATGAGAATCAATATGCTAACAAGCTGGAAAACCTAGAAGAAATGGACAACTTCTTACAAAAATAAAACCTCCCAAGACTGACCAAGCAAGAAACAGAAAAACTAGACAAATCACCAGCAAGGAAATTGAATCGGTAATCAAAAAATTACCCAAGAACAAAACCCCCATACCAGATGGATTCACCTCTGAATTCTACCAGACATATAGAGAAGAAATAACAGCCATTCTTCTTAAAGTTTTCCAAAAAATAGAAGAGGAGGGAATACTTCCAAACTCATTCTATGAAGCTAGCATCACTCTAATACCAAAACTGGCAAAGACTTCACCAAAAAAGAAAATTACAGACCAATATCCCTGATGAACATAGATGCAAAAATACTCAACAAAATATTAGCAAACCAAATTCAAAAATCCATCAAGAGGATAATACACCATTATCAAGTGAGATTCATCCCAGGGATGCAAGGATGGTACAACATTCGAAAATCCATCAACATCATCCACCACATCAACAAAAAGAAGAACAAAAACCACATGATCATCTCCATATATGCTGAAAAAGCATTTGACAAAATTCAATATCCATTCATGATAAAAACTCTCAACAAAATGTTTATAGAGGGCAAATACCTCAACACCATAAAGGCCATATATGACAAACCCACAGCCAACATCATACTTAACAGCGAGAAACTGAAAGCTTTTCATCTAAGATCGGGAACAAGACAGGGATGTTCACTCTCTCCACTGATATTAAACGTAGTACTGGAGGTCCTTGCCACGGCACTCAGATAAAACAAAGAAATACAAGGCATCCAGATTGGTAAAGAAGAAGTCAAATTGTCTCTATTTGCAGATGACATGATATTGTACATAAAAACCCTAAAGACTCCACTCCAAAACTACTAGAACTAATATCTGAATTCAGCAAAGTTGCAGGATACAAAATTAACACACAGAAATCTGTTGATTTCCTATACACTAACGATGAACTAACAGAAAGAGAAATCAGAAAAAATATTCCATTCACAATTGCATCAAAAAGAATAAAATGCCTAGGAATAAACTTAACGATGGAAGTGAAAGGCCTGTACTCTGAAAACTACAAGACACTTCTAAGAGAAAATATAGAAGACACTAATAAATGGAAATTTATCCCATGCTCTTGGCTAGGAAGATTAAATATTGTCAAAATGGCTACACTCTACCTAAAGCAATCTACAGATTCAATGCAATCCCTATCAAAATACCAACAGCTTTCTTCAACGAACTCGAACAAATAATTCTAAAATTCATATGGAACCACAAAAGACCCCGTATAGCCAAAGTAACCTGAAAAGGAGGAATCAAACAGGGGGTATTACACTCCCTGACTTCAAGTTCTACTACAAAATCACAGTAATCAAGAGAATTTGGTATTGGCACAAAAACAGACCCACAGACCATTGGAACACAATAGAAAATCCAAACATTAACCCAGACATGTACAGTTAATTAATATATGATAAAGGAGCCTTAGATATGCAATGGGGAGATGACAGCCTTTTCAGCAGCTGGTGTTGGCAAAACTGGACAGCTACATGTAAGAGAATGAAACTGGACTATGGTCTAACCCCATACACAAAAGTAAACTCAAAATGGATCAAAGA
>JAQQAC010022866.1:12426726-12439713 GCA_029783875.1 Phataginus tricuspis | reverse complement strand
AAAGCCAGCAATGGCAATAAGTACATATCTATCGATAATCACCCTAAATGTAAATGGACTGAATGCACCAATCAAAAGACACAGAATTACTGAATGGATAAAAAAGCAAGACCCATCTATATGCTCCTTACAGGAGACCACCTCAAACCCAAAGATATACACAGACTAAAAGTGAAGGGATGAAAAAGATATTTCATGCAAACAACAAGGAGAAAAAAACAGGTGTTGCAGTAGTTGTATCAGACAAAATAGACTTCAAAATGAAGAAAGTAGCAAGAGATGAAGAAGGACATTACATAATGATAAAGGGGTCAGTCCAACAAGAGCATATAACCATTTTAAATATATATGCACCCAACACAGGAGCGCGAGCATATGTGAAACAAATACTAACAGAATTAAAGGAGGAAATAAAAAACAATGCAGTAATTTTAGGAGACTTCAGCACACCACTCACTCCAAAGGACAGATCAACCAGCAGAAGATAAGTAAAGACACAGAGGCACTGAACAACACACTAGAACAGATGGACCTAACAGACATCAACAGAACTCTACACCCAAAAGCAACAGGATACACATTCTTCTCAAGTGCACATGGAACATTTTCCAGAATAGAGCACATAGTAGGTCACAAAAAGAACCTCAGTAAATTAAAAAATATTGAAAGTCTACCATTCAATTTCTCAGATCACAAAGTTATAAAACTAGAAATAAATTTCAGAAAGAACACAAAAAGGCCCACAAATACATGGAGACTTACTTAACAACATTCTCCTAATTAACCAATGGGTTAACGACCAAATCAAAACAGAAATCAAAGAATATATGGAGACTAATGACAACAGCAACACAAAGCCACAACTTCTGTGGGACACAGCAAAGGCAGTTCTAAGAGGAAAGTATATTGCAATCCAGGCCTATTTGAAGAAGGAAGAACATTCCTAAATGAATAGTCTAAAGACACAATTATTGAAATTGGAATATGAAGAACAAATGAGGCCCAAAGTCACCAGAAAGAGGGACATAATAAAGATCAGAGAAGAAATAAATAAAATTGAGAAGAATAAAACAATAAAAAAGTCAATGAAACCGAGAGCTGGTTCTTTGAAAAATAAACAAAATAGATAACCCCCTAGCCAGATTCATTAAGAGCAAAAGAGAATCTGCACACATAAACAGAGTCAGAAATGGGAAAGGAAAAATAATAACAGACCCCACAGAAATACAAAGAATTATAAGAGAATATTATGAGAATCAATATGCTAACAAGCTGGAAAACCTAGAAGAAATGGACAACTTCTTACAAAAATAAAACCTCCCAAGACTGACCAAGCAAGAAACAGAAAAACTAGACAAATCACCAGCAAGGAAATTGAATCGGTAATCAAAAAATTACCCAAGAACAAAACCCCCATACCAGATGGATTCACCTCTGAATTCTACCAGACATATAGAGAAGAAATAACAGCCATTCTTCTTAAAGTTTTCCAAAAAATAGAAGAGGAGGGAATACTTCCAAACTCATTCTATGAAGCTAGCATCACTCTAATACCAAAACTGGCAAAGACTTCACCAAAAAAGAAAATTACAGACCAATATCCCTGATGAACATAGATGCAAAAATACTCAACAAAATATTAGCAAACCAAATTCAAAAATCCATCAAGAGGATAATACACCATTATCAAGTGAGATTCATCCCAGGGATGCAAGGATGGTACAACATTCGAAAATCCATCAAAATCATCCACCACATCAACAAAAAGAAGAACAAAAACCACATGATCATCTCCATATATGCTGAAAAAGCATTTGACAAAATTCAATATCCATTCATGATAAAAACTCTCAACAAAATGTTTATAGAGGGCAAATACCTCAACACCATAAAGGCCATATATGACAAACCCACAGCCAACATCATACTTAACAGCGAGAAACTGAAAGCTTTTCATCTAAGATCGGGAACAAGACAGGGATGTTCACTCTCTCCACTGATATTAAACGTAGTACTGGAGGTCCTTGCCACGGCACTCAGATAAAACAAAGAAATACAAGGCATCCAGATTGGTAAAGAAGAAGTCAAATTGTCTCTATTTGCAGATGACATGATATTGTACATAAAAACCCTAAAGACTCCACTCCAAAACTACTAGAACTAATATCTGAATTCAGCAAAGTTGCAGGATACAAAATTAACACACAGAAATCTGTTGATTTCCTATACACTAACGATGAACTAACAGAAAGAGAAATCAGAAAAAATATTCCATTCACAATTGCATCAAAAAGAATAAAATGCCTAGGAATAAACTTAACGATGGAAGTGAAAGGCCTGTACTCTGAAAACTACAAGACACTTCTAAGAGAAAATATAGAAGACACTAATAAATGGAAATTTATCCCATGCTCTTGGCTAGGAAGATTAAATATTGTCAAAATGGCTACACTCTACCTAAAGCAATCTACAGATTCAATGCAATCCCTATCAAAATACCAACAGCTTTCTTCAACGAACTCGAACAAATAATTCTAAAATTCATATGGAACCACAAAAGACCCCGTATAGCCAAAGTAACCTGAAAAGGAGGAATCAAACAGGGGGTATTACACTCCCTGACTTCAAGTTCTACTACAAAATCACAGTAATCAAGAGAATTTGGTATTGGCACAAAAACAGACCCACAGACCATTGGAACACAATAGAAAATCCAAACATTAACCCAGACATGTACAGTTAATTAATATATGATAAAGGAGCCTTAGATATGCAATGGGGAGATGACAGCCTTTTCAGCAGCTGGTGTTGGCAAAACTGGACAGCTACATGTAAGAGAATGAAACTGGACTATGGTCTAACCCCATACACAAAAGTAAACTCAAAATGGATCAAAGACCTGAATGTAAGTCATGAAACCATAAAACTCTTAGAAAAAAACATAGGCAAAAATCTTTTGGACATAAACATGGGTGACTTCTTCATGAACATAACTCCCTGGGCAAGGGAAACAAAAGCAAAAATGAACAAGTGGGACTATATCAAGCTGAAAAGCTTCTGTACAGCAAAGGACACCATCAGTGGAACAAAAAGAGATCCTACAGTATGGGAGAATATATTCATAAATGATGTATCTGATAAGAGGCTAACATCCAAAATATATAAAGAACTCACGCACATCTACAAACAAAAAGCAAATAATCCAGTTAAGAAATGGGCAGAGGACATGAATAGACACTTCTCCAAAGAAGAAATTCAGATGGCCAACAGGCACATGAAAAGATGCTCCACATCACTAATCATCAGAGAAATGCAAATTAAAACCACAATGAGATATCATCTCACAGCAGTTAGGATGGCCAAAATCCAAAACACAAACAACAGCAAATGTTGGCGAGGATGTGGAGAAAAGGGGACCCTCCCACACTGTTGGTGGGAATGCTAATTAGTTCAACCATTGTGGAAAGCAGTATGGAGGTTCTCAAAAAACTCAAAATAGAAATACCATTTGACCCAGGAATCCCATCTTAGAAATTTACCCTTAGAATGCAGCAGCACAGTTTGAAAAAGACATATGCACTGCTATCTTTATCTCAGCACTATTTACAATAGCCAAGAAATGGAAGCAACCTAAGTGTCCATCAGTAGATGAATGGATTAAGAAGATGTGGTACATATACACAATGGAATATTATTCAGCCATAAGAAGAAAACAATTCCTACCATTTGCAACAACATGGATGAAGCTAGAGGGTATTATGCTCAGTGAAATAAGCCAAGCAGAAAAAGACAAATATTAAATGATCTCACTCATATGTGGAGTATAAGAACAAAGAAAAGAAAAATACTGAAGGAACAAAATAGCAGCAAACTTACAGAAACCAAGAACGGTCTAATAGTTACCAAAGGGAAGGGAACTGAGGAGGATGGGTGGGAAGGGAGGGACAAGGAGTAAAAAGGGGCATTACGATTAGCAGACAAAATGTTGGGGGGGTACGGGGAGGGCTGTACAATTCAGAGAAGACAAGTAACGATTCTATAGCATCTCAGTACGCTGATGGACAGTGACTGTAATGGGGTTGTTGGGGGGGCCCTGATGAAGGGGGTAGTTTAATAACCATAATATTGCACATGTAATTGTAGATTAATGATACCAAAATAAATTATATTAAAAAAAAGACATAGCAAAAGTCTCTTGAACAGAAGCATATGCAATTTTTTCTGAACACATCTCCTCAGTCAAGGGACAACAAAATAAAAAATGAACAAGTGAGAGTACATCAAACTAAAAATCTTCTGTACAGCAAAGGACACCATCAATAGACCAAAAAGGCAACATTCAGTATGGCCAGAATATAATCATATATGATTTATCTGATAAGGGATTAACATGTAAAATATATAAAGAATTCATATGTCTCAACACCTAAAAAACCCAAATAACCTGATTAAAAAATGGGTGAAGGAAGTGAATAGACACTTCTCTAAGAAGAAATTCAGATGGCCAACAGACGCATGAAAAGATGCTCCACATCACCAAGCATCATAGAAATGCAAATAAAAACCACAATGAGATATTGCCTCACACCAGTTAGAATAGCTACTATCTAAAAGACAATAAATAACAAGTGTTGGTGAGGATATGAAGAAAAGGAAATACTCCTACACTGTTAGTATGTATGTAAATTGGTGTAGCCACTGTGGGAAGCAGTATGGAGGTTCCTTAAAAACTAAAAATAGTAATACCATATAACCCAGTTATTCCACTTGTAGCAATTTATCTGAAGAAAATAAAATCCCATTTCTAAAAGACATATGCAACCCTATGTTTATTGCCTCAGTATTTACAATAGCCAAGATGTGAGATATAGAAGCAACTAAAGTGTCCATCAGTAGATGAATGGGTAAAGAAGAGGGAGTACATATACACAATGGAATACTATTCAGCTATAAGAAAGAAGAAACGCTGCCATTTGTGACAACATTGATGGACCTAGAGGGTATTAAGGGTTAAGGGATGTAAATTAGGCAGAGAAAGACAAAGACCATGTGATTTCAATTACATGTGGAATCTAAAATGAAATCAAAACGAAATTAATAAAATAGCAGTAGACTCAAAGACACTGGAACATGATTAGTGGTTTTCATGGGGACAGGGGGAGTGTGTTGGTAGGTGAAATAGGTGAAGAGGATAAAGAGGCACAAATTCAATCATAATATAAATTAGTCACAGGGATGAAATTACAGCATAGAAAATATAATCAATAGTTCTGTAATATCTTTCTATGTTGACAGTAACTACACTAGTTGGGGTGAGCATTTAATAATGTAGATACCTTTTGAATCACGGTTATATACTTGAAACCAATATAATATTGCATATCCTATATACTTCAGTTAGAAAAAAAGAGATGGAATGTCAAAAGTCTTGATGAATATAATGTCCATCAAAGGTGTTTTAAAAATTCAGTCAAAGAAAGAAATTCACAATGTGTTTAAAGCAGAGATATAGCTGTGAGAGATATAAATAAAAACCCACCTCCCACTTCAACTTCTTTAGGTTCTGTTCTGCTCCCAAAGAAAAGAGAGGTTTCTGAGGGCTAGGCAGTCTTCGACTCAATGATATGTAACACTTCCACCCTGCAAATCAGTCTTGTGGGGATTTGAGAAAGGTGAAAAGATTGCCGCTGCCCCAGTCCATCTCCTCTCTGGGGGGATGACGTTATAGGACACTGATTAAGTAAAGAGGCATTAACAGTCCAGTGGCTAAAAATCCTCCACTGAGGACAGTTTTGGGCAAAAGTAATTAATTTGATTTACAACAGCTACTGTTCCTAGAATACACTTGAGCCTCTTGTCTCTCTGTATTGTTAAGAATAAGAGAGAGAGAGAGAGAGGGAGAGAGAGCACACAGAGACACCTGTTAACCCTTTGTTATTTATAGCACACTTGTCATTCTTATCTGAGTAGTTATTTTACCCACTATACAATGTTAGGTTTAATTTCATTCAAAAGTCATAATAGTCTGTTAGCCGAAGTGCTTACAACTGATCGTTAATTTAGCTTCAGGGAATGAATACTAAAGAAAAAGATACCAATTAAATTTCAATTGGCTATTTTTTTAAAGCTGCAAACAACAGAATCCCCATTTCAATTTAATTAACTGGGAGAGGGAGTTAAACAAAAAAACTCATATTTTCTTACTTTGTACTTACATTTCCATAGTTTTTCAAATAAATTTATTTTTTAGATAAACAGGTTTTGAACTTCAAAAACCAATAAGAAAACAAGTAGTACTGGCTACCTAGGACCATCACTGTTGCCATTATTACAAACTTGTGTTATATTTTTCCACAGACCCAAACAATAGCCTTTGTGATGGTAGAGCACACTCTTGTTTTCTTTCTCGTTTAGTTTGAAGGCAACTGGAAAGACAGAGGTCTGTGCTTCCCACCAAACCTGAAAATTTGTCAAACTATCCCAGAAAGAAACTAAAAAATTGACATTTTTCAGTTCATGAAAGAGAAGCTATTTCTTGTAGAGGAAAGAATATGCCTCTAAAGACAGAAAGTGAAATGCAAGAAAAAGAAAAAAACAAATGTAGAATTTTTTTTCCTTTAAGCCATACAGCTCATTATCTTCCTTTCCACCTTTGTTCTCCTGCCAGACCAAAGCCAGCTTATGTTTAAGTAGAGAATTCAGAACAATTCAATAATACAATATGAAGGTTACAGCTCTCTTCTTTGACCTAAAATAGTATTGTAATTTTTACCATTACTGCTGTTTCAGAAACTCTCTAAATGCAAAAGTCTTAACAGAAATGTGAAGTAGTAAAAACTTAATATCAATTTATGTACTTGTGCCTAGAGTATAGTAAGGATCTGAGGAAATAATGAATTTTCATTGTTTAGGGGTTTAATTGGATAAATATCTGAAAGGTGTGTTGCTGGTTTAAGGTTACTGGAAGGGAGCATAACATAGAGGTACCTGGATTTAGATATGAGGAAACAGGAGAATTAAAAGATTCTGTCTATCTATCTGTCTATTTATCTATCATCTACTTATTTATAAATGTATCTGTCTATTGTATAACTACCTATCTCCCTGAAGAAAGAAAGAAGAAAAAAGAAACTTTGCAATGTTGGACACTGAACACATACAGAATACATGAACTGATGTATTTGGAGAATAATAATTTAAAAAATGTGGACCCACTCTCAATATCCTCATACCTTCTTTCACATTTGTCAGAATTTCAGTTTAAAGACAGAACTCAGTCTCTAAATTCTGTGACAAGAAGTGTTTTCAGTGTCCACAGCCTGTGGTGATCTTCTTCCTCAAAGACCATCTGGATAGTTAATATTAGAAGATAGGGATCTTGCCCCATTCCTGCCATGGAGCCGTCACCTATGCCCCCAAAGCTTAGTTACCTTACCCAGACAATTACAGAAATAGTTACTGAGCCCTTTAATGCTAGGTTTCACCCCAGACACTGTGACTACATCAGTGAAATAGCAAAGTCCCTGCTAGTCCAGGGAGAGAGACAATAAATAGATCAACATGTAAACATGCCGTCATGAGAAGATTTCGGAGAAAAAAAATAAAATAAAGATTGATGAATGGATTGGCTGCTAGGGTGGGGCCTGTAGTTCCTTCAACAAAGGTCTTCCTGATAAGGTCTGGTCTGAGCAAACAACTGAAGGACTTGAAGAAACCCAATGTATATGAGCTCTGGAAGCACCAAGGCCTGCTGCGGGAACAAGCTAGCTACTCTCTAAGTGTACTTTGGAGATGGTTGTATCCATAGCATGGGGAGTGAGGGAAGAGTGGTAGGAAATGGGTCCAGAGATAGAGGCTTAGAAATGATGTGGAAGAGGAAGATCAGATTCCACCTAATGGGCTTTGTAGCCATTATAAGAACTCCACCATTACAGGGTGTGAGAAAATCAATTATTGAAGAGTTTTGAGATGAAGATGAACTAGATTGTACTCACATCTAATTTGAATATGAATGATTACCATATCTACCTTCTAGAGTGTTATGAAAATAAAATAAGATAATGTCTGGAAAGGCAGCACATAAAAATTGCTAGCAGGCTTGATTGGGGTCTGCTGTTTAAATAGACTGATTATAAAACCTGGTCCATGGGCTCACCTTTGTAGTGTTTCCTGTGTGGAATTTACCTCCCAACTAAACTGTAAAATCCTTGAAAACAGAGCCTGTTTTATATCTTTCTTTCTGTCAAAAATCTAGATTTCATACAGTGGCTGACTTAAGATTTTTGGGAATTTATAAGTTAGTGTAAGTGTTAGTGAAAAATGTTTAACTGTTAGGCATCAGCTCCCAATGCACGGAAGTCTTACTGCCAATTGAAGGAATATACAAGCAAGCTGGGAAAAAGCTTGTGGAGAACTAGGGCAGTCCATCTTCTGATAATCATTCCCTCAGACCCTCTTTCTAAAGGTCTTTTCTTCCAAGGTATTTCTGCAAAATACCTTGCAAAGAATTGGGTATCATTTTCTGTAATATGATCTAAGATTTTTTAAATGAGAAGAAAAAATAGTACATATTTACACTTTTACAAACTAAGTGAAAATGTTCCTCCTTCTGACCCATTTCAGAGCCACAATCTTTAGTTTGAAGTTATTCTGAATCAGGTAAAAAATGTGTTGACTAACCACAGTATGCTCAGAAGGGCTGAGAGGATGCAACAGGCATCTGAGTCATGCCCCTTCCTGGGGCCCCATGTGATAGAAGGCAGAACACTAAATCTTAGTCAAAGGTTCCAGGTTCTAGGCTGACCCTAGCTATCTTGGGCAACAAGACCCAGGCTGGGTTTTACAGTCCATTTTCTTCAATTACAAGAGCAGGTACAGGCATACACTGCATAGGAAAATCGCAGGGATGTAGTGATAACCAAGTACAAAAATATGTATAAAACTACTTCTTAAATTGTCTCAGGGAATCAGGGCACCTCATCCCCTAAATAAAGCATACATGGACATTTATAATTAGGTGAACAGATGTGCAGGTAGTAAATACTATAGCAAGTTTTTTTTTAAAGAGTGATTAATATGCACCATAGTAATTAGAGAAAGCTGTATGAAGCAAGTGAGCTTTAAAATGGACTAGAGTTCTTAGGCAGAAAAATAGATATGAGCTGGTAGAGGGAAAATAGGCCAGTAAAGCACACCAAAAGGGACTCAAAGAGTTCACGAGATAAAGTTAGAGAGCCAGAAAAGACTCAGAGTTAATGAGTTAATCAGTTGAAGCTCCAAAGGCCAGGAGCAACTTGGAATGTCCAGATATTGCCAGATAAACAAAAGTATCTGAGCACAGCCCATGTCTTCGTTGTATCAATTAGATCACACCATTTTAAGATTTACTTTAGCCTGTCAAAAGGCCCACCTTATTCTTTAACTTAACCTATATGCTGTTTTTTCCTCTTCCTCCAGCCCCTTAACCAGGGTAGGAGACAGACCTCTGAACAGTAAATAAATTTATGCAAAGAATGCTGAAGTCCCAAACCAGTCACCTAAATAACCCTATTCTTAAGACCAAACTCCGAAGGAATTATGAAACACTTGTATACATCATGCATTATCCAGATCCTTACCCAATAAGACCCTATAAAACCCCAGAACCCAAACCCTTAAGTGCACCTCATCTCTGAGATTGCCTACCGGTGCCTTTCTCTGAGTGTGTCACTCTCTCTGTCCCACTTCAGATAAGTAGGGAGGGCTACTGAGAGCCCTGATTTGGGCTTGCAAGTTCTTGTCGCCTGGATGACCTACACAGGACTGCAGATGTATGGTCATGCTCAGTAGCCTGCCTGAAAATCTCTTTATCTTTGCCTTTGGGAAGTTCTCAGAACATACTCTCATTCCACTCAGTGTTCCGTGGCTTCCCCAAACCTTGGGGTGGCTGGGACTTTGTTCTCACAGTGTGCAGATCCAACTGGACCCTGGACTCCAGGTAACCCTGGCTTCTGGAGTTGGCAAGGGATTATGCCTTTAGGCCGAGCAGCAGTTCAATTAGCTTTTCTTTCCTCCATTTTTCCTTCTTCCCTGCTTTATTCAGGTAAACCTGACTTTATCCTCTCTGGGAGTGCATTCAGATAAAACTTTTACTTTGCTTCACTACTGTCTTTGCCCTTCAAAGTCTTTGTTGCGGCGGGAATAAGAACCAAGGAAAATAAACTCAACACCCACAACAGAGTCACAATTTTCAAATTTAACTTTGTAATTCAGTATCAGGCTTTTGGTGCAGTCACTCTTAAGCATCATTTAACTGTCTCATTGTGTCTTTCTTGGTCTTACTTTTTAAAAATTCTTTGTGCACATTATTAAAAAAGAAGAAGAAATAAAATTAAAAACAAAAAGCACAGAATGGAGTCATTTGCCCCTCAAGATAGCAAACCAAGACTTAATTACATTTTCAGCCATTCCCAGGAATGTTTTGAACAATCAATCTGGAATTTCCTAATCAGCATTAGTGAGGTAATCTTCATGATAAAAACCCTGCCAGTTCCTTCCCAGATAAAAAAAAAAAAAAAGAAAGATGTCCTGGCTTGAAATAATCCTTGTTTTCGTTTGCTAACATTTTCCTTATCCAACCCACCTCCCTATAAAAACCTTCCATTTTCTACAACTCCAGAGCATCACTGTTTGCTAAATGGGATGTTTCCTAATTCATAAATCACTTAATAAACCAATTAGATCTGCAAATTCACTTGGTTGAATTTTGTTTTTTAGCTCAACCTATTATGTCCTACCTTTTTTTTAATTAACAAATCAGTGATATACAATCTTATGAAGATTTCACATGAGCAACATTTTGGTTTCAAAATTCACCCATATTATCAAGTCCCCCCCAAGGCTATTTCAATCATTGTCCGTCAGAGTAGTGAGATACCATAGAGTCATTACTTGTCATCTCTGTGCTATACTGCCTGACTTCCCCAGGACTTATCTATACTGTGTATGCTAATTATAATGCCCCTTAATCCCCTTCTCCCTTCCTCCACACTCACCTTCCCCAACTGCTTTCCTTTGGTAACCACTAGTCCCTTCTTGGGTTCTGGGAGTCTGCTGCAGTTTTGTTCCTTCAGTTTTGCTTTGTTATACTCCACAAATGAGTGAAATCATTTGGTAGTTGTCTTTCTCTGCCTGGCTTATTTCACTTAGTATAATACCCTCCAGTTCCATCCATGCTGTTGTAAATGGTAGGATTTGTTGTCTTTTTATGGCTGAATAATACTCCATTGTGTTTATATACCACACCTTCTTTATCCATTTATCTACTGATAACATTTAGGTTGCTTCCATATCTTGGCTATTGTAAATAGTACTGAGATAAACATAGGGGTGCATAAGTCTTTATGAATTAGGTACCTTGTTTTCTTCAGGCAAATTCCTAAGAGTGGAATTCCTGGGTCAAATGGTATTTCTATTTTTAGTTTTTTGAGGAACCTCCATATTGTTTTCCACAATGGTTGAACAATTTTTGTTCCCTTCAACAGTGTAGGAGGGTTCCCCTTTCTCCACATCCTTACCACCTTTTGTTGTTCCTTGTCTTTTGGATGTTCGCCATCCTAACTGGTGTGAGGTGATAACTCATTGTGGTTTTAATTAACATTTCGCTTATAATTAGTGATGTGGAGCATCTTTTCATGTGCCTGTTGGCCATCTGAATTTCTTCTTTGGAGAAGTGTCTGTTCAGCTCTTCTGCCCATTTTTTAATTGGCTTATTTGCTTTTTGTTTATTGAGGTGTGTGAGCTCTTTATATAATTTGGATGTCAACCCCTTGTAAGATATGTCATTTATGAATATAAAGCAAACAGTGACAGTTTAACTTCTTCCTTACCAATTTGGATGCCTTTTATTTCTTTGTTTTGTCTGATTTCCTTGGCTAGGACTTCCAGTGCTATGTTGGATAAAAGTGGGGAGAGTGGGCATCCTTGCCTTGTTCCCGATCTTAGAGAAAAGCTTTCTGCTTTTATTTTTTGAAGTTTTTAAATTTATTTTGCTATTTTAATGTATAATTACATGAGAAATTATGGTTACTAGAATCCCCTATTATCAAGTCCCCACCAAATACCCTATTACAGTCACTGTCCTTCAACGTAGTAAGATGCTATAGAATCACTACTTGTCGTCTCTGAGTTATACTGCTTTCCCCATATCCCCCCACCACTACATTATGGGTGCTAATCATAATACCATTTTTCCCCTTTATTCCTCCCTTCCCACCCCTCCTCCCCAGTCCCTTTCCCTTTGGTAACTGTTAGTCCATTCTTGGGTTCTGTGACTCTGCTGCTGTTTTGTTCCTTCAGTATTTTTCTTTGTTCTTATACTCCACAGATTAGTGAAATCATTTGATACTTGTCTTTCTCTGCCTGGCTTATTTCACTGAGCATAATACCCCCAGCTCCATCCATGTTGTTGCAAATGGTAGGATTTGTTTTCTTCTTATGGCTGAATAATATTCCATTGTGTATATGTACCACATATTCTTTATCCATTCATCTACTGATAGACACTTAGGTTGCTTCCATTTCCTGGCTATTGTAAATAGTGCTGTGATAAACAAAGGGGTGCATATGTCTTTTTCAAACTGGGCTGCTGCAGTCTTAGGGTAAATTCCTAGGAGTGGAATACCAGGTCAAATGGTATTTCTATTCTTAGTTTTTGCATGAGCCTCCATGCTGTTTTCCACAATGGTTGAACTAATTTACATTCCCACCAGCAATGTAGGATGGTAACCCTGTGCCCCATCCTTACCAACATTTGTTGTTGTTTTTCTTTTGGATGGCGGCCATCCTAACTGGTGTGAGGTGATATCTCATTGTGTTTTTAACTTGCATTTCTCTGATGATTAGTGATGTGGAGCATCTTTCCATGTGCCTGTTGGCCATCTGAATTTCTTCTTTGGAGAAGTGTCTGTTCAGCTCTTCTGCCCATTTTTTAATTGGCTTATTTGCTTT
>JAQQAC010022866.1:12230754-12426716 GCA_029783875.1 Phataginus tricuspis | reverse complement strand
ATAATTTGGATGTCAACCCCTTGTAAGATATGTCATTTATGAATATATTCTCCCATACTGTACATGACTTTTTGTTCTATTGATGGTGTCTTTTGCTGTACAGCAGCTTTTGAGTTTGATGTAGTTCCACTTGTTCATTTTTGCTTTTGTTTCCCTTGCCCAGGGAGATATGTTTATGAAGAAATTGCTCATATGTATGTCCAAGAGATTTTTGCCTATGTTTTTTCCTAAGAGATTTGATTCATGGTTTCATGACTTACATTCAGGTCTTTGATCCATTTGGAGTTTACGTTTGTGTATGGGGTTAGAAAATAATCCAGTTTCATTCTCTTACATGTAGCTGTCCAGTTTTGCCAACACCAGCTGTTAAAGAGGCTGTCATTTCTCCATTCTTTATCCATGGCTCCTTTATCGTATAATAACTGACCATATATGCTTGGTTTAATATCTGGGCTCTCTAGTCTGTTCCATTGGTCTATGGGTCTGTTCTTGTGCCAGTACCAAATTGTCTTTATTACTATGGCTTTGTAGTAGAGCTTGAAGTCAGGGAGCATAATTCCCCCCACGTTTTTCTTCTTTCTCAGGATTGCTTTGGCTATTCCGGTCTTTTGTGGTTCCATATGAATTTTAGAACTATTTTCTCTAGTTCATTGAAGAATGCTGTTGGAATTTTGATAGGGATTGCACTGAATCTGTAGATTGCTTTAGGCAAAATGGTCATTTTGACAATATTAATTCTTCCTATTCATGTGCATGGGATTTGTTTCCACATATTGGTATCTTATTTAATTTCTTTCATGAGTGTCTTGTAGTTTTCAGAGTACAAGTGTTTCACTTCCTTGGTTAGGTTTATTCCTAGGTATTTTATTCTTTTGGGTGTAATTATGAATGGGATTGTTTTTCTGATCTCTCTTTCTTCTAGTTAATCATTAGTGTATAGGAATTCAACAGATTTCTGTGTATTAATTTTGTATCCCACAACTTTACTGAATTCAGATATTAGATCTAGTAGTTTTGGAGTGTATTCTTTAGGGTTTTTTTTTTGGACAATATCATGTAATGTGCAAACAGGGACACTATGACTTTTTGGATGCCTTTTATTTCTCTGTGTTGTCTGACTGCCTTGGCTAGGACCTCTAGAACTAAGTTGAATAACAGTGAGAATTGTGGGCATCCCTGTCTTGCTCCTGATCTTAAAGAAAAGCTTTCAGCTTCTCGCTGTTAAGTATAATGTTGGTTGTGGGTTTTGTCATAAATGGCCTTTATTATGTTGAGGTATTGCAGTCTATACACTTTTTGTTGAGAGTTTTTATCATAAATCTATGTTGAATTTTGTCAAATGCTTTTTCAGTATCTGTGGGATGATCATGCGGTTTTTGGCCTTCTTTTTGTTGAATGTAGTGGATGATGTTGATGGATTTTCGAATGTTCAACCATCTTTGCATCCTTGGGATGAATCCCACTTGATCATGATGGATGATCTTTTTGAAGTATTTTTGAATTCAGTTTGCCAATGTTTTGTTGAGTATTTTTGCATCTATATTCATCAGGGATATTGGTAGGCAATTTTTTTTTTTTTTGTGGTGTCTTTGCCTGGTGTTGATATTAGAGTGATGTTGGCCTCATAGAATGAGTTTGGGAGTATTCCCTCCTTTTCTACTTTTTGGAAAACTTTAATGAGGATGGGTATTATGTCTTCACTAAATGTTTGATAAAATTCGTCAGTGAAAACATCTGCTCCAGGTGTTTTGTTCTTAGGTAGTTTTTTTGATTACCAATTCAATTTCTTTGCTAGTAATTGGTTTATTCAGATTTTATGTTTCTCCCTGGATCAGTCATGGTAGGTTGTATTTTTCTAGAAAGATGTCCATTTCTTCAAGGTTATCCAATTTGTTAGCATATAATTTTTCATAGTATTCTCTCGTAATTCTTTGTATGTCTCTGGTGTCTGTAGTGATTTGTCCTTTCTCATTTCTGATTCTGTTTATGTGTGTAGACTCCCTATTTTTCTTGATATGTCTGGCTAGGGGTTTATCAATTTTGTTTATTTTTCTCAAAGAACCAGCTCATGCTTTCATTGATTCTATTGTTTTATTCTTCTGAATTTTATTGATTTCTGCTTTAATCTTTATTATATCTCTCCTTCTACTGACTTTGGGCCTTATTTATTCTTCCTTTTCTAGTTTCATTAATTGTGAGTTTAGACTGTTCTTTTGGGATTTTTCTTCTTTCCTGAGGTAGGCCTGTATTGCAATATATTTCCCTCTTAGCAAGGCCTTTGCTGCATCCCACATATTTTGGGGTGTTAAATTATTGTTGTCATTTGTCTCCATATATTGCTTGATCTCTGTTTTTATTTGGTCTTTGATCCATTGATTATTTAGGAGCATATTATTGTTGTGCCCAAGTCGCAGACCCCAAAAGACCACCAAGGAGCCGCTTCCGATGCAAACACACAAGCGTCGTTTATTTGAAGCTCAAGCTTGGGCTCACAGTCATCACCGATGCAGCAGTTCCAAAGTGAGAGCCCCAAGCCCAGGGTAGGCAAAGTTTTTATGCATTACAAGCTGCAGGAAGAGGGGAACTCTAACTTGGCATATGCTGATTGGATGATTTAAAGTAAGGGTGTCTTGTACATTCTTTATTGGTTAAGTCTGGCTGGCACTAAGCTGCTGGCTGATGTAACATGTAAAGTATGTTATCTTTAAGGAGCAGGTGCGTCTGGACCTTGAGCATCTGGACTTTGAGGTCCACCCTGTGGTCATTGCTAGGGAACTATCTGGGGTGAGGGTCACTGGAACAATGGGTGGTTTTTCCAGTAACTGGAACAAAGTTTTCTTAGAACTAGTTTGGGGTTGAGGCTTCTTTCTTAAGATGACCCCTTTTTAAAATGGAGTCTCTTAAGACGGCCCCTTTTTAAAATGGAGTGTCTCTTGCTCTCACAGTTATTAAGCCTCAATGTGTTTCCGGGCTTTTTCAGTCTCTTTGAGTAACTTATTTCTAGTTTTATACCTTTGTGATCTGAGAAGCTGTTTGGTAGAATTTCAATCTTGTTGAATTTACGAAGGTTCTTTTTGTGGCCTTGTATACGATCTATTCTTGAAAATGTTCATTGTGCACTTGAGAAGAATCTGTATCCTGTTGCTATTGGATGGAGTGTTCTGTAGATGTCCATTAGGTCCACCTGTTCTAATACGTCTTTCAATGGCTATATCTCTTTATTTATTTTCTGTCTGGTTGATCTCTCCTTTGAAGTGAGTAGTGTGTTGAACTCTCCCAAAATGAATGTATTTCATTCTATTTCTCCCTTTAACTCTGTTAATAGTTGTTTCACATACAAAGTTGATCCTGTGTTGGGCGCATTGATATTTATAATAGTTATATCCTCTTGTTGGTCTCACCCGTTTATCATTATGTTATGTCTTTCTTTATCTCTTGTGACTTTCTTTGTTTTGAAGCCTATTTTGTCTGATACAAGTACTGCAATTCCTGCTTTTTTCTCACTATTAGTTGCATGAAATATCTTTTTCCCTCCCTTTACTTTCAGCATGTGTATGTCTTTGGGTTTGAGGTGAGCCTTTTTTTTTTTAATACGTAATTTTGGTATCATTAATCTACAGTAACATGTGCAATATTATGGTGATTAAACTATCCCCTTCATCAGGTCCCCCCCACCAACCCCATTACACTCATTGTCCACCAGCATAGTGAAATGCAACAGAATCACTACTTGTCTTCTCTGAGTTGTACAGCCTTCCCCATGCACCCCCAACACTATATCTGCTCATCATAATGACCCTTTTTCGCCCTTGTACCTCCCTTCCCATCCATCCACCCCAGTCCCTTTCCCTTTGGTAACTATTGGTCCGTTCTTGGGTTCTGTGAGTCTGCTGCTGTTTTGTTCCTTCAGTTTTTTTCTTTGTTCTTGTGGGGAACTACCTTTGAATCTCAGTCACGCCACAACGATGGCCACTGAGAACCCTTTGAATCTCAGCCGTGCCACAAAAATGGCCGCTGAGAACCCTTTGAGGTTCAGCTGCTCTCACTCTGGTCTGCCTCATGTCAGAGACAACTGGGCATGCACACAACTCTGTGCATGATTGGAAATTTGAAAGTCACCTTGTTAGCATAAGGTGTAACCAATCAGAAGAGACCACACCCTATATATTCCGTGTTCTGAGCTGCAATAAACGAGTTTCTGCTTTGACTGAGCTCCCTGTTGCATCTGATTGTCTCTGGGGACAGCGGCTGCGGAACGGGCAGTCGGCTCTTACCTCCCTTGCTTCACCTTCGTCGGGGCATGCCTCTCCCTCCCTTCCTTTCCCTTCACTGGCTCGAATGGTCACAAAAAGAGCTAGTCACAGAAAGAGCTGGTAATCCTGACGGTGAGCAGGACCAGTGGGGGAGAGGCCAGAAAAACCCCGGCAGTTTTTATCCTCCATATATGAGTGAAATCATTTGGTACTTGTCTTTTTCGGATTGGGTTATTTCACTGAGCATAATACTCTCTAGCTCTATCCACGTTGTTGCAAATGGTAGTATCTGTTTTCTTACTATGGCGGTATAATATTCAATTGGGTATATGTACCACATCTTCTTTATCCATTCATCTACTGATGGACACTTAGGTTGCTTCCATTTCCTGGCTATTGTAAATAGTGCTGCAATAAACATAGGGGTGCATATGTCTTTTTCAAACTGCGCTGCTGCATTCTAAGGGTAAATTCCTAGGAGTGGGATTCCTGGGTCAAATGGTATTTCTATTTTGAGTTTTTTGAGGAAACTCCTTACTGCATTCCACAATGGTTGAACTAATTTGCATTCCCACCAGCAGTGTAGGAGGGTTCCCTTTTCTCCACATCCTTGCCAACATTTCTTGTTATTTGTGTTTTGGATGTTGGCCATCCTCACTGGTGTGAGGTGATATCTCACTGTGGTTTTAATCTGCATTTCTCTGATGACCAGCGATGTGGAGCATCTTTTCATGTGCCTGTTGGTCATTTGAGTTTCTTCTTTGGAGAAGTGTCTATTCATGTCCTCTGCCCATTTCTTAATTGGATTATTTACCTTATGTTTGTTGAGGTGTGTGAGTTCTTTATATATTTTAGATGTCAACCCCTTATTGGATACATTATTTATGAATATATTCACCAATACTGTAGGATGTCTTTTTGTTCTACTGATGCTGTCCTTTGCTGTACAGAAGTGTTTCAGCTTGATATAGTCCCATTTGCTCATTTTTGCTTTTGTTTCCCTTGCCCAGGGAGATATGTTCATGAAGAAGTCGCTCATGTTTATGTCCAAGAGATTTTTGCCTATGTTTTTTTCTAAGAGTTTTATGGTTTCATGACTTACATTCAGGTCTTTGATCCACCTTGAGTTTACCTTTGTGTGTGGGGCTAGACAGTAGTCCAGTTTCATTCTCTTACATGTAGCTGTCTAGTTTTTCCAACACCAGCTGCTGAAGAGGCTGTCATCTCCCCATTGTATATCCAAGGCTCATTTATCAAATATTAATTGACTGTATATGTTTGAGTTAATTTTTGGAATTACTATTCTTTTCCACTGGTCCGTGGGTCTGTTTTTGTGCCAATACAAAATTGTCTTGATTACTGTGGCTTTATAGTAGAGCTTGAAGTCAGGGAGCGTAATTCCTCCTGTTTGATTCCTCCTTCTCAGGATTGCTTTGGCTATTCAGGGTCGTTTGTGGTTCCATGTGAATTTTAGAATTATTTGTTCGAGTTCATTGAAGAAAGCTGTTGGTATTTTGATAGGGATTGCATTGAATCTGTAGATTGCTTTAGGTAGTATAGCCATTTTGACAATATTTATTCTTCCTAGCCTAGAGCATGGGATGAATTTCCATTTGTTAGTGACCTCTTTAATTTCTCTTAGGAATGTCTTGTAGTTGTCAGAGTATGGTCTTTCACTTCATTCTTTAGGTTAATTCCTAGGTATTTAATTCTTTTTGATGCAATTGTGAATGAAATTGTTTTTCTGATTTCTCTTTCTGTTAGTTCATCATTAGTGTATAGGAAAGCAAAAGATTTCTGTGTGTTAATTTTGTATCCTTCACATTTGCTGAATTCAGATATTAGTTTTAGTAGTTTTGGAGTGGAGTGTTTAGGGTTTTTTATGTACAATATCATGTCATCTGCAAGTAATGACAATTTGACTTCTTCTTTACCAGTCTGGATGCCTTATATTTCTTTGTTTTGTCTGATTGCCATGGCTAGGACCCCCAGTACCATGTTGAATAACATTGGAGAGAGTGGGCATCCCTGTTTTGTTTCCTATCTTAGCTGAAAAGCTTTCAGCTTTTCACTGTTAAGTATGATTTTGGCTGTGGGTTTGTCATATATAGCCTTGATGATGTTGAGGTAATTGCACTCTATACCCATTTTGTTGAGAGTTTTAATCATGAATGGATGCTGAATTTTGTCAAATGATTTTTCAGCATGTATGGAGATGATCATTTGGTTTTTGTTCTTCCTTTTGTTGATGTGGTGGATGATGTTGATGGATTTTCGAATGTTGTACCATCCTTGCATCCCTGAGATGAATCCCACTTGATCATGGTGTATGATCCTCATGATGTATTTTTGAATTCGGTTTGCTAATATTTTGTTGAGTATTTTTGCATCTACGTTCATCACGGATATTGGTCTGTAATTTTCTTTTTTGGTGAGGTCCTTGCCAGGTTTTGATATTAGAGTGATGCTGGCTTCATAGAATGAGGTTGGAAGTACTCCCTCCTCTTCTATTTTTTGGAAAACTTTAAAGAAGATGGGTGTTATTTCTTCTCTATATGTCTGGTAGAATTCAGAGGTGAATTTTGTTCTTGGGTGGTTTTTTGATTACTGCTTCAGTTTCGTCGCTGGTGATTGGTATATTTACTTTTTCTGTTTCTTGTTTGGTCAGTTTTGGAAGGTTGCATTTTTCTAAGAAATTGTCCATTTCTCTAGGTTTTCCAGCTTGTTAGCATATAGATTCTCATAATATTTTCTTATATCTTATAATTCTTTGTATTTCTGTGGGGTCTGTCGTTATTTTTCCTTTCTCATTTCTGATTCTGTTTATGTGTGTAGATTCTCTTTTTCTCTAATAAGTCTGGCTAGGGGTTTATATATTTTGTTTATTTTTTCAAAGAACCCACTCTTGGTTTCATTGATTTTTTCTATTGTTTTATTCTTCTCAATTTTATTTATTTCTTCTCTGATCTTTCTTATGTCGCTCCTTGTGGTGACTTTGGGTCTCAGTTTTTTTTCTTTATCTAATTTCAGTAATTGTGTCTTTAGGCTATTCATTTGGGAATGTTCTTCCTTGTTTAAATATGCCTGGATTGCAATATACTTTCCTTTTAGAACTGCCTTTGCTGTGTCCCACAGATGTTGTGGCTTTCTGTTGTTGTTGTCATTCATCTCCATATGTTCTTTGATTTCTGTTTTGATTTGGTCTTTAACCCACTGATTAATTAGGAGAATGTTGTTAAGTCTCCATGTATTTGTGAGCCTTTTTGTTTTCTTTCTAAAATTTAATTCTAGTTTTATATCTTTGTGATCTGAGAAGTTGGTTGGTCTAATTTCAGTATTTTTGACTTTACTGAGGTTCTTTTTGTGGCCTAGTATGTGGTCTACTCTGGAAAATGGTCCATGTGCACTTGAGAAGAATGTGTATCCTGTTGCTTTTGGGTGTAGAGTTCTGGAGATGTCTGTTATGTCCTTCTGTTCCGGTGTGTTGTTCAGTGCCTCTGTGTCTTTACTTGTTTTCTGTCTGGTTGATCTGCCCTTTGGAGTGAGTAGTGTGTTGAAGTCACCTAAAATTAATGCATTCCTGTCTATTTCCTCCTTTAATTCTGTTAGTATTTGTTCCACATATACTGGCACTCCCGTATTGGGTGCATATATATTTATAATGCTTATATCCTCTTGTTGGATTGACCCCTTTATCATTATGTAATGCCCTTCTTTATCTCTTGCTACTTTCTTCGTTTTGAAGTCTATTTTGTCTGGTACAAGTACAGCAACACCTGCTTTTTTCTCCTTGTTGTTTGCGTGAAATATCTTTTTCCATCCCTTCACTTTTAGTGTTTTTATATCTTTGGGTTTGAGGTGAGGTTCTTGTAGGCAACGTATAGATGGGTCTTGCTTTTTTATCCATTCTGTTACTCTGTGTCTTTTGATTGGTGCATTCAGTCCATTTATATTTAGGCTGATTATCAATAGATATGTACTTATTGCCATTGCTGGCTTTACATTTGTGGTTACCAAAGGCTCAAGGGTTGCTTCTTTACTATCTAACAATCTAACTTAACTTTCTTATTAAGTTATTGTAAACACATTCTGATGTTTCATTTCTCCCCCTTCTTTTTCTTCCTCCTCCATTCTTTATATACTAGGTGTTTTGTTCTTTGCCTTTAGTTAGTATTTGGATAGTCTCCTTTCTTCACTATAATTTTATTTTCTCTGGTGACATCTTTTAAGTCTTAGGAGTGCTTCCCTCTAGAGCAGCTCCCTTAAGATGTCCTGTAGAGGTGGTTTATGTTAGGCAAACTCTCTCAGCTTTCTCTTGTCTGGAAATTTTTTAATCTGAGGTGAGTCTCTTGTAGACAGCATATGATGGTCCTATTTTTTTATCCTTTCAGTGACTCTACATCTTTTGATTGGTGCATTCACACCATTTACATTTATGGTGATTATTAATAGGTATGTACTTATTGCCATTGCAGGCTTTAGATTTGTGGCTACCTAAGGTTCAAGGGTAATTTTCTTACTATCTAACAGTGTAATTTAACTCACTTCTTATGCTATCAAAAACACAAACTAAAGATTCTTTTTCTTTTTTCCTCCTTTTTCTTCCACCTCCATTCTTTTTATGTTATGAATCATTTTCCAGACTCTATGTCTATCTCTTGGGTGACATCTATTTAGTCTTAGGAATACTTCTGTCTATAGGAGTCCCTCCAAAATGCACTGTAGAGTTGGTTTGTGGGAGGTAAATTCTCTCAGCTTTTGCTTACCTAAAAATTGTTTAATCCCTACTTCAAATTTAAGTGATAGAGTATTCTTGGTTTGAGGCCCTTCTGCTGCATTGCATTAAACGTATTATGCCATTCCCTTCTGGCCTGTAAGGTTTCTGTTGAGATATCTGATGATAGCCTGATGGGTTTTCCTTTGTATGTGATCTTTTTTCTCTCTCTAGCTGCTTTTAAAAGTCTGTGTTTATCCTTGATCTTTGCCGTTTTAATTATTATGTCTTGATGTTGTCTTCCTTGGTTCTCTTGTGTTGGGAGATCTGTGCATCTGCATGGCTTGAGGGACTATCTCCTTCCCCAGATTGGGGAAGTTTTTAGCCATTATCTCTTCAATGACACTTTCTATCCCTTTTCCTCTCTACTCTTCTTCTGGTACCCCTATTATGCAAATATTTTTCCTTTTGGATTGGTCACACCGTTCTCTCAGTATTCTTTCATTCTTACAGATTTTTTTTTCTCTCTGTGCCTCAGCTTCTTTGTATTCCTCTTATCTAATTTCTATTCCATTTACCATCTCTTCTGCTATATCTAATCTGCTTTTAAATCCCTCTATTGTATGTTTCATTTCAGATATGGTATTTCTTCATGATTGAATATCCATCTTAAATTTGTTCCTGAGTTCTTGAATATTTTTCTGTACCTCCATAAGCATGTTTATAATTTTTATTTTAATCTCTCTTTCAGGAGGATTGGTGAGTTCAGTTTCGTTTGTCCCTTTCTCTGGGGTTTGTGAGATTTTGGTCTGAACCATGTTCTTTTGACTTTTCATATTTCTGGGTGGTGGCCTCTCTTGCCAAGTAGGTCCAGTGTCTGGAGATGCTCAGCCCCTAGAATGAGGCTGGGGGAAGTAGGGGAGTGGAGCTGGTGCCTGGGGTGAGGAAAGATCTGGTTCCTGATTTCTGTCTGCCCTACCTGTCTCCCATATCAAAGCCAGTGTGTCAAGCACACAGGTGTAAGGATCTGTGCTTGGTGTCTCTAGCTGTTGTAGGTTGGGCCTCCCTCTGGCTGGTCTGATGTCAGAGCAGTGACTGCCGGTTTTCAAGCTGGTGCTGTCAGACCAGGAGGAAGGCTCAGCAGGCTGCATATCACAGTGAGGTGCCTTAGAGCTGAGTAGCCAGCCAGGAGCACAGAGCACCTGAAGCTCCGCAAAGTTCCCAATCTCCTGAGCAGAGCATGCTCAGACAACCTTGTCCACCTCTCCCTTCCCCCACACAGCCAGCTCCATGTAAATCCCGCCCCTTCAGCTGCCCTCTCACTGCTAGGAAGCCTGTCAGACTGCCTGCCTTTCCCTTGTTCCAGAGCAGCCAGGTGTGGATCCCATCCTCCACAAATGGTCAGAAACTGTCTCTCATGCACTCCGTCTGTACCAGCTCCCCATCCTCCAGAGCACCACACAATGTATGTTTCTGCTCGCAAAGCAGATTCCAGGGCTAGGTGTTCAGCAGTCCCAGGCTTCTACCCCCTCCCCACTCCGTTTCTGTTCCTCCCGCCGGTGACCTGGGGTCGGGGAAGGGTTCAGGTTCCTTCTTATCAAGGCTTTCATATGTTACCCTGTTTCATGAGGTCTGTTCTGTTCATGAGGTCTGTATGCAGTCTCGTGCAGCCTTCTTTCCTGTTGCTATTCATGGTTAGTTGTATTAACTACATTTTCACACTATGTGTCATTTTGGGAGGAGTTCTCTGTCTCACCTCTCACACCGCCATCTTGAATCTCTCAAGAGTCAGCTTTCTGCTCTTTGCTGTTAAGTATGATATTGGCTGTGAGTTTGTCACATGTGGCCTCCATTATGTTGAGGTACTTGCCCTCTATACTTATACTGTTGACAGTTTTTATCACAAATGAATATAAAATTTTTCAAATACTTTATCACCATCTATTGAGATGATCATGTGATTTGTGTCTTTCTTTTTGTTGATATAGTATATGATTTTGTCGGATTTTTTAATTTTGTAACATCCTAGAATCCCTGGAATAAATCCCACTTGACGTGGTGGATTATCTTTTTTATGTATTTTTGAATTTGGTTTGCTTATATTTTGTTGAGTATTTTTGCATCTATGTTCATGAGGAATATTGGTCTGTAATTTTCTTTTTTTTTTGAGGTGTCTTTTCCTGGTTTTAGTATTAGAGTGATGCTGGCCTCATAGAATGAGTTTGGAAATATTGCCTCCTCTTCTACTTTTTGGAAAACTTTAAGGAGGATGGGTATTAGGTCTTCACTAAATGTTTGATAAAATTCAGCAGTGAAGCAATCTGGTACAGGAATTTTGTTTTTAGGTAGTTTTTTGATTACCATTACATTTCATTGCTAGTATTGGTCTCTTCAAATTGTCTGTTTCTTCCTGGGTCAGTCTTAGAAGGTTTTAAGTTTCTAGGAAGTCCACTTTTTCTAGGTCACCCAATTTGTTATCATGGTTTCTGTAGTGATTTTTCATTTCTCTTTTCTGATTCTGTTTATGTGTGTAGAAACTCTTTTTTTTTTCTTGGTAAATCTGGCTAATGGTTTATCTATTTTGTTTATTTACTTGAAGAACCAGCTCCTGATTTCATTGATTCTTCTTATTGTTTTATTCTTCTCGATTTTATTTATTTCTGCTCTGATCTTTATTATGTCCTTCCTTCTACTGCCTTTGGGCCTCTTTTTCTAGTTTCATGAACTGTAAGTTTAGACCGTTCATTTGGGATTGTTCTTCTTTCTTGAGGTAATACTATTCTCTTAGAAGACTATATAGAAGACTATATACTTTACTCTTAGAAGTGACTTTGCTGTATCCCACAGGTTTGCGGGTGTTGAGTTGTTGTTTTCATTTGTATCCATATATTGCTTGCTCTCTGTTTTTAGAGAATTGTTCCATTGCTTATTTAGGAGCATGTTGTTAAGCCACCATGTGTTTGTGGGCTTTTTAAATTTTTCTTTGCATAATTTATTTCTAATTTCATACCTTTGTGGTCTGAGAAGATGGTTGGAAAAATACCAATTTTTTAAATTTACTGAGGCTCTTTTTGTGGCCTAGTATGTGATCAATTCTGGAAAACATTCCACATGCACTTGAGAAGAATGTGTATCCTGCTGCTTTGGTGCAGAGTGTTCTGTAGATGTCTGTTATGTCCATTTGTTCTAATGTGTTTTTCAGTGGCTCTGTCTTCTTAAATGAATGCCTTGTATTCTATTTTGCCCTTTAATTCCGTTAGTATTTGTTTCACATATTTAGGTGCACCTCCCTTTTGTGCATAGATATTTATAGTGGTTATATCCTCTTGTTGGATTGACCCTTTTATCATTATGTAATGTCCTTCTTTGTCTCTTGTTACTTACTTTGTTTTGAAATCTATTCTGTCTGATAGAAGTACTGATAGTCCTGCTTTTTTCTCCCTATTATTTGCATCAAAGGTCTTTTTCCAACCCTTCACTTTTAGTCTGTGTATGTCTTTGGGTTTGAAGTGAGTCTCTTGCAGTCAGCTTATAAATGGGTCTTGTTTTTTAATCCATTCTGTAACTTTATTTCTTTTGATTGATGCATTCAGTCCATTCATATTTAGGGAGGTTATTGATAGATATGTACTTATTGCCACTGCAGGCTTTAGATTCATGGTTACCAAATGTTCAAGGTCAGCTTCCTTACTGTCTAACAGTCTAACTTAACATGCTTATTGTTATTTCAAACACAATCTAAAGGTTATTTTTTTATCCCTCCTTCTTCCTGCTCCCCTCTATATATCAGGTTTCATGTTCTGTACTTTTGTGTATCCCTTGACTGAATTTGTGGGTATTTGATTTTATTTTACATTTGCTTAATAATTAATTGGTCTTCTTCCTTTAATGTGGTTTTATTTTCTCTAGTGACAGCTATTTAACCTTAGAAGCACTTCAATCTATAGCAGTCCCTCCAAAGTACACTATAGAGGTGTGTGGGAGGTAAATTCCCTGAACTTCTGCTTATCTAGAAATTGTTTAATCCCTGCTTCAAATTGAAATGATAACCTTACATGGTAGAGTATTCTTGGCTGGAGGCCCTTCTGTTTCATTGCACTGAATATATCATGCCACTCCCTTCTGGCCTGTAAGATTTCTGCTGAGAAGTCTGATGATAGCCTGATGGGCTTTCCTTGGTATGTGATATTTTTTCTCTCTCTGGCTGCTTTAAATACTTTGTCCTTATCCTCGATCTTTTATATTTTAATTATTATATGTCTTGGTGTTGTCTTTCTTGGGTCTCTTGTTTTGGGAAATCTCTGCATTTCCATGATCTGAGAGACTATTTCCTTCCCCATATTGGGGACGTTTTCAGCAATTATCTGCTCAAAGTCACTTTCTATCTCTTTCTCTCACTTCTTCTTCTGGTACCCGTACCCCTATAATGCAAATATTGTTCCATTTGGATTGCTTGCACAGTTCTCTTAAAATTCTTTCATTCCTAGAGATCCTTTTTTCTCTCTGTGCCTCAGCTTCTTTGTATTCCTGTTCTCTAACTTCTATTTCATTTACCAGCTCCTCTATTTCATCTAATCTGCTTTTAAATCCCTCCATTGTATGTTTCAGTTCAGATACTGTATTTTTCAGTTTCTATATTTTTCTTGAAGTCCTCCCTGAGATCTTGAATATTTTTCTGTACCTCCATGAGCATGTTTATGATTTTTATTTTGAAATCTTTATCAAGAAGATTGGTGACTTCAGTTTCACTTAATGTTCTTTCTGGCATCTGCTCAATTTTTGTTTGTAAAAAATTTTTTCACCATTTCATTTTTTTAGTGAATCATATGGAATAATAATTTTGTGTAGGTGTCACCCTCAAGTGCCCAGAAGCTCTACTGTCTGGATCTTCTGAGCACCTGGAGCAATGGCGGGGGTGTCAAGTGAGCAGCAATACTGCCTGCCAGGAGGAATGAGCTCTTTCCTGGCTGCAGTGCTTGCCATGACTGCCAGGGCAAGTGGGCTGAGAAGGCATGGAGGAGCCTCTGCATTATGCCCCTGTAGCTGCTGTAGGTTGGGCAACCTTCTGGCTGATCTGGAGCAATGGCAGGTGCAGTAGCTGTGTGATCCCGTGCCTGAAGAGAGGAAGGGACGGCAGGCTGAGTATCTCAGTGTGGGACAATGGGGTTTTGTTGCCAGCCTGGGGGATGTAGTATCTGAAGCTCCTGAAAATTCCCAACTTGTTGGATTGAGTGTGCCAGGATAATTTTGTCCACCTGCCCCTTCTCCTGAGTAGCAAGCTCTGTGTAATCTTTGCCTCTTTAGCACCCTTTTCATTGTTGGAAATTTTTTCAAATTGCCCACCTTTCTTTTGTCTGGGAGCAGCTGGTTGTGCATATCTGTTTTCTTCAAGTGGCTGAGATCTCAGTATCTCTGAGTATTCTACCTGTCTTTGCTTTCCAAACCCACTAATCTCCAGGTCTCCATATAATGTGGGTTTGTGCTCCCAGAGCATATTTCCAGGGCTGGGTGTTCAGCAGGTATGGATGTTTACTTCCTCCCAACTCTTTCTCTTCCTCCTATCACCTTGGAGGTGGGGTGGGGGAGGTTTTTGTTCCTGCCAGATCGTGGCTTTGCTACTTTACCCTTTTCTGTGAGGTCTTAACTTTTCCCCATATGTAGGCAGTCTATTCTGCAGTCTTTGGGTTGCTCTTTTAGGATTAGTTGTATTTGCTGTATTTTCATGTTATATGTGTTTTTGGGAGGAGATTTCTGCCTTACTTCTTGTTCCATCATCTTTTTCCCCAAAATCATGCCCTATTTTTTAAATTAGTGAAACAAGAAGATCGTTTGTTTTTTAACTTACTTCTCATATTTCTTTTTTCCAGACATTCTTGAATTTTCTTTATTTTCCTCTTCTTCGATCTGGGTTTCCTAGCCCCTGCAAACTCAAGATACATACCAGCCATCACACTTGCCCTTAAAAATTCTGCCAGGAGTCATAGTTTATATAAGCACTGTCTTCCTCTGGCAGCCATTTTGCACTTCATGCTTCTCTTATTAATGTGCTGAAAATGTAGCTGATTGCCTCTGTGGCCCCTTAATTAAAGACAATTAAAAGTTGCTGGGTTACCATGGGGATGAGTGATTACCCAGTGGAGTTCACATTTGAAATGATGAACTCTCAATAGTACTCTTGCATGAGAAACAAGGACTTAGCCCTCAGGGCCCTTTATTTCATTCCCATAATACGAGGAAGTTACCTAAGCTTTTATTAAGGTTGGAAATTCAGGTCCCTTTTCAAATGGAATCATGCTACAGAACAATCTCCAGTGTCTCTTTTCCCCTCTCTCAGGTCTTTTCTTGATTCTTCTGTTACAGGATGGTAGATATAGAAGGGTGCTTAAAAATCTATTTAAAACAGTTAAGCAAGTAAGCTGAACAGAAATCATTGCAGTCTGTTGCAAGTCTGACATTTAGGGAAGGAATCTTCTAATGTGTTCCCTATTCTCTTTCTCCCAGCCCAGTTTTTATTAGCTCATATGCAAACTAATGTACACTATCCCTGATTCTTTGTTACAGTCCTGTGTTGACAAATGCAGGCACAAACTACTTTAGGATCGCTATTTTTGACCCTGACCTAGATAGTTCTACCTGGACCACTCTCTAGCTTTGATAATTGACCACAATAAGGAGAAGATGGAGAAACAGACAAGTTAATTCTTCATTCAATTTCATTCTTCAGAATACCAATAATTGACCCAATTTTTCCTCTTAGTTCTTATATGATTTCTTCTTATTTTGCTTTAGTGAACTCCATAATCAAATGCCTGATCTTATTTCCTTCAAGTATTCCATGGAAGAGAATCTCCTTAAAATGTCAGTGTTACCTCAAGAATCAGTAATCCATATACATAATGCCTCAATTCCTGGCCTTTTCAGTGCCATATAACCAGTTGGATTTTCTGTCCCTATAGCTGGATCTGACCAATGAGTGTGTGTTACCTGCTTCAGTCTGGTTCTCATATGTTCCTAGCATAGGGAACTTCTCAAAGGGGAATATACCATACCTAGACAACTCCCAAAAGCTTTGCCTTCCCAAAGTTACTCAAAAGATGTTTAACTACTTTTGATTCAAAAGATGAAAGAGACCCTGGTGATGCCGGGGTTCTTGTTCATAAAGCCAAAGAATGAGCTTCACAAACACTCAAGGTAGGAGAGCAAGGTAGAGGTTTTTATTTAGAAATAAAGTGAGAGGGAAGACCTCCTGGCTCATGCCAGGAGGGGACAAGAGAGCCCGGGATGGTGCGTTGTCTAGGGGATTCATAGGCAGTTGAGGATTTTTGGAAATTGAAGGCTTAGAGTGTGGACTTGTACCACCTGCCCTGCCCTCAAGGTGGACTGGGTTATTGTCTGTTTGCTATGGCTGTTTACAGTGAAGTCACAGGTTATGCTGAGATACTCTTGCTGAACACTCAAAACATTCCAGGCAAAGTTGCTCCTGGCCTTTTGACCTTTAACTGACCTCACTGAAGATGTCTATATTCCTAGGTTTGTATCTTTACCCTAGAGAATTAGTGTGACCTTGACTTTGCATAATGCTTAACATAGAGTTTCAAAAGGGACTTCTTTGCTCATTGTTATATTGCTGACTGTAAATATCCCACCCTGCTTTTTCCAGAGGCCCTCACCCTACTCTGACTACACCCATCTTCCCTGTCTCACTGTAGTGATGCGTTGTCTAGGGGGTTTGAAGGCAGATGAGGATTTTTTTGAGAACATGAAAAAAAGGCTTAGGGGTGTGGACTTGTACCACCTGCCCTACCCTCAGGGTGGGCTGGGTTGTTCTCTGCTTGCTAGGGTTGTTTACAGTGAAGTCATGGGTTATGCTGAGATACCCTTCTTTATTTGTGAAACACTCAAACATTCCAGACCAAGTTGCTCCTGGCCCTTTGACCTTTAACTGATCTCACTGAAGATGTCTATATTCTTAGTCTGGTATCTTTACCCTAGAGAATTAGTGTGACCTTGACTTTGCATAATGCTTAACACAAAGTTTCAATAGGAACTTCTTTGCCCATTGTTATATTGCTCTGACTGTAAATATCCCGCTCTGCTTTTTCCAGAGGCCCTCACCCTATTCTGACTACACCCATGGTCCCTGTCTTACTGAGGCCCCACATATGTCTCCATATGAAAACTCACATTTTTCCATACTTGTTTAACAGAACATCCAAAACTTCAGGCCCTGATATTTTCAGTGGATTCTGTCTTTAGGAGTTCCAGGTAGCTTCCTATTATGGTTGTAGATGTCTAGACCATTAATAGACCAAAATGCCCCCTCAGTTCTAATATTTGTTTTCCACTCCTACTGCACTCATGCCCATGTTAAGGACAGAAATAAATCTTTCCAGTGGCTCCTGGGCCTGGCATTGGTAGCAGAGGAAGATCAGTACATTTAGAGAGATATCTTATTATTTAACAGGGCTCCATGTAATATCTCACTTGGTAAATTGAACCACAGAATGAAGTACTTTTAATAAACCTCATCTTCTGCAGTGGTTATTGCTTTTGTTTTCTTTTATGATTAGAATTTTAGAATTTCTCCTTAATCCCAGCCATTCCTATCATCTAAAATGTCTGGTTTAAAGAGGTAAGGATGGTAACCCATAAATGTATTCAACTTAAGGGAAATAATAGAAAGATGCATTAAATTTATTCCCTTTGAGTTTTCCCATTCTTCCAACTGCTGTGTAAATTATTCCCTAAAACACATTGCATTTGGATTCTAAAAAAAGTTTGGTTATTACAGTGAGTGTCTAAAAAGAACCCTGCATGTAACACCCCAGCAATCTTTGGTTGATTTGTTACCTTAAAAATAAAATAATCTTAATTTTTAAAGCCAATAAGAAGAAACTAATTTCAGGAGCCTGCCCTGTGCATGTTAGATCTAGGGCATGGCACTTAGTATTTTCCCCAGATAATGGAAGCATAATAGGTGTGAAAGGCTGACAATTTGGACTTTGTAGGTGGCAAGGAAAGGGTCACTTGTGAGGCCATCTGTCCTTTGTTCATGAGCAGCACAACCATGTTTCAAGTAGTCCTGGGGTAAGGTTCCCTCGCACTGTGCTCTCAGCAGGATGCTAGCCTGACCTGTAGAGACCACCTCGGAGCGCGTGTGTAGTTCACTTTCCAGGACCGGCTCTGTCCTTGATCTCCGTGCTGTGACTGACATCAAGGTGACCAATTAGTGAGCACCATGATGGTGTTTTCTCTGATGTTGTAAGGGCACAGAGGTCACTGTGATTCAAGCCTAGCTAAATCCCAGGAGGCTGCACAAAGCCATGTCTCTGAAGTCTGACTTCAACACAGCATCCCAGAAATGAAGGTATGGCTCCTTTTTTGAACTTGACCAGGAACCTGCTCACTGAGCAGGGGACTGAAATGCAGCTGCTACAGCAATTTTGAATAGTAAAGACATTGCTGATTGCCAAAACTGAGCTTTACCCTGTAACAAGGTAAACCAGGTCACTCTCAAGGGGAGATGAAGGCAAGACGACTAGGAAAGAAAAGAGCTTTCAGGATTTTAGGACCTAAGGGACTAGGCTACAGTAAGTGAGGAAGCACATCTCAGTGTTTCCTTTTAACTTCCTTCTCCATTGAATAACTTGCCGATATTCATACATCTGGGTAGCGTCATGGAATTTACGTCTTTTTTAAATTTGCAGAGCTTTGCAATTCTAATTATAAGTTACAGAGATGAATTGTCTTAAAGTATCTGATGAGGCAAATTAAGATTTTTAGAAGCCCTTAGTCTTGTCTCCCCCAGTCATTTGCAATCTTTGGTCCAGTTAGTCGGCAACAGGACTGGTCCAGTACAGCAAGTATGGGATGCGGAGTTGGTGATTCACTGTTTGGTAGACCAAGGTACCAGGCAGGCAGGCATCCCCGGGAATCTGAGGCAGGATGCCAGAGGCAGCCCTGGTGATCAGAATTTGGCATATGGAATGTCAGAGACTACCAGGAGGTACAAATAAAGGAGGAGCCCAAAGATGAATTTCTAACATCTAGGTAGACCAGTTCTGTGGTCTGTTTTACTCTACTGGGATAGAATGGCTCTGGTAGGAATGACAAGTTTAGCAAATGAAAATGCAGTCCATCAGTTAAGTTTGAATTTCAGATAAACAACAACAAAAAAATTTAGCATAAATATGTCCCAAATAATGCATGAGATGTACTTACACTAATATCTATCTATAGATACATTCTTTATGTAAAAAAATATATATTTGTTCTTGATGTGAAATTCAAATTTAGCTTTGCACCCTGTATTTTATCTGGCAGCCCTAGATGTAGGGAAAGAAGCAGAGCTGGAAGGGTTCTGACACCAACTGGTAACAGAGTCAGTCAATGGTGGAAAGTAGGGCAAGCCAAGGATCTGGTTAACTGGAGACTCTGAAACTTACAACTCTGCTATATATCTCATGGCATTTTATTCCCCTTTACTCTGTTTTCTTCTTAGTAGAAAGTATATAGGAAAATGTAACCAGACTATTATTGACATGGAAGTCAGTTGACTTAGTACATGGTCAGAGCCAGTTTACAGTATCTTTCTACTTCCTGTTTGCTTTGCCTCTTCCTCTCACGGCTAGAGCCCTTGTAGTTTCTTTTGGCTCCCACTGTCCCAAACACATCTTGGCATTCTTTCCCTATTGCTACACACACAAATTTGAAATCTGTTCTGTGCCCCCTAACTTCTCAATTTCCTATAAAATGGCTGAAGCAAATTCTGTAGACTAAGTCATGCTAAATCGTAATGGGTGGTAATAGTTGAAATTACCAACAGACATGAATAAGACCCTTCAGATATTTGCCCTGAAGTAAGAGGTAAAGTGTTAATCTTTAGTAGCCAGTGAGAGGATGTTTACAGATGAGGGAGACTTTCATTGTCTCAAACACGGCCATATTGGAGACTAATTAGAAGTAGGGATGGTTCTGCCTTCTGGGAGTGGAAAAATCTCTTTTTAGGCTCACTTCCAAACAACAATCTCTGTCCTCCTACAGAGTTAGTATATAGCCACACTTATCCTCGGACCTGCTTCCTTGAGGGTTCTGGTCTCACACATTTTTCCAATTCTGATAATGTCTATTTGGATGACAATATTACAGAGAGGTGCCCATCACCCTCCCCTTCAAGGAAAGAGAGAAAAGGAAAAGAAAAGAAAGGACCACTCATTGGTATATAAACCAGAGAGACATACATAATCCAGTTATAATATAAAAATAACTCCATGATTTTCAGATGAAAAAGGCTATGAAATGTGCAAATGCCAAGTGTCATTATAATCACAGAGCTCATCTTGCTAAAGAAGCTCACAATTTCTCATTCACAACAGCTATTTCTGCCCCCAGGGAGATGAGTGATAATCAGATGCAACCACAGACCACTGTCTCTGAGTCAAACTCAAAGGCACTGTCCATTAAAAAATACCAGCATTATTCATTTGTCTTTATTTTGTGTAATGATTATATCAGGGGAGCAAGATCCCACACCAAAAACATCACACCACTCCGTAAGCCTGGGCTGCTGCTGCATTTTAATCTAACAGCATATTGCTGCTCTGATTGGCATTTGTGTGCAGAAAAAATGATAACCTTTTACAGCTGAAAACCTTTCTTATCCCTCTCTGTTATTTACCTTTCCTCTCTTTTCTCCATTTCTTTCTGTTAAAGTGTCTCTTGCTGTAACTTTCTTTCCTACCTTATTCTCCTTCTCTCAGGTCCCTCTGCCCTCCTTGCTCTCTTTTCTCTCTTCACTCCTTCCTTTGACGTGCTAGTGCCCTGACCCTAATGCCAGGGGACTGTTCTTTAACTGACGACTGAATTGCTAGTGTGAGTTTTCAGTGCTGCGGTTTATTTTCAGTCTGGGTTGTTTTTGGTCAGATTTCAAACTGTATTTACAAAAAGGAAGAAAATGAGCCCATTAATCTCCTTTGCTTTCTCATTCCAGCTTGCCCTATGTCTTCAAACTTCCTTTTTTTTCTGTCTTTCTGCAAAATAGACTTTTAAAACAGACTTAGGTACCAATAAAATTAACCTGGTCAAGTTGTATCAACTGGAATCTCAAGACATGCAGAGTCCAATTATCATCCCTGTCCCCACTACGTGACCGTTCTTCCATCTATCGTACAGGTGGGACTTTGGGAAGACAAGAGGCAAACATTGCATGGGACAGACTTCTGAAAAGTAGACTTCTACCCCAGCTAGTCCTTGCCCACGTGTTTCTCTGGCTTCATATTTTGCTTTCCCCTTGTCAGGAGATCCCTCTCATTTTATTCAGATTCTTCATTCCTATACCACCAATTTTCTCTTTGGTACTGGATCATTTCCATTAGCTGAAGACATGTTATAATTTTAAAAGAAAACAAATAATAACAATAAAACAAGCCACTGTAAGCTCATATCCCACTCTAGCTACTGTCCCATTTTCCTTCTCCCTTCAGAACAAAGCTTCTATAAACACCATCTATATTGCCACATTTATGTCTTTCTGTATACATTTTTATGCTACTCTGAGCAGATAATCATTCCCAACACACCCAAAATGATTTTTGTCAAAGATACTGATGGCCACCATGTTGCTATGTCCAAAGGACAATTTTTATGTTTTATTTATATTTAGAAATGTGATCCAACTGGACAACTGTAGACTTATGACATGAGGAACAGAAACTTTTCCTGGGAAAGCAAGCTTGATTCAATAATTACGTGTCAGTACTGGAGGCATGAGGTGAGTTGATCACCTAAACCCTGGTCCTGATTAGCCATCAGCTGAGAAATTATTCCAGGGCTGCAGGATTAAAAGACTGGTCAGAAGCTAAAGGAACCATTTGTCTGAAATTACTATGAAAGACTGAGGATGCAGTTGTGGAGAAGTCGTGTTAGAAACATATTTATAGTACCAGTGATGGCACTGAGGATGGTGTTGTTATAAGGTGATGGCTGAACACGGTCACAGAAAACTGGGTGGAATTGGATTGGGGGATTTTTGGTTATCTGCCTAGAGCAGTTTTCTAATTATTTTATCTGTGTTTTTCAATATAGTATATATGACCTGTCTTATCCAAAGTTGATTTAATAGTCTGTAAACCCACTTCCTACAAAAACAGAGAGTGGCACGGGCAGAATGTTGCTTCAGGGCAGCCGGGCTGTGAGGTGTATTTGCCCACGGGGATAGCCCTGAGCTGCTAAACTCAGGGGTCCTGTCTCTGCTCTTTGCTTCCTCTCCACCACTCTCATCAGGCTGTCACTTCATGTTGTCAGTATTCCTACTGCTTCTAATCTTCTGTGACTGAAAAAAAAAAGAAACAGTACATTGAAATTGTGTCTAAAAATAAGACCAAGGAAGGTCTGAATGAAAACCATGAGAATGACTCAAGAAACTTTGAATACCTAAGACCTCAGAGTTACCCTGTCTACCTAGCTAGGGGCACACTCCCTTACTCAGTTATGTTGTATGTAGTATCATCTTGAATGTTCATGTCTTGCTTAGTATCATATAACTGACTAGATATCCAGTATTTGAACCCCATCCTATTAATTTGCCCTGAGCCCAGCAACCCAGATTAATCTCCCATCCTCTCAGATACTATTGCTTTAAATGCCTCCTTATATCTTTATCTTTCCCTAAATTTATACAGTCTCCACAGGTAATTTATGGGCTCTTTGAGGTCAAAGATCAGTTATGTTTTGTTTTACTTTTTTTGTTTTAGGTATTTATATCTAACTTGTTCCCGACAGGATTTTAAGTGACTAAAATAACTTACAATTCTGCCAGATAAATGCATAAGGAAGTGAAAAATTAAGACATAAAATCAAGGTAGAAAATAAGATGAATTTCAAGGATGAGAATGATAGTTACAAGTGTCTGCTGTGAAGTTCTCCACATTTTAGATGGGTTTCTGTACGTCTTATCTTTCTAACAGCCAATTCAAAGATGGATTCATGATCAGGTGCTTAATTTACAGTAGATGTAACGCAGGCAAGCAAATAACAACGAGAGAAAACCCCCAAAATACAGTTGCTCAGGGAAAGCCAAGTTGTTTCTCATTTTCAAGAAAAAGAAAATCTCTCCAATGGTCCTCACAATTCTGAGGCTCTGTCAAGAGGTGGACAGAGTTTTTAATTTAATGTGTGACATCTACACATTGAATATCAGCAAAAGAGTTTCATCTGACTATTTTGTATAAAGTCCCTCAGCTCAGACTGAGAAAGACGATGAAAGACTAGGATTTCTACACTGTTACACTCACGCTGATGCACACCAATGATATAGACAATATTCAAAGGAAAAACAAGCTGCCTTCTGCCCCTGGAAGAAGCCAACACAAATTGAACACACACATACAGACCCTGCAAATGTTCGTTTTAGATTAGTTGGTGCTTTTTATTTGGCTCTGAGAGTAAATGGGACATTTCTAATGAGTGCTCATCATTTTGGCAGCCAGACTACGCACAGATGATATGAGCCGCTAACCACCAGGGACAATGTTTGCCCAGATGTGACTCTATCTTATGCTACAAAGCATTGGAAATGTCAAACCCCTGGTTGGTATGCAGTTCTCCATTTACCCTACACAAAGCCTGCTGAAGAACAAAAGGTGCCAGCGTGGATGTGTAAATCATTATAATGGGACCAACAGATCAACACCATCACCCCTTAGAAATAGGATCGCCTGAGGTCACGCTTCTTAGATCACTAGCCCCTTTTCAAAATGTCCTTTTTTGTTTGTCGTGTTTTTCAAGAGGCACCACAGGCTTTTTGTAATTAAAGTTGTATTGATTTTGTATTTTTAAAAAAGGATTATAAAAAGACTAGCATGAACCAGAACAAAGGCAGATAATGGATGGTAAACATGAGAAAAGATAACAGTCCAGAAATGTGCTCATAATAATTCTCATATACCTGCTCCCCAAAGTTGATTCAGATACCACCTAGTTCTAAATGCCATCTTATGTACCAACAGTGATCATAGTCAGTAACTTATATCGATGACAGCAATTATAATTATAGGCTTTCTATCTGCAAAATCTTTCATTCATCTTGAGGCAATGTTTGTTCACAAATACAGTGGTTGAGGCCTGGGACATGAAGATAAAAGGATTCTTAAGAACTTCACAAACCTCCTTTATTCCAACACTGCTCTCCACCCACAGAATGCTCAGGCTGACATGTTCTCCGGAGGCATATAAAGATAATGATTAATTTTGCCATAATAACAATAAAGGTCATTGAAAGAACTAAAAAGAAAAACCCAAGCACTTCTGTAGCTTTGGTCATGGAGTGTCCAGCACAAATTCCAGGACTCTTCTGGATGCCAATGGTGGAGTGGAATGCAAAGTTTTCAAGTGTCTTCAATCCTGTGGATAGGAGATGGTCATCAGAATAGATGTATTGTATCAGAAATTTCCCCAATTCCAACCCCCTGAAAATGTCTCCTGAGTTACACCTGCAGTCCATAGGGTATTTCACTGGTCTGATCAGTCTGCTACTACACTGTGTGGCCAAACTCCATGTTGTCTCTGCCTTTCTGGTTCTGTCTCACCCAAATTACGTTGCATGCCTGAGGAGGACTTAACTCCTGCCATGACTAGCATGGCCAGCCTTGACAATGCCAGGATGATAGGGCTTTCACCTGCCTCTTCCAAAGTCACTAAATTATATTCCTCACCTGTGCTATTTTCCAACAGAATGAGGAGATTGTCTCTCTCTGCCACACGCCACCAGCCACCAGCATTTCTCTTCCGACCTCTATAGCATTCAGAGCATTGCTGGTTCTGTTGTGACTTCAGTATGCCTGGCTATACTGAGGCACCAAGTCATGGAGCTGAACCAAGTTCAAAGGTCATGCTGCCCTCTCTGTTTTCCCTTTCTCTGCTCCTTTTCTGCTCCTTCCCCTTATTCCTCAGGGGCCCATTCACAAATTCCCTCCCCATTTCAGTCAAAACCTAAAGTCTTTTGCAAATCAATACAGATAAATGGATTTTTGTTATTTGAATCTCAGTTTGTGGAGGAGACTGAGAGAAAAGAGAAAATGAGATGTTAGACTGGCAATGGTTTCCAAACAGATCTTAGCTGTTTACCAGCTAGCATGTGTAATAGGGATTTGACTACAGCAATCAGACGGATACTTGGAATAGCTAAACGGAAGTGTGATGTAGTACTTGTGAAAGTTATAAGTAAAACATTAGCACTTAGAATCATGAAATCTGTGATCTACTTGCTGTTCTGCTACTAACTAGTTGTGGGACCCTGGGTAGCATGATTTTAATTTCTGGGCACAAGTTTCCTCTTTCTATTAAATGTAAGAAAATGTGATTTTCAAATATAGGAGAATGAATTTTTATGTTGATGTCCTTGGTACCAAGAAGGAATATGTTTTCTAGATTATCTTTGAAATCTTGCTAGGTCCTAGGGAGAAAGTTCACAAACAATCACTAAGCCAATATTTAAGGAATATCTGCTTCAAGCAAGGTCTTATAAAAAATGTCATGGGAAATCCAAAAGCTTTTAAGACATGGTCTTTTCTGTAAAGTGATTTTAAGAGATAAAAAAGGTATGGATGTAAATAAAGTCAATATGTGACTCCTGAAGCCAAGTGAATGGAATATATTCTTCTGTGCTTTGGTGTAACATGGAAGGAGAGGTTCTGGGATTTGAAATGGGACACAATAGGGTTCTGGGTAGAGAGAGGAAAGTGAGCAAATGCATGTGTGGGGAAGTATCAATAGAATAATGTGGTGGCATGTTAACTGGAGGTGATTTTTCAAAGAGAGTGCTGTTATTTTGTAGCATCAAGGAATTCCAAGAAAAGATATTTGGAGTTCATCCCATTTCACCTAAGGGGCAGTCAGAGGTTCCTGCTCTTACCATAAAGGGTGAACAAATGCATTCTCGAGATAAAGATTTCCCTGTGAAAGTAGAATGTTGATTCCTTGTTAACCTTTAAAATCTGAGGTGAAGCTGAGACAATCTGACTTGAAAAAATAATGACATCACCAGAATCTTTTAAAAACATGTCATCTATGAGTGTCTGTAGCTTGAAAAAGCTCATGGGGGGCCTCTTTTCAGGCAGGAAAAGATGAAGAAACAAACATGAATATAAACTCTACATTTGGTTTGTGCCTTGAAGCCATTGGCATTAATTAAGATTCTACGGCTTCCAAACAATTATGACATAATTAAAGTAAGATTCTTTCTACAGTAAAACGATAAGAAATGACTTTTAGAAACCGTGGGAACCATTAAAACGGCACATCAGTATCAAAATGAGCAATATTTACTAGTATTAGCACTATTAAAATGCCTTTTGAAGACAAACTTGGGCAATTATTACTCAGAAAAACTCACATTTGGAGATATAGAGCAGTGATAATTAAATCCCACACTCTATATATCTCTCTTTTCTGTGTTTGACAGAACAGAGTCTTTAAGAGAATCTATTTTAATGGCATTGAATTAGCAAGAAATTCAAACAGAGAAAGGGCACTTAGCAGTTAAGTTGGTATTCAAGACAACACAACTCTCATTATTATTATTCTTATTTTTATTATTATTCTTGCTCTTTTGGAGGTGCTAAAGCTCCATTTGTGGGATTGGTACACGCACAAATAAGTTCAGCTTCCAGCTCATAAACTTTCTCTAACGGGTGTATCACACCCTTAATTAAAATGGACAACATGCAGCTAAACCGGATGATTATGCTGGTCTAATAGATGGAGCACTTGAGACTTGGGTCATTGGTTCGAATCAAACGGTGAGCCTGTGTCCAGCTGATCAGAAGCATCTTGTAAAATAAAGTCAGGTCTTCGAGTGAATTTTGAGGTTTTCGTTGCTGGACAGGCAAACACATCACTCTGACTAAAGATAGTTTCTGCAGAAGCCAAACACGGCTTATTTTCTTAGTAACATGTGAGTTCGAACATATGCATAGGAGGTATGTATGTTGGAGTGGAGAGAATTTAAAGCGATAAATGGTGCAGACCATGAGGACCATAGGATTACATTATGGTGACCCTCTGAAGAGATTACCTAAGAAAGAAAAGGAACTCAGGTACCTCATTGCCCCCAACCACCATTTCCAGCGTTTTTTGAAGACCATAGTGAGGCAGTTTCCGAAAGAGTAAATGAATAAATTTCCTTAGAAAATATTTTTGTCCTTAAAGAAATGAGAAAGATATAGATATGAGTAGGAAAATGAGAAGGGACCAATGCCATTCTTAAAAAATGCAGGTGGAAAGGATGAGATGAGTTAATATATAAACTCACCTAGTCTGAATTAACTACTTCAAATTATTGTGCATGGAACTGAAATTGTCATTATATTATACACCATGGGAACAAAAGCAGGTTTCTAGAACCATTTTCTATAGTTTTGAAGAAAAATAAGAAATCCTCAAAGTCATCTAAGACCCAGAAAGTTGTTACTATGATAGATTGTAGGTGATTGTTTTCTGTGCTTTAAATGTTAGTTGTTGTCAAAAAGATGACTAGATTCTAGAGGAGTTTTAGATCTCAAGAGGAAAAAATCCGAACAAAGGAGGTGTTGTATCTCTTCCTGTGCGGTCAGTACAGATGTCTGAGAAGGTAGCAAGCAATGCAGGGTCAGGGGTACCCTCACTGGAAAGCTGGGCAATGCATTTGGTATTGCTATTGAGTATTAAAAATACAATTCACCCTTGATATCATACATTTCCATCCTTACAATGCCATCGGCATGCATGCTTCCTCCTTAGACCCTGTCAAAAATAAACAAGGCCAAATACCAGTTAAAGTGGTGAAGACATATTTTAGTCAGTAATAGACTGTTGCAATAGGGAGAAGAGCCCAGTGTGAACTGAACCCAACCTCAATTTGTACAGAACTGACTAAGCAGTTTACAGAGAGAGTGAGGGAGTAAGAGCAGGGAAGGGGGGACTCAGTAGAGATGGAATGAAACATAGTAAAAAGAGGGGAGGAAAGGCTGGTTCATGTGAAACCCAACTGGGCTTGTGAACTGGCAGTACTAACAAAGTTAAGGTACGACCTTCCCGCGTAGGCTGGGACACAGGCTCTCTATTCCTCGGAAGCAGGTGAAACAGAAATATTGATAAGCAGCCCTATTATTTATATTTATAAGAACTAGTATGGGACCCCAAAGAGCAGGAAAAGCACTAAAAATCCAGAAAAGTTGGTGAATATATGCCTGAGAAAAAATTGAGAAGCAAAAATATATATGATCTGATTTCAGTAAGAGATTTAAGGAATACTATTTTTAGTATAAATACTCCATATATATTTTAAAAACCAAAATCAAATGGATTATTACACTGAGCCTAAATCAAACATGAGGGGGGCACATTAAGGATCTGAATAAAAAACTAATAAACATGTTAACAAATGAAATAAGTGTGGCATTTGATAAAAGTGAGGCTGGTTGCAAATTAAATTCATGAAAAGGAAAAGAAAGCTTCATGGAAAAGCAGAGTAAAAAAAAAATGGCTAATTAGATGGTAACACAGACTTGGGATGAGCAGCATCTGACAAGGAAAGATAAGCAAACACCTTGAATTATTGAGTGTATACAAATCAGCATGTCTCCACTCATTCCTGTCAAGGTTACCAGGAGCCAAAGAGATGAATGACACACACCTTCATTATTTAGGCCAGTTCTCCACTCTGGCTGGAGGTGATTGGGTTGCACAGATAAACCATTTAATGTTTATCCCCAAGCAATGGGTCAGATAGCAATTTATCTCATTTGGTCTGTAAAGAAACTTAAAAAAAAAAAAAAGACATACACACACACACCATAAAATTGCCAGCTCTGTTATCCAACATCTGCATTCTGAATCAAATTGATCCCTTACCATTAGCTTGACTGAACTCTGGCTCACCTTTTGCCTATTTTAAATGTTAAAGACATTTCCATATATGTAAATTTAGTCTGAAAGAATATCTAAACCTGGGACGGGCAGTGCCTTCTGGAAAGCAGTGAATGCCATTCTATTAGGTGGTTTTGACACAATGTAGTGGAATAAATACAGACTTTTAATGTTTATGGATCACCAAAGAGTGGAATAAAAATTGAGACTTTAGGATATTTGGATATTTTAAAACATACAGATTTCTGTCACCATTTAGGCGAATCATCCCATTGTTGCCTGCATTTCTCCCCGTCCTTTTAACCAGACATCGTGGCTTTCACTTTGTAGAAAGTGGGTTTATGTAATAGTTTTTGACTGTGTTGATAAAATTATGCCCTTTGGAATTTTTATCTCCCTCTGCCTACAGCCATAACAATTTACTGTGCTTGAATGCTAATCACAGTCTCCTTTGAATTTAAGGGCATTTTGTGATTGTTCTAGTGAACATCTCTTTCTCAATTGAATGGAAAAACCTGCTTGGTAAGAACCACGTTTTCTTCATGTTTGTGCCTTAACCCTGACACAGTACCTAACACAATGCCTTTTATGTCACAGGCACTCCTTAAAAACTTGTTGTAGTACATTGAAAGTCTAACCCATTGTGCATAAAGCCTCATGCCATATACATACCATATTTGAACCACCTTCTCTGCAAGAGACTGATTACCGTCTCCTTCTGAAGACATCTCAAGCATCTGTTTTGGACTCATTCTCAAACAAGACCCACAGAGATACAAACAAGAAATCTCAGCCACTGCTCTGTAGATTGAGCAGGTAAGTTCTCACATACAGAAAAGTTGCAAATAGGAAAGACAGAATTTTAAAAGTATCTAAATATCTGGTTCATATCATATCACACATATTAGGGAAGGCTACTCAAGAAAGAAATCCATGTGAGCTGAATAGGAAACTAGAGAAACTAGAATTCTTGCCAATAAAATCCCAATCGGAAATTTTGATCTCAGCCACATGTTGAGAGTTATATGTCAACATCTAGCCACACCCAAGTATGTCAAAAATAACATCTCCCATGGTATCAGCTATTATGGAAGAGAACGAGTTTTGTTAAGATTGTAACTTTAGTAGTACAATTTAGAGAGCAAGCAGAGAAGGCTTGTTCCACAATTTCATGTTCTACTTCATGCTACATGTTGCGTATACAAAGTTTTTGCCAGGAATTCAGGGTCTAAATGATATGTGAACATATATGTATGAGCTCAGTTAATCTCTCCTATGTCCAAGAAGACTAGTGAAGGAAAACTTTTAGAAAAGGCTTTATCACTGTCTAAACCACAAGTCTACCTCAGTCCTAGCCCCCTCTCCCATGATGTGACATAGAGAACTGTAAATGGTTTAGTACAGGTCTAATCTTGCATGACCCATTATTCTAGATCTCTGAAAATAAACACTTTACACCTTTTCTGGGACAAATTTTTTTACTATTGCATTTTTTTGTATTTGCTCAGCTTATAAATAAAGGACATTTATTTATCACAGCTAAGTCCAAAATCAGGGCATCAGCATGGTCAGATTCTGGTGAAGACCCTATTTCTGGTTGCAGAATGATGAGAATGCCAATTTCTCCTTACAGTCCCACATGGCAGAGAACAGAGAGCTGCCACTGTGTCTTAAGGTGGTATCACCATAGTTTACAAATATATTGTAGAATATTGGAATCTGATTGGAATAATAAGCATTGTCCTCCAGCCCCAACTTTTCAAAAAATGAACTAAATTTATTTAAATCACAATTTCTCCTTCAAATTAGAAAAGAGAAAATGTTTGCACTTACACTAACATATTTATAAACTAGGTCAGCTTTTCAAGTAGAATAGATAGATGCTGTATTTCTTTCAGATAATTAAGATGAAAAAAAATAATTGCATTTTAAGTAAAATTAATCTAGGAACTGCCTCTTTCAAAATTATGGCATGCTTTGCATCCCTGTCACTGGCACTGCTTTTAAGACCCTTCTCTGCACGTCTATCTTCCTTCCTTGGTTGTAGGTGCTTTGGGTTGGGACCGTGGATTCCCCATCCTACTTGATCCAATGCCATCTCCATAGCAGTACGAGGTAAATCCTCACTGAATGAACTGATGCAGGTGTACCATGACCTTGACTGATACAGTCCTTGTTTTAATTTCATTTTACTTCACATACAAACAGCAGAATGAAGGAAGTGGAAGGCTTTGCTTTGAGCTGAAGAGCAGAGAAGACAAATTTAAAAATGAAATATCACCACCTTTCCAGCTGTTTCTTCCTCACCTGTTATGGAACTTGGCTTAGAGAAGAAAAGTTAAATGGAATTTTTACTGTGTGAAAAGGCTCAGTCATACTATTTTCTCTGTCCAGTTTGTATATTTGAGTAGAAAAATGAAACTAGTTTCTCACTGAGTTACACTTTAGCTTCACATACATTTTCTGCTAGACAGGTTTGCTAATGTGTTTCCAGGCGGTTCTTAAAATAGCCCACTAGTCTGTGGCAGTTGGTTGTAGTCACACTTGACTCTTGAGGCTTGTTCACTCCATGGTCTTCAGTTCAGCAGCACCTGCTGCCATTGGCCTTCTTTGGTGAGCTGATGCTCAGATGGGAGATCGGAGGAATGTGGTGGAGGAAGCTTAGTGGGTGTCTGACGTGAGGTGAAAATGCTCCTGTATTACACTGGCCATGCGTTCAGTAGGGAGCATGGCAGTCTCCAACTACCCTCAATCTTTCAGCTAAGCTCCAAAGCTTCAGGAATGAAGTCAATAAAAGTCCGTGCTAACTGCAGGGGAGTGAATGAATGCCCCTTTTCCTTCCAGCCAGCTCTGTTGGTTGGTTGCCCCTTGCCTTCTTAAAGTTGCAAACTCTGCAGCTTAAGTGAGACTTGCTGTACTTCTAGCCAGATCCACAGTCAGTCTTCATCCTTCATCTCCTCCTTGGGTGGCTTTATTTTGTCTTAACCTGAAAACCCCATGAAATGAAGCCTACTTTATTTTTTGTAGCTTTTAATGAAACAGGTTCTACATGCAGAAATGCAAAAATAGCTAGAAGGAAAAAAAATGGAAATAAACAAAAGACAACAAAAAAACAGCACCTACTTTTCTCCAATCAGAGCCAACAGTTTACCAGCGTTGGAGCACATTTCTGGCACCAGCCAGCCTGCATTTGTTTTTATTACCACTGAGCCTTGTCATATAATATAACAGCTTTTTATTTTCAATGATATTAACTGTCTGCAGGGAGAAAGAGGCAGAAGACCTCTCCAGGACCTGAGAATCTTATAAATAAATGAGTTTTTTAACCTCTGCTGTAATACAGATATCTTTTCAATATAATATTAAGACCCTTTGTGACAGGATCTGTCATTTTAAATACAAAAAACACTATGCCCATGGAATAAAAATACTTACTTGGCAGATGAAAAATATTTATGTTTCACTTTTACTTCTTATGGTTGACAATACAGAATATTTTGTTGTTCTACCCTGCCATAATCACAGGGAATGAATGAGAAGGTAAGACACGGCCAAATCATAATTAGGTGGGCACTAACCAATTGATGGTAAATCTCATTGCCAGAAATTTTTTGTGTGCCTCATCTCTTTGCCCTCACTCATCTCCATCAATGAGCATAAAATAACTGGAAACCTCTGGAAATACTAAGAAGTTCCAGGAAGTTCCATGTAAACATGAAAATCACAAAAGAGTATCTGTGGGATTATTACTAGTTAGGAACAGAATCTCTCTTACAGAACACCAAAGACTTCATACAAAGGCCATAAACATCAACCAGCTACAGCATTTGCTGGGGTACAGAATTGTCAACATTGGGTCATTTGGCCAATGTTAATAACTGGGTTTTTTTTGGACAGCTATTATGTTCAAAGCCCTGTGCAAGATATTACTGTGGATATAAAAAGATACCCTTGCTTTGAAGAAGTTTATATCAACAACATTTAAATAGAATTTGATATCTGCAAAATTTTAAGTACATTTAAAATTTTTGTAGCAATTCAAAACAGAGTATTGTATGTGTCAAACACTGCCAAATGAATAGTACAAATATGTGTGGTGAATTCAGAGATAAGATGGTTGTGTCCTTTGATCTGTGAAGGTCTAATGATAAAGAAAGAAAAAGAAAGAGAATAGTTGAATTATAAGAATTGGCAATTATATCTGAGATGACCATTCCAGATGGGCCACAGAGCATGCCCAAAGCATAGAGAAGGATGAAGGTGTCTTCTGGCACAGTGATTAGCTTGAGATGACAAAACACAGGAACAGATGATATTATGTTTTCACTAAAACTAAAATGTATGTAAATTCAATATCTTTGAATGTTATTATTTATTATATCTATGGAGAATAAATAGGATTAATTTAAACATCATTGTTTTAATTATTGAGGAAACTGAGGCTAAGGTAATTTAAGGGACTTTCGCAATAATACAGATGGTGGTAGTCCTTATTCTAGAAGACAGAAATTCTGATTTCTCATTATGTTTGCACCCATTACAATGCTGTTAAATCAAGACCAAAGTGTGATTATAATAACAGAAGGAGAAGGAAGAGGAGGGAGAAGAGAAGAAAGGGAAGAGGAAGAAACCATCTGGAGACCCAGAATAATGTCACAGTCCATTAGCTACAGTGAAGTTCCAGAGGAGAACACAGGTAAAAGGAACCAAGCAAAATATAGCTGTTAGTGTTTTCCTGTTGCATCTTGGTTTTGAATACTTGTAATGCTTGTATTAGTCTTTTGACTAGATATGATGAGAGCCTGTCCGCTCCTCTTTAATTACCTTGGAAAGGGAATAAACAAGAAGTAGCTATCAGTCACTGCTGCTGAGGGATGTACCTCTAATGGGGCTAACAAGATGGTAATTCAGCTCTTTTTGCCATTAACCCAAACCAGGATGAGGTAATTCAATGAATTTGCATGTCAGCCATTCAGACTTCTGCATTCATGTGCAGAACAACCCTCTATTTACTGCAAATGGACAAATCTATTGCAAAGGTCCTGGATGATTTCAATTCCTACATGGAAACACTGAAAATCAAGCAAAATCAAAAGCAGGAGGCACATAGCACAGGTCGTATATAATTCTCACTTATGATCTTTTTCCATGTTGATCAGCTCTCCGTAAGGCATAAGCTCCTTAATGAAGTAGAATCTCCTATTGTCTGGAGGCTGTGGTGTATGCTGGGTATATATTCAGTCTGAGTCATGTTATTTGAGTTCTAACCCTTACACCTAAGTGATGGCCTTGTGGAAATTATTTTGTGTCTTCTTATTTCTATTTCCTCATTAATTAAATGGGAGCAATTACAATGCTCACTTTCTACATGCACTTGAAGATACGAAGGATGTGACACATGCACACCAATAAGAGCAATGTTTTGCATAATGTGGGCCTAATTTATTTTCTATTGTTACTATTTGGGTGTAGTATTTGAAGACACCTATTACAGCAAGAAGAAAATGGAATTGGAGTAAGGAAGCCTGGGGTCTTCTAAAACTCAGTTTCCTCATCCATGACCAAAATAGGAATAATATTTATTTCCCTGCTGTATTAGGATAGACAACACAAAAGTTGTGTTAAACCCCAGGCTCCAGTGGTTTAACAATACAAGCTAATTTCTTACTTCTTTGAGTTCCATTCAGGCATTTGGTGGGTGGTTTTCCTTGCTGTGACTCATGACTCAAGATCCCTCCATCTTCTGGATCTGCCTTCTTTTGTGACAACCACATCCTCTGGGTTCTGTCAGTGGGTGGAAACAAGGAAATGTACAGATATTTTGTTTGGGGAAGTTTATAGTACAGGTTGTGAACAAACAGAATTCAGATGATAGGGGTTCAGCGACTTCTCCATAGGCCAAGGGACAAACTCAGCCCAACCTTCATAGTACTCCTATGGTTCTGGGGTTCTTAGGAACCCAGTAAAAATGAAAGGGGAAGAGACAAACTCTGGAAGGCTTTATATTAACTTTTACTCTAGAACCTGGTCATGCTGGACTGGGCTATTCCTGCAACACAGCTATTTTGAAACACTTCTAAGAATTCTTCTTTAATCTATGGGAATATTTAATGAAATTATTAGAGTTGGAAGGAAACATAAACCAATTACCCTACTATAGTCATCATGACAGATGGGCATTCAGGTTTGCCCTTTCCTTTTGCAACCAGCTCTTGCTGCTAGATGGTCTTTTCACATGGACAGCATGCTAGAGGCTCACATCTGCTACATACCCTGCATAGGCCAAGCTCCATTCTGTACTTTACAAGTACTGGCCCATTTAATGCTCAAGACAACTCTTCAAGGCAGGCACCACTACATTCATATTTTTATCTTTTTACAGAAAATATAACCCAAAGAGATATATTAATATGTCCAGTTGTAGAGAACTTAGAGGTCAAGTTGGGAACTAAACCGAGATGGCACAGACATGGAGCCCATGCTCTTAATTCCTCTACCATCCACTGCCTCATGGCAACATCAGCTGTTTTTTTTTTTCGAATATAGACAGAGTTATTATCTTAGAATATAGACAGAAGAATATAGACATTCTCTCTTTATTGATACCTCCAATTATTTCAAAATCCAAGTAGAAGGAAATAAGAGTCTTCTAGGTGACAGTACTGTTGAATCTCTCTGCCTTCTGTCCATCTTCTGTCCTCTAGCTCAAACTACCTAAGTCTTTCAACCGTGTTCATTCATATGAGTTCATGACTGTGCTTTTGCCATACGGTTGCCCCCTCATCATCAATGCTTAAAGTTTTCTATCAAAAATTGAAGAAGAAAAAAATGTTCTCTAGAAGGAGTCTGACTGGACAATAATGATGCCTGTCTCCATAAATCTTTTCAATAAATCTTTCTCTGTTCAGCTTCAGACTATACTCTTTCCTAAGAACTATGTGACACTGAATTTGAGGTTCCTTTTACAGTCTGAGAACTTTCTGGAAGTATTGTTCTTCATCCTGTCCCCTTCTATCCCTCTCTCACTCACTCTTGTTTCATTAAAATGTGAAACACATCACATTTTAAATTTTAACTCTGGAAATAAGACCCTCCATCACAGGCTATATTTCACATCTATGCTTATATAAATGCCTAAATGATTATTTTACTGTTTTAAGCCCAAGATTATTTTCAGTAACTAAAGTTGGAAAGATGTTTAAACCTGTTAAATTTGGCCTTTAAAAAAAAGACCATCAAGAGATTCAAGATGGCCGCATGAGAGCGTGGTTAACAGTTGAAAAACATCTTACTTAAAACAAAATATACATCAAGTACAAAATGAAATAAATTAAAGACAATCCACCAATTTTCCATTAGTCCAGGCCTCAGACTGATTTGGCATTTTTAATCAAGTGTCCTGAAATGTCATCATGGAGAGAGACTAGAACATGTGCTTTTCTGGAATGCAGAAGAGAAGGAAAAAGAGGGTTTTGAAATGCATCAGCCTACTGTAAATGCTCATCTATTACACAAATCTTGGAGGATAGAAGATAGAGCTGGTTGTTGGAGATTTATGAAGCCGTGTATAATCACTTCTATCTTTTATCTGGTTGATTTGGTTGGATTAAAATCACAAAGTTGATTTCTGGGCTCAGGAAACTAAATTCCTCTATTTATTAAACAAAACAAAACAAAAAGAAAAAATACCTACAAAAATGACAACAGACCACAAAAGTAAAGATAAATTCCAGAAAGTCTGGGGCAGTGACAGAATGAAACCCGCTGGTAGCTTCCTCTCTGATACCTTACCTTTGCCCTCATTTTCTTCCTGTTTGGCATCATCACACCCACGTATATATCCTATTTATATTTTAATGATGCAACTCTCCCTTGAGTCGTCTCTTATAAGGCTGGGAGTTATATCTCATTAAAGTCGTTATGAGGCACTCACATGCCTGATGGCCCCCTAGTTGTCAATGTCCCCTTAAAATGTTGTACCCTTGCCTCTCAAAAAGAAATAAAAATACTCTGGAAGTATCTAATTCAACTAGAATAACATGAGTTTATTGTTTACATAGATCTATTCACTGAATCACTGTTATTTCAGCAAAAAAGTACATTCCACATTGCACAGCAAACTGACGCTGAATTTCTTTCATTATAAATTGGGAACTTTCTGGAAACATCACTCTTCATCCACTCCTCCTCCCCTCCATGCTGTTACTAGAAAGATTAGATTTTAAAAGCAATAAAAACTTTACTTATTCTTGCATCTTTGCTATATTCAGAACAGTCCTGTTAGCTTTTTAAAAGTCCTGTTCCTCAATAGATCCAAACCGTCCTTGGCATCCGTAACATCTGTGACAATGTCCCCCGCCAATCCTCAGAGTTCTGGAGCGCCACACGCAGTGTCAGTTGCTTTATAGACATTATCCCAAGTGACTGACAGACAGTTCCCCTCATTCCACTTTCTCACCCACCAGAACAAAGAGTGCATGCAACAAGCCACAGTGTTCGCACATCACTTCTAGAGTTTCCATAACACAAGCTCCCATTTTCATTTGCAGTAATGAGAAAAGCTCACAACAACAGTTCTTGCCACTTCCCTCCCTACTGTTCTTGTTTGGAAATGGGCTATAAAACTTTACCACCTCATCATTATAGATCACTTTAAAAATAAAATAAAATAAAATAAAATCTAATTTACATTTTGTTCCAACTGGTTTTCTTGACTGACAGTTGTCCACAGCTCAGTGGCTGCTCTGTTCAGTGTACTTTAATTTTGAGCCTTCAAGTATTTCGGAAGCCCATTCAGAAGTAAATTCTCAGAGAAAATTGAGCTCTGTCATGGATGGATTAGTACTATAATAGTTGGTCACATATCTTGCATGAAACCTTTCAGAAGCAAGGCAAATGAGAAGGAAATGAAATTCATTTCATACTTCTTCAAGCACGCTAAGAGACTTTCTCTCCAAGTAATCTGTGAAGTAGCACTGGTTTATTGGAGGTTCGCATAACTACCATTACATTATACCTTGTCACAATCTCATGTACTGGGTGACTGCTTTTTCTGAACGGATGGTACCTGCAAAGTGCTCTCTGAAGGCACTGAACAGTGAGCGTCGTTTCTTTGATCAAAATGTATAGGTCTAAGGCATGGCATAAATAAAAGTACTTGAGCTAAATTGGAACATTACAGGTCAGAGGTGAATGAAATCTGAAAAGCAGATATATGGAGGAGTCACCACATTTGTTTTTTGATATATTGATAAGCCAGAAGACCAAAAAGGGAGGGTGACAAGGGGAAGGAGAAAGAGAGGGAGAGACAGAGAGGGAGGGTGAACTGTTGTTAAGACATATCTCATGGGAAAAGCTAAAGCTTTATTGCTTTTAGCAATACTGTGATATGGTATTTGGTTACTTTGTCAATTACAACAGTGCTAGCATTTTATTGGTAAGTGTGTGTTTGTGTTGTATCATTTTAGCATGTGACAAATGCTTTGTGTTACCTAGCAAAAACATATTATGCAAAATATTAGTAGGAAGAGAAAATGGAAACCTGCATGTGCATTTCATTTTGATTGATCACTTTTTGCTTCTCAGTAACATTTCTTTAAGGACAACAAAAGTATAGAAAAAGTCAAAAAGGTCAGTTACTAGTTTTTTTTAATGGACAATGACAAAAACAAAAAATGGTGTAACTGATGTTTTTCTCTGCCAGAATCGATGAGCTCTGTAAGTGCCCTGCAACTTGCTGCCTCAGTGTGGATGGATACAATGTAATGGAAAAGTCTGACTTCGCAGCTCCTGAGGGACTCATCTCAGTATTTTTTCCAATCTTGTCCCAGTCTGGCTTTATAGATGAACTACAATGAATCTGGGAGCAATACGAGTTGAAGTATGTTGGAATATAAGCAGGATTGATTTGGCCACAAGTCTAAGAATCTGGGTGTGTCTTCCTAGCAGATTGAGAGGCAACATCTGTGTTGGGTGGTTTGGGAGAGAGGGAATGATACCTCCATCTGAAAGGTGCTGTGTAATCCTTCCATGGGGATCACGGAGGTTGCTCCCCCTCCATTAGAGATCCTATTGTTAGGGTTCTTAAGACTCTCAGAGAAATAGTGAAGTGTGTGGGATTAGAGTACGCAGGTCTGGAAAGAAGAAAGGTTTGAAGGGGAGGTGGGAGAATATTAAAAACAAATCTTATCGCTCACATTTTGAGGTAGGCTTGCCTTATGGGAATCAGTTACCAAAATAAAATAAAATCTCCCCATTTTCATTCCACTATCTTTTGCACAATTTGAAATCCTTTGGAGAGGTAACAGTGTTTTATGGAGCTCAGGGAAGGCTGAGATCTCTGTGTTTGCACATCAGAATCTACCACATAGTGGACTTTCTGTTTCAGTCTTTACTTTGTTTCTTACTTTCCATTTCTTTCAGACACAGGGGACTTTCTCTGAAGTGCTTCCCACTGCTTATCATCATCTTTTCCTCTAATCTGGGCTGTTTGACCAAGTCTCTGCTTCTGTTGCCACTGTTCCAGATTAAAAGAATGTTTATGGATTTACCAACTAATATTGATGATACATACAAACAAGCAAGAAATAAATCCCAAGAAAATTTAGGGAAAAAGTTCCTAGAAGCAGATCATTTGAGGTGCTTGTTAAATGTAATTGTCAGGTTTTGATCCCACATATTCTGATTCTATAGCAACTACCTCTGTGTTAGAGCTTTTGACTATGTATTTTTAATAAGCCCAAGGTGTTTCTGACATTAAGAGTCTGTAGACTTCCTCTTGATTGCCAATTAATTATGATTAATGTTAGTAAGCAGGAAGCAAGAATTCTAACCTGTAAACTCTATAATCCTCAATTTATCCATAGAAAAAAATGAGGTGAATTGTCACTGCCATGCCATTTACCAGAGGTGTGTGATTAATTAAATTACATGAAAAAAGCTGTGAAATATATAATCACCATGTATGTGTTGAGTTAATGTTAAATAAACTAATATCAACAGAAGCTATTACAACTGATACACTTATTACTAAAATGCAAACAATATAACTGTTTATATCAACTATTCACTGTAGTGTTAATATATTTAGGGTGCAATAATGTGCTTCATTAGGATGTGTGTTCTGAAAATCATCAAAATAAACAATGCTGGCTAAATTACATTTTCTGATTATTCTCCCATGTGCCTAAAGTATCTGGACAATTGGTGAATTTGATTCATTGTAAATCACTTAACATAGTGGGTCTAGAATGGAAGCTAATCCTGTCATAGATGACCAGTGATTTAAAGAAACAAACAAGCAAACAAAACAAAAGAGAAAAATAAATTAAAAAGTCCCTAGAAAAAAAGACATTTCTCTGAGCTTAGTTTGACTCTTTACATTTAAAAATCCTCATGTAAACACAAAAGGTAGTGTACGCAAGTTTTTTTATACTTTAATGGGCTCATAGTTTTCAGTTGTGATATATCAGTTGGACAAGATATCTAACAGTTAAGGCAGAGTGTAATGGTGAGCATTTATATGATTTTTGCTACTTTCCAGGCAGGAAGTTGCTATCACAAACCTCTTCACTATCATGAAGTTATCCCTAGCAATGCAGAGTCCCTTCTGGCTGAAATGTTGCAAAAGTCTATTCACAGAACAAGCTTCCACTCAGAAATATTTTATTCATTTTTGGGAATATAAGCACAGGATAGTTTTTAAAAACACATTAGAATGTACCAGTATCCACCAAAAAGTTATATTTTTTGCAAAGACTTGTGAATTTGTGCAAGTATTCTTTCCAGCTAGGAAATGTCACTGCAGCTGAATTTTAAATCAAGTGTTCATATTTCTTTGGGGAGTTTCAGATCAGCAAAAGAAATGGAATATTTACAATTTGGTGCATAATTCATTTTCTATGTGTAACTTCATTTTATTTTAAGGTTGAATTGTGCTGAATTTCAGACAAAAATGGAAATCATAAATTATTAAGAATCATTCCAGAAGCTGGAATAAGTAGATTATTATTAGCATCATTAGCATTGTGGCTAATAAAAGAATTTAGAAGGAAAGGAAAAAAAATGATAGGATCTAAGATTGCTGACAAAGGTAGCTTAATCTTTCAGTGCTTGCGTATTTATCAGAATCCACGTGGGACAGGATTTTCTTGAATTACCACTCTGATCTATGTCTTTTCCAGCTGCAAAAGCCCAGGGTGCATTTCAGGGCTGTCAGCCTGCTCTCCTTCTCCCAAAACAGCCTATCTCCTTCAGAGAGCTGGCAGGGTGATAACATCTTTTAACAGGTAGGTGTGAAATCTAGGCAGATTTTCATAACAACTCCCATTCCATTGGGATTGGAATCCACTAGCATGACCTCAGGTTTTTCAGTTAGGTATGCTGTCGTGTGAGCCAGATGGGATTAAATATCACAGAAGTTGGCTTTATCTTAATATCCTTATTAATTTACTTTCTGATTCAGACACCCTGTTCTAAAACCTCTCCAGCATAAATGTATATCCCCACCTGAAATCCAGTCTACTAATCATTCATTATTTTTGGTATAAGTGTTGTTATCTGCAACAATGCTAACCCCTTGCCAGGGAGTGTCCACTGAGCTGCTCTTTCCAATCCCCAATGAGCTAGTTGCTGGCAGTGGTCTGGAATTCAGTAAGTCTGGTTGCAGTTTCTCAATCTGTTGATTCTGCTATAAAGAGGGTCCCTGGTGAGTGGCAAAGTGGTGAGGCAGTCCTCCTTCTCTATATGAGAGTAGCCCCTCCTCATTTTTTTTATAGACTCCACATAAAGTTGTATAGGTATAGCAGCCTTTGATGGGAAATAAGGACATTGCAACAAAAGGAAATTAATAAAACTGAGGAAAAGAATTTGTAATTATCTACTGACAGAAAAAAATGTACAACATTTGGAAATGAACAGAAGAATTTCTTACTGTATTTCCTTTCAATGGAATGGTGGACATTGTCTAGCAGACACTTCAGGTGTTCTAAGGAATCTATAAGAATGTACACCTTTGGTCATCTTTCTGTTAAACAAAGTATTTACTGTTATGTGGGAGAAGAACGTGGAATATATACAATCCACTATTTTTTTAAATAGCATAAGCTTCATATGCTTTAAATTTTTGCTTTGTTGAGCCCATCAGGAGTAAGAAACAGGGACATTAATCCTTCGTATGCATTTTGGCTCCTCTCTTAGCTACACAAGGTCTAGAATGAATTTGTGAGATGACAGTAAAGTCAAATTTGGAATTAAATCACCATTTTCTCTTTAATCCCTGGGTATGGAATTTAGACAATTTTATTCTTCTTGCTAATAACAAAAGAACAGGGAGAAACACTTTAAAGACCATGGTATAGAAGATGTGTTGAGAATAAACATTTTTGTGATTGTACTTAGAGTTGAGAGAAAAACTGGAAACATATCACAGTATTTTGCAGCTGAGAGTATTAGAGATAATAGTCTAATCCAATGTTACTCGTACTGTGGTGTTTGGAATTCTAATATATAGAGGTTGAAAAGATCCGTTGATGGCTCAGAGGGAACGTCAGATCTCAGAGTGAGCAGTCCATCCTTGAAGGAAGGAAGTTTCAGTGCAGGGATTCAGAGCCCTAGTGAAGAGAGAAGATTTTCTGTGTGTGGTAGTAGCCTCGTGGGGGTATCAGAGCCTGAGCGCTGGGAAGGACATCCACACAGAGAACATCTGAGAATGGGTGTCCAAGTCCAGGTGTGGTGATCCATGGTGCTGGAGTCCAAGCAAGACTAAAGGGGGGCAGCCTGGCAAAAGGTGTAAAATCCCAAGCAGGAGGGACTGTGGAGGTAACTCCGCATAAGATGCCAGAGCCTAAATGGGATATGATCGCATCTGTATAAGGGTGGGGAGATGGCAATCGTGAAAACCTATGTGATGATACTGCAAACCAGGTTCCTCACAGTCACAGAACTGTATTTATTTATATGGAGAAGAATATGATATACTGGTTACTAAAAAAGGTTTACAAAAGTTCTTTCCATAAAATAATACAATATTGAAAATACATAAATTATGCATTGAACCCTTTCTAGAAGGATGCACCAAACATCAATAGAGATTTTCTCAGTGTGATCAGATGAGTGATCTTACTATATTTCTTCCTTACTATTTTCTTGTTTCCCATAATATTCATGTCTAATGCCTATATTTATGCTTAGTCAATAATTTATGGAATATCCACTATGCTTTAGTAAGGTTCTGGTGATATACACATGAATATTATCATCTTTATCTTTGGAGAGTGCAGAAGCTAGGTATTATGAATTTTAAAAGAAGGAATATCTGGATAATTACTTTTAGCAGTATATGCTTAGATTGATATAACGATTTTTCCATCAGATTCCCATAGCTAAGAGAAGACCAGGTATAAAACACTTTTCACTGACAAGTAGAAACAACTGTATATAAATGGTGAGATGGATCCTGACTGAGATGGATATTTAAACCAATCTTAGACTTCATACTATGCAAGGAAGAAATAATGGCAAAGCAAACAAAATGTACATTCTGGTTGTCCTAAAGAGAATAAATGTAATAATAACCCACTAATAGTTATTTTTGACACCTCCAGACTTCAAGAACTTTTCTGTAAATATGTGATAACTTTGAAAGTTGGATCTACTTTTCTACAGATAGGTTGGGACATAACAGTAGAATCACCTTTGGTTACGTCTCTAAGACATAAACTAAAGTGGAAATTTGGGAGTTATTAGGGTATAATTGATCTATGTAGATAACCAATCTGGATAATAAGTCCTTTGGGTGAATTATTTGTACTGAATTATCTGGTTTGATCGTCTACATGTAAACATACATCAAGTTAATAGGATAATTGTCAAACTTGTTCTTCACCTTATGGTGTATGGACTTGCTCTTGGGACCTAATAGGCACTCTGGGAGAGTCTAGCTCAAAACTAAGTAAACAGTACCAATAACTAATGGAGACTCTGCTGAGTCTAGTAGAAAATGCAATTTGCTATGACTATGCCTAGGAATTGGGTTTTTGGAACCAGAGATATTCAGAATTGTTAAGGCTTTTCTGTATTCAATGATAAATGCCAAAAATTTGCCCAATTTGACTGCTGTTTCTCAAAACCAAACATGGAGATGTCAACTTTAATTCGAATTTATGGAGCGACGGGACAATAAAAAATGATTTTAAAATGTACTAGTAAAAAAGAAATGGACACTAGATAAAGCACAATTTTAAATAACGTTAGTTAAAAATTATTTTTTATTAGATAATTTCCCTTTGGAAGCTTGACTGAAAAATGGGTTTGTGAAAGAATAATCTTGAATGCAATAATTATGTCCTCAAAAATGACATTTATCAGCATTCAGATCTCTATGTATTCTCAACAAAACACAAAAACAAGGGAAATTGTGTAAATGATAAAGCACAGGCAAGGTTTTCCATTCTAGAAAATTTAGAATATTCAGAGTGTTTCCAAGGCAACTGTCTATGTATTACCCTGAATATAAGTGAGACAAGAAGTTTGTGAGTATCCTTTTTTTGAGAGATATTATTTGATAGATACAATATCTACATATGCTCCATTTCCACAGAGCTCTCTGAGTTCACACACAAAAATAGCTGCTCTGGGTGGAATTGTCATAAGAGGTGGAAGTGGTGGAGAGAAATAGCCACTGAGCACTCAGCAAATCAGTACACCAATCAACCAGTCAAGTAAAACACATTTCCTAGACACCTGCAATTGACTGCCATTCTGCACTACTAACACAAAAAATAAAAAGAAATATCCCTTGGATTCAAGGGCATAGACAATTAAGTAGGTACCTGGGCATATGCATTGGTAAGACTAGGGGGAAATGTCTACCAAATGCTGAGGGAGTACTATGAGGTAGCAGTGGTGCCCTGAGGGTAACCCCTGGACCAGAAGCAGCAGGGTCATCTAGGAACTTATTAAAGTGCAAATTCCAAGAGCCCATCCCAACTACTAAATCTTCAATTCTGGGAGTCGGTCCTGGTACTTTGTATCTTAACTGCTCTTCAGGTATAGATTATAAATCATGGAAGAATTTAAATAAGATGGGGATCACTGTGTGTTTAGGGGTACGGGAGATGAAGATAAATTTGACCTGAAGTCTGAAAGATAGATATCAGGATCCAGGAGTCTGGAAAGGAAAAGAAAGCATTCCAAGAAGAGAAGTAGATGTGAGAAACTAAGCACTTCATTCACATCCCTGTTGCAGAAGTCATCTGTTATATTTTATGCATATTTTCACATGCTTTTATCCTTCAGTAGACTGTAAAATTTCTAAGGCAGAGAACCAATTTTAATTATCCTCTGATTTCAGTGCTTCACACATAGGGATTACTCAGAAAACAGAGAAGAAGAAAGAGAAAGTATATCAGAAAGAAGAGAGACAAGAAGAAAAAAAAAATATGTAGGCTCTTCAATAGTGTGAAAATTACATTGAATTTAAAATAAAAAGATAATATATTTAAGCAATAGGTTTGAATCATAACCATGGTTATCTACAGCATTCCTCTTTTCTAAGTTTGCTTTCCTTGTCTACACAATGACAATGACAAAACACCACCGGAAAGATGTTGATGCAAAATAGTCTACCTTATGTAATTCAATAACTCATATTCTGTCTAGTCTGTGATGTTGATCAAAAAATATTTATTAATACTGAAATAGTGATTGCTTTTCCCATGAATGTCGAGAGCATGATGTCCCCTGAATTCTTTTCCTTTACACCTTTCTTTATTCCTTTAGTTTTACAAGTATCCCTCTACCTATTGTAATCTTTCTCATGATTATTATTACCTGTATTTCTGGATTCCTATTTAATCTGTTTTCCTCCTCCTTTTCTTATTCAGGTTGCTAACATTTAGAGGATCTTTTTTTTTTATAGGACCTTTAATAAGTGCCAATGAGAGAGCTAAATATTTTTCATGGACAATCTTATTTAAAAATCACAACAGTATAGGGATCTTAATTATTCCTGTTTTGTGCATAGAACCCAGGCTTTTAGAAAGAGACAAATAGGATTTCTAGTAACACATGGCTCTGAAGTGCTAGATGAAGCTTGAACCCAGGCAGTCTGAGCCTCCTAACGACAACATCACCACCACGTCATGCTGCTTCTTCAGTCTTCAATCTCCCATTATGCTCCACTTCAATAAGAAAAGGCAAAAGTTCATCAAAAATGACATCAAACTATTTAAACCATCTACCACTATATCCATTTAATTTTAGGAATGTCATTTGTTTTCTGTTGCTTGGCACCTGCCGTATGTATGTAGGCATCTGTTCACTCTTTCAGTTGACAGCTTACACTATCTCTGGATGATTCCATGTCATCCTCATGTAGAAGACAGGGAAGTGTGAACATGAATGTGGTTTAGACCTCGGGTAGTCGTTTCTGGTCACCTTTCGGTAGGAAAAGATTTGCTTGTTTGTTTAATCAAAGGAGCTATCAAAATAAAACCACATTTATACACTGTTTAAAAAGGCAAATAAATTAGAAATATATTTTAAGTAAAATGTCCATTCAGAATTAATGCATTTTAAAAATGAAACATTTTGTGCTTAAATGATAAATTCTGGTGTTCTGGAAAATCAGTCATTTGTAACTCTTCCTTCCCAAACATGCTCAATAAATAACAAGTTGTACACATCTCTTTCTTAGGGGGCTATTGCCTCAATTATCTGTACAATCACTTCATTTTGCAACTTCACTTTGCCTGTGTAGGGCATTGCCCTGGTTGGTAATTGTGTGGCCTATTGTTTGCAGCACATGGATAATTATTATGCTGTGAACATCAATTTGTCGTATTGTGCTGAATGGTGCTACTTCCCGAGGGACAAGATGATAGCTGTGATTCTCCTCAGTAGGGGGTGGGATGTTGCTCTGGGCTAGAGCTCTGCCCAGTAATTCCCTCTATACATGTAAGACTATACATAGTACATCCTAGAAGTCCTTCATTATAGCATTTGTTTTCTGCTTGTTAACATCATTTCACGCTGGATAGGCACTAGTGTAATTTTCCATTTTGTTTCATCAAATTAAGGAAAGAAAGGAGACTGTCTTGCAAGTCTTTTATTTTATAGACAGTTGGTCATTTCATTAACACTTTTCATATTCTTGTTTGTCATGATGACTGACGATAGTCAAAAGATTTTCTCCCCATTAACTTATAAGAGAACAGCACTTTTATTTATTTATTTATTTTGGGCTGAGAAGTATTGATCGACCAAAGAGGACATTTATTAAAATGTAACCAGCATCTTGGCACTTGCAAGTGGTGCACACTTTAACCGATTAAATAGTCATGAAGAAGGAAATCAATACATCTTGGATTCCTCTACTCTGGTCTCTGCCAGCAAAGTGGCCTCACAAATTAAGAAATAAATAAATAAATGTGTTTACGCTGAATGTTTAAAGCACTTTGCACTTTAATCAGGAACTAATAGGACATTACTAATATTGGTGGGGTAGGTGGTTTGTATGTGGTTACTTTTGTAAAAACCTGATGATAAATAAGAAAATTACTACTGAAGTTCCCAGCCACAACAGGGAATAAGGTGGATGTGGCTGGTTGACCTATGAAATGCATGGAGAAGGTCAGCGGAGGTTCACAAAGGTGAGTGTTCATGCTTTTGTTTCTTTTATTTTATTACTTTGTTTTGTTTTGTTTTGGAACCCCAGTGTTGCATGCCAATATGTTCCAAATTTTTCAGCCCCAAGGTTGGGTAGTCTGCTGACCTGGAAGTGGTGCAATTTACAAGGACACAAAAGAAACACTGGTGATGTTAGTGGTTTCAGTTCATCATAGTTGATTTCTCACCAAATTCTGGAATCTTAAAACAAAATTATTTAAGTGTCACCCACATGTTTGGATATTTTCAGAGACGTAGAACAGGTAATTTTGATTTTTGACGTTGCAAGATTTTTTGAAAGTTTGTGATTATTTTAAGTCATCTATTTTAGGCCTGTTAAGAACCCACTCACTCTTCTTATACTAATGCCTCCCAAATTTCATCATCTTGGTTTTCACTTGCTATTCTAGGCTTTTGTAATGACCAATATCCCTGCCAGGCTTGTACCACATGAGCACTTGAAGAGTACAGTCAATCATGAACAGAATGATAGAACACCAAGTACAGAAAAAACAAACACAAAAACACTCAGTTTTTGCTCAAAGCTTTTTTGACATTATTATATATTTTTGTTATAACTGATACAGAAATGCTTTTCTCCAAGACCATGCTTTCTAGTTTTTTGAAAAAAAATAAAAGCCTTTACTTTATAATACAAATTCATATGCACAAATGTATTTAGAGCACTTGATCCAGTATTCTGTAGTAACCTTATTTATTTGTATTATTTTTAATCCAAGGAGGAGATTATTAAGATGTTTTGTTGGAGTGGGAAAATATGAGAAATATACTTCTCAACAGATGTCACATTCTCAGAAAAAAAAGGGGTAATGAATCCTTTATTTACATGCATCATCTATATAATCATGTGCCTACAATACTGACTGCACCTGTTCCTCAGAGAAGGCGTGGCCTATAGCAAGCAGGAATAGATTTTATTTATACCAGCATAGCTGAAATAGGCATGATATATTTTTATTTGATCATATTAAATTTAACCTATTAAAACACAGCCACTTTGATTATGATTTTAATATGTTTTGTCATAACATAGTTTATGAGGGTTAAGTTTCTTGATCTGGGCCCACAGGGAAATTTAAGTCCAGTGCTGTATCTTAGTCACAACTATTAATTTTTCTCCACAAATTATGTCTACAAAAGGAATTTCAGGATAGAGGCAAAAGTATAGTACCATCTCCATATAGCCAGCTTCCCCGTGCCTCCTTAACTTTCTACAATGTCTTTCCTAACAGGGCTGTTATATGCAACAATCCCTGTCCTCCCTATTCCCATGAAACAGTTTCCACTGCACATTTCACTTTGATTATATTCCTATCACATTAATTCTCTTCTTGCTTCATGACTTTAAATCTTGCTTCTCCAGCTATACCATAGGGTCTTTTAGGGTCAAGGATAATAAGTGTTGATTATATTTTATCCTCTGTTACATGTTACACTTAGCACATTTCTAGGCACATAGTATATGTTTTACATGTTTTGTTTTTGTTTTTTGGTTTTTTTTTTGCATTTGGATTTAGTTCAGTTATATCATCATGATTAAGGGTTGATTCTTTATTCAAATTCCTATCCATGTAAGGCCTTTGATTTTAATTATTTATGCAATGGTAACGTCCCAGTTAGGTTATCCTCCCACCTTGGAATTACAAGCCATTCTTGTACTTAATTCCATTTATTACTACTTTCCTAGTTGATGTGATGTTGTTAGAACTGGACTTAGAGATGTGGCTGGCTCACAGACACCAACTAGTATAAAAAAAAACGTCAGTTCTAAAAACAGATGAGTAAATGGTACTCCAAAAGTAATTGTATGAAATAGTAACACTTGCTCAAATAGGATTTCTATTTTTAGTTTTTTGAGGAACCTCCATATTGCTTTCCAGAATGGTTGAACTAATTTACATTCCCACCAACAGTGTAAGAGGGTTTGCCTGTCTCCACATCCTCTCCACCATTAGTTGTTCCTTGTCTTTTGGATGTTGGCCCTCCTAACTGGTGTCAGGTGATATCTCATTGTTTTAATTTGCATTTCCCTGATAATTAATGATGTGGAGCATCTTTTCATGTGCCTCTTGGCTATCTGAATTTTTTCTTTTGAGAAGTGTCTATCAGATCTTCTGCCCATTTTTTAATTGGAGTATTTACTTTTAGGGTTTTGAGGCAAGAAATACCATTTGACCTAGTAATTCCACTCTTAGAAATTTACCTGAAGAAAACAAGATCCTTGATTCAAAAAGATATATGCACCCCTGTGTTTAATGCAGCACTATTTATAATAGCCAAGATATGGAAGCAACCTAAGTGTCCGTCAATGGACGAATGGATAAAGAAAATGTGGTACATATACACAGTGGAATATTATTCAGCCACAAGAAGAAAACAAGTCCTATCATTTGCAACAACATAGATGGTGCTAGAGGGTATTACGCTCAGTGAAATAAGCCAGGAAGAAAAAGACAAGCACCAAATGATTTCATTCGTTTGTGGAGTATAATAACAAAGCAAAACTGACAAACAAAACAGCAGCAAACCCACGGACTCCAAGAAGGGACTAGCATTTACCAAAGAGAAGGGGTTGCAAAGGGTGGTTGGGGAGGGAGGGAGAAGGCAATTAAGGGGCATTATAATTAACACACATAATATAGCATAGCACAGAGAAGACAAGTAATGACTCTATAGATCTAACTATGTGATGGACAGTGATTGCAATGGGGTGTATATGGGGGACTTGATAATATGCATGAATGTTGAAACCACAATGTTGCTGATGTGAAACCTTCATAATATTGTATAGCAATGATAACTTAAAAAATTAATTAATTAATTAATAGTAACGCAGTTTATCAACAAGGATGAGGGATGTGTATTTTACTAGTGAAGTGAAAAAGCAAGCTGTAAAGTAGTTGCAACCACATCACATTCTGCTTCCTTAATTCAAAATTATACAAAAGAGACCTGTCAATTTAGGTTTCTTTTGAAAGAAGTTGTGCTTTGGGTAGGAAGGAGAATGAATGTAAGGGTATGTCAGGATTTGCCGTTGAGGTTTTGGAGCAACGCAAGGAGCAAAGTAGGCAGTGGGAGTCATCATGGAGGGTACTTAAAAGAGGCCACTTTATTCTACATAAACCTGTACTTATACTGCTAGAGTGCTAATTTATGGTTGCATAAATATTGAAGATTCACATGCGTGTGGCCTTTATGACCAGGTGTCTAGACTTCAAGGCCCTTATCTAGCTCCTTAATCATGGGTACAACACGCTGTGTTTTCAGGTTTCTCAAGGCCAAACATATCTGGCTCCATATAGGCCAGACATACTGGGAGTGAAGCACCGGACAAATGTGCTTATAGAACAGTAGGAAAAGTAGAAGGGAAGACCTTCCCTACATCCCACCCCTTTTTATAGGACAGTAGCCGTCTGCTTCTTCCTTGCACACAAAGTAGAGCTCTGCGCCTAGAGCACACAGAAACAATATAATGAACAATAACAGACAAGGAGGCCACATGTCCCAGTGACCACTATGGTTAGGAACTATTGCTAGGTGGGAACAAGCTGTGACCACCAAATAGACAGTGGGTCCTGGGATAAGGCTTGTACCTGAGACACTTCATTATCTATTTTCTGGAGCACTGCTTGTATTTGATGCTGGTGTTCTGGGATGTAAACACAATATGCAGTAAAGCACAGGTGCCCCCTTGTGCAGCTGTGAGTATATCCAGAGCCATTCTATTTTGCAAAATCACCTTCTGCATTTGGGTGACTTAATCTAGCAGTAGGGCTAGCACGGATCTTGTTACACTCAGGGCATGAGCAACATGCTGTGCCAGGGCTTCTATTTGTAGTTCTACATCTATAGTGCTGGCTCCTGGAAGGAACATAGCCAGGGGTTAACACCACCGTGCCGTTTGCTTGGGCCGATACCAACAGGATTATACAGCATTCGGATTATGCGTGGGAAACAGCAAGGTTTATAGTATCTCTCCTGATAAGTATGGGCTGCCCCAAGTACAACAGCCTGTCCAATTTGTAGGAAGATAGGACCAGTCATATTCTCCACATATCCAAATGTTTTCTCCTGGCAGGAGGTCAGTTGGTCCAGTGCTTACATGGGCGTGACCATCCCACCAGCACTTAGGGGTACGATTAACATTGACATTGGTACACAGTTCTCTGGGTAACCAGCCAACCATGAGACTGGGTATGGAAACCTGCTGTTCAATGCACAGCGGAGCTATACTTTGCAAGGTTACATATATACTAGACATCCATACCCACCCATTATACATGGTACTCTCCCCAGGTGGAGTGTGTGCTGATTGTCAGATCAACTGCTTGGTTGCATGCCGTTTTGCTTCACCTTCAACGTCACTGCGATTCCATGCTCTAAGGCGTTCCCACGCAGACAGGTTGGCGGGAGCGATTTTCCATGGCAGTCCAGCAGTGATTTCCATGGGAAGTTCCATAAACACCCAGCAGTGGGAGACACTATGTACCTGGGCAGAAGTATGAGCCCACGCCACCATACATTGCTCTCTGTCAGCCTGGGCGGAAAGACAGGGCAGACAAAGACACCATCAATGGCACGTCCCGGTTCCCCGGGAGGATACAAGAGATCTTGTCATCTTGTGACAAAACAGTGGCTGCCAGGGGGAGATTACCCGCTCTGTGATACCAGACCAGAGCACCTGAGGACTCTGGCGGAGTATCAGGTTCATCCTTCAACAGAAATTGTGGTAGTGGCCACACCCGCACAACCGAAGTCCCTGCCAATACGGCTGTTGCCCTCTCTGGCAAGGAGACAGTCAGTTTAAAAGGTCATTTTCCTATCGTGGTGTAATGTGTAGCCCATTGGTCAGCCCCTCCCCCTGTACCTCATGCAAGGCAACCCGTGGATGTCCTTCAAACACCAAGGTCCACGGCCACCGCCACTCCTCTGTACGGCCAGGAGACAGTGTACATGGGGCAGGAAGGAGCAATGTTTCTTCCAGCAACTGTGGCTGCAGCTCACTGGGGTCTTGTTTCAAATATTTCAAGACGTATGGGGAGCCACCACCAGCCTCTCTGTGGGACTCTCCCCGGTTTCCCTTGGTTCATTCAACAATCATACTGCTATGATGTCCTGTTGTATCTCCTGTCCTGTAAAGTGGCTCCCTCGGTCACTGATGACTGTTAGTGGATGCCCGTAACTGGCACATAAGTGCTCCAAGGCCTGTTTAATAGTGTGTTGGGTAGCCTGGGCCATGGGATGGGCAAAACCCAATCTTGTAGCCATGTCCACTGCTGTGAATGCATATTTACATCCCTGATTACTGGGCAAAGGCCCTATATAATCTATTTGCCACACCTGTAAAGGTTCTGGTGGGCAGGGGAGCTGTCCCTCTTGTATGAGTAACCAGTGGTGGTGGGGGTAAAAGTAAGTGCATTGAGCACATACTTGTACTGTTTGTTTTGCATCAGCAAACACTGGTGGAATGCGCCATCTCTGGGCAACTTTACACATGGTTCTAGGGTCTACATGCCCTAGTTTCTTATGCAACCATGGCCCCATGTCCATAGGGGCCAGTTCCCAGAGCATACAAGCCCTAGCCAAGGTGTAGGCCATGTCATTCCCAAGGCTTAGTGCTGGGCAATGTCCTGAGATGTGATATATTAGGGCACCTTCCTTTAACCCATGGGTCCACATGTCTTTCCATATCATTTGTCCCCGCAGTGGGCAATGGCTATTTTATTTTTTCCCTTGTGCTTCTTCACTGTGGTAGTTCTCATCTTGGTCACTTGAGGTCGCTTTACATCTACATCTCCCAAGCGAGCTAATGCCAACACCGTTTCGTATATTGGACATTCAATGTATGGTGCTAGCAACGCAGTGACAGTTTCAAAGGTACCTGCAGAACCATTGGCTAGAACAAGATCTTTCATATAAGACATTAACAGTTCTTTATCTGGACTGTGGTAATGGGAGCAAACATCACCTGCTTCATACTCATTTCATAGAGCACATGCACCAACTCCAGGTATGTGCTCCACTTTGTTACGTGTTCCAGCATGTCCCCTGGGGTATCCCACACCTCCTTTGCTGAAACATTAACCAATTTATCAGGGTCTTATTCTCACCGTGTGGGTTTGTGCACCTAGTGCCCTTTAGTACGCGCTGCATAGAAGGCACGGCCATTATGGTGGTGCGAGTTGTGACAACTCAGAGGGGGAGAGCTCAGTATTCTCAGCGCTCTCATCCCACACCCGCAACACCCACGCATGCGCAGATTCCCCCAGATGTTGCTTACGCTGCTTGGCCAAATTCTGCAATTCCATGGCCATATATGTCGTGTATGTCATTTGCTGGGTAGCTATCGGGGGCGGGAGGGGGGAGCCGCCTGGCTACACCCCTGTAGCTACAGGTTCTTGCATCTCTACGTGCTGCTGCACAGCAGGGCTAGCATGTAAAACCAACAGTTCTGCGCCACACTCGGGGCTTTCGCCTGCGACGAGGGAGCAGTACTCATCAATACTTATTCCATGACATATGTTCAACAGCCACCAGCTCTGCTCCAAGTCTTCCTCCTTCCATTGGAGACTCTGCATTCACTGCTGCAATTCCGCAGTTTTGCGAGTGGCATGGCAGATGTCCGTCAGGAGCATCTACACCGCTCGCCCAGCCAATTTCCAGTGGGCCTCAGAAACTAGGGATTCTAGCGTCTCCAACGCTATCTGTATAGCCTCAGGGGTCAGCTGTACTGACTCCCAATCCTCCAGCACTGTGCAAGGTCAAGTACACTGCCACCGGGTACCATATAGAGGCTGGGGACCACATCTCTTCCACCAACCCCTCCGTGTCCCGAGAAGCCGAAGGACTGTTGCTCTCATGACCATCTACCTCACCCTGCTCACTGCACCAAGTGTTGGGGTCCAGGGGTTGCTGTTGAGGTTTTGGGGCAACGTGAAGAGCAAAGAAGGCAGTGGGAGTCATCATGGATGGTGCTCAAAAGAGGTCACTTTATTCTGCATAAACCTGTACTTCTTATACTGTGACAGTGCTAATTCACGGTTGTACAAGCATTGAAGATGTGCATGCATGCGGCCTTCATGGCCAGGTGTCTAGCCTTCAAGGCCCTTAGCTAGCTCCTTAATCATGGGTACAACACACTGTGTTTTCAGGTTTCTCAAGGCCAGGCAAATCTGGGTCCAAACAAGGTCAGACATATTGGGGGTGAAGCAGCAGACAGCTGTACTGATAGAACAGTAGGAAAAGTAGGAGGGGTGTGGCCTTCCCTACAGGGTATCACTAATGGTCAAAAAAAATGTATGAAAATATATTTCAATTGTTACTAGTTTCTAAAGGAAAAGTTGAACTAACAAAGGAAGAAAAATAGAATTCCATATGCTTTGGAAACACTTTTTAAGTCAACCAGTTAACAATGAACAAAGAAGGGACTCAAAGATGAAAAAAACTACCAACTCTTGAAATTGGTTAAGATCTCCTAACCCAAAGAGATACAAAGAAGCAAAACAAAGCAAGAAATAAAGTCGTTAAACTCAAAGAGCAAGCTGAGACACAGGACTGTGGAGATAAAGGGAAAATATGTACAGAGTGAGGACCTTATCTCACTTAAACAGAAGAACAATGGAAGCAAGCTGCCTTCCCTTTTCTGCAAGATAGTATTAGGAATGGACTATGGAGATAGTGGGGGCCAAGGGGATGGTGGGCAAAGACTGCTGAAGGATTTTCATTGTTAGGCTCTCTATGAAAACTTTTTCAGGCCAAAGATAGTGATTGTGTGGGAGGTTTGCATGTGAATATGTGTGTGTGTGTGTGTGTGTGTGCACATGTATGCATGTGAGTTTATTCTTTAATAATCAGTATCATTTAGTATTGCATTTTCTAGAAAGTCACACAAGCCAGATGTATTTCACAGTGTCCCTCACAAGAATGCACAGAAGACAGAGAATATCAGCTTTGGTTTGGCTGGTCATAGGCTATAGTTTTTATTTTCATTCCATGGTTGATTTAAATTCTGTACTGTGATTCAAAATGTAACTATATTCATTTGAATTATTATATCTGCAAACATTATATACAATATGATTAATATATGTAATCCTTATATACAATGTATACTATACATAATTTAATATCCATAATATATAATATAAAATAAAGCTATGCATTAAGATAATATATTATAGATATAAGATAATAGATAATATTAGAGGAAAACACAGGCAAAAATCTCTTGAACATAAGCATTAGTCATTTTTTTCTGGATACATTTTCCTGGGCAAGGGAAACAAAAGCAAATATAAAGAAGTGGGACTACATCAAACTAAAAAGCTTCTGTACAACAAAGGACACCATCAACAAAACAAAAAGCCAACCCACAGTATAGGAAAATATACTTGTATAGATATATCTGATAAGGAGTTAACATCCAAAACGTACAAAGAATTCATATGATTCAAAACCAAAATACAAATAACTGAGTTGAAAAATAGGCAGAGGACCTAAAAAGACATTTTTCCAAAGAAGACATACAGATGGCCAACAAGCACATGAAAAGATGCTCCACATTGCTAATCATCAGGGAAATGCAAATCAAAACCAGAATGAGGTGTCACCTCACACCAGTTATAATGGCCACTACCCAAAAGACAAGTGTTGGTGAAGATGTGGAAAAACGAGAATACTCTTATACTGTTGGTGGGAATGTCAATTGGTCTATGGAAAGCATTGTGGAGGTTCCTTGAAAATTTAAAAATAGAAACACCATATATTAATTACACTCCTAGGAATTTACCTGGAGAAAACATAATCTCTGATTTGAAAAAATATATGTACCCTTATGTTTATTGTCGCATTATTTATAGCAGCCAAGATATAGAAGCAACCAAAGTATCTATCAACAGATGAATGGATAAAGAACATGTGGCACATATATATATGGACTAGTATTCAGCCATAGAAAATAAATTAACCCTGCCATTTACAACAACATGAATGAACCTAGAAGGTATTATGCTAAGTGAAATAAGCCACATGGAGAAAAACAAATACCACATGATTTCACATATATGTGGAATCTAGAAAACAAAAGAAAAGAAAATGAACAAAACAGCAGTAGATTCATAGACACTGAGATGTGACTGGTGGCTACCATAGTGAAGGGGTTGGAATGGGTGGGTGAAAAAAATAGCTATAAAATATTTTAAATGATTTTAAAGTAAGTATAAATCATAAGATGAAACAAAATAACATTTTACAAGTAGTTTTCTTTGATTAGATCTAATTGTTGTCTGTTTTTTAATTACAACTTTTAATCACTTTACCCAAACATAAATATTTCCACTAAAATATACAGTTATAATTATAAGAGTGCATACACTCACACGGGCCCTCATGATGGAAAATAAGATGGAGTTTTGTCAAAAAATTAGAAATAGTGCTACCATATGATCCAGCAATTCCATTTCTGGAAATACATCTGAAAGAAATGAAAACATTAGGTCCAAGAGATATCTGCACTTCCATGTTCATAGCATCACTGTTTACAATAGCCAAGACGTGGAAACAATGTACATGTAAGTAAAAAGACAAATGGATAAAGAAATTGTGGTATATATATATATATACAATGGAATATTATTCAGCCACTGAAAGTGAGGAAATCCTGCCACTTGGTGCAATCACTTGGATGAACCTTGAAGGCATTAAGGTAAGTGAATAAGTCAGACAGAGAAAGACAAATACTGTATGATCTCACTTACATGTGCATCAAAACAAAACTAAACAAAACAATACTCATAGAAAGACATATCAGACTTGTGGCCACCAAAAGTAGAGATGATTGGGGAGGGGAGGAGAATTGTATGAAGATGGTCAAAAGACACACACGTCCAGTTATAAGATAAATAAATGCTAGCTAACAATGTAATGTACGACATGATGACTATAGTTAACACTATGATATATATGAAAACTTTTAGGAGAGTAGATACTAAGAGTTCTCATCACAAGGACATATTTTTGTTTTCTTTATCCTTTTTCTTTGTTTTTTTTTGTTTGTTTATTTCCTTGTTTATTTTTGTATCTACATGAGATGATGAGTGTTAACTAATTTACTGTGGTAGTTATTTCGTTATATGTAAATCAAATCTTTATGTTGTACACTCTAAACTTATACAGTGCTGTGTGTTAATTATATCTCAATAAAACTTGGAAAACAAAACAAAACAAATAATAAAACATGGGCCCTTCCTTCAGAGGCTTGCAGTTTAGCAAGAAAAGAAAACATGTCAACAGGTCATTTCAAGGTAATGTGATAAATGGTACTACAAAGGTGTAGAAAGTGCTTATGCAAGCAGATATGAAGGACCGATTTATTATAAACAAAATAGATGATATATTATATATTATGTATATATGCACACACACGCACATGTATGTATATATATATATGAGATTACTCATCAGTGAGGTTGGTTCTCATCTCATTATCCATTCCCCCTACAAGGTAGTTCTATAAGAATAATAATTATGTCATCTTAAGGTACATAATTCTTCTCTTTGGCTTATTTAACACATTTCATATGTTGAATGGCCCTGATTCTTTTACCCAAAATTCCATATCAATCCGTTTCAGAGTATTTTAGAAATTCAAGCATGCTATTACTATTTATTCAATGGCAGAAAAGGCTGGTAAGAGACACAACTTATTCTAAGTACCTCAGGTGAAGTGGTTAAGAAAAGTCCTGTGAACTGGACTCAGCTTAGCCCCTGTGCTAGTGCTCCTTCTGTGGCAAATGAAGGAAGGCCCTTAGCATGTTTAGGACAGGGAAGCCAAGTTCGTGGTGGATTCAGTTCTCTCTCTGTGTACTTTATTCATACACAGTCACCAATAGAATGAGGATGAAACAGCAACTACATGATTATTTCCAAAGTTTTTCCTTAGTTGTATTTGAGTGTGGCTACTTATTCAACATATCCTCCCATTAAGTATCATTTCCTATGTTAGTACAGTGTATTTTGTTCTGTTTGCTGAGGGATAACAAAGAAGTGTCAGACATTGTTTCTACAAAAAATGAGGCTACATTATTCTGCTGGAAATAAGTCAGATCTAAATTAAGTGTAGATGATTGTATGATAGAGGCTCATGGAAGAAAAAAATGAAAATCTTGCTAAGAAGGGCTTAAAGTTCTCCCAGAAACACCTTGGGCACGGACTCCCACTGCCTTTGCTTATGCTTATGTTCTTACTGTTGCTGTGTTTAGTTTAATTTCCTTCTTTTTATCTTTCCAATAATTCAATATTTTTAAAGTGTGGGGTGCATGACACTAATACTACACAATATGACTTCCGAAGTCAGGTTTGTACTCATCCCAAAGGCATGTGCATAAGGCATTAAATGTCATTAGAATCACATAATGAAAGATTTATTCCTTTTTCAATTCTCTTTCAATGCTGCCAATTATGTGAAGTCAAAAGTCTCATTTGATCCCTTTTAACAAAATTGAAGTATGCTTTAGATTTAGAGTCTTAGGCAGGCAATAGGTGAGAGCTCCATTTTTGAACTATTATTAAATTTTTTTGTTTTTATTATTGTTTAACAACTTAAATTCTGAAAAAAGTGTGTGTTTATGTGTATGTGTATATATGTACATATACATACATATATATTTGTTTATATATAACTCTTTCAAGGATATGAAGTTTCCTGAGTAAACTGATTTAAGTTAATAATATTGTTTTTATTAACAGAAAATAAATAGCTGTGTAGGTAGCAAATGAAATTTGATAAACTGCACACCAATCTGTATCCCCTGCAGTTCAAGTTCTGGAGGTCTTCTTTGATAACATGGACCCTAGTCGACTTCCTTACCTCCAACATTCTTCTTAGCCTTTTAATATGTCCTCATAATAGTGTCTAACAACTGAAATAGATGCTCATTTGATAGATATTGATTTACTGGGGTAGATATTAATCTAGGTACTTGAGGTAACAAGGATTTAGAAGCTGAAGAGTAGAGAGCAGGACACTGCCGATCAATAAAATGAGAGCATCCAAGACCCAGATCCCAGCATGTGTAAGTGTTGAGGTCAGAGTGTGGTGCATCAACCAGGAATAACCTGCTGCTCCATGTTCTTAAAAGAACAGCAGGAAATAAATCTAAATAGATGACTAACAGCTCTGAATAATCTGTGTGGTGCCTGTTGCTTTACTGTGGACCTGTCCTTAACCCTGTCACATACTTTATGCCTATTCTGATCAACAGATTGACCACAAGGTCTTACTTTATTTACCACCACTTAGATTTTAATATAATTTTAGCTTATCTGCTAAGGCAACTTTTCCTTCATTTTTTTTCTTTGGCAAGCCTCCAGATTCACAGAAGCACCATGCCTTGATATTAAATCTAAATTGCCAAAGGTTCTGAAGTTCTATTCATCAATTTTCCCTAAAGTATATCTGAAACAGCCTGGTTATTTCCATGCTTTGACCTATTGCTCAGAGTAACAAGTAAAGAAATTGCAATGAGGTCCTTTTGGTAATAGTTAGCATTCTATTACACATCACCATGATCTGCCCAATTTTCAATATAATGTGTAAATCTTAACAAAATAAGTGATAAAAGGAGAAACCATAAGGCCAATAAAAGCTCCATGCTTGTAGAATGTGTTTAATAGTCCTAACATGTATAACATTAAAATTTTATCAGCAAATCAGGGACAGGACATTTTGTATACAGAAATCAATTTACCTAGCAACTATCTGCAAGACTTGCTTATGATTTATTTTGATTCCAAGAATATACTGCTTTTAAACCTAATTCTATTGCGTTTAGTGTATATGAAAAGAAAATAACATGAACACTTTTTCTCAAAGCATAAGTAAAAGGGAAGACTTTGAAGAATTACAGACAAAAAGAAGTACTTTGGTGAAGTAAAATAAAATTTTGTGACACCATTTTTCTTGAGTGTTTGGGCCTTTGTTTAAACATTTTTTCCATATTTGCGAGGTACTCTATTCCTTTGACTAATGAGACAGTTTACTTATAAAAGGAATCCAAGGAGGCCACAGGCAAAGCCAGGTTTAGGAAAACCCAATGCAGTTGCTAAGATTATGAACCATTAGTTCCAAACGTGTATAATTTTGGTGGGTCCCATCATGCTGCATCTGGGGAAACACAATGCAAAATCAGTGAAACAAATGCAAGGTGTCCAGTCACAGTACCTGATTTTGTCAGTTTTAATGTTTATTGGATGACTTCAACTAGATTATTTCTAAGAAACTTCAATTATTCATACAATATGGACAATTTGTTATACATAACCCATGTGGTTGTTGTGAGGCTTAAGTTAGGTAACAATGAATGTTCCTGGCATAGTGTCCAGACCTACTGGATATTTAACAATTGCTAGTTGCTTTCCTGACCTTTTCCTGTTAAAGGGAAGTTTCCAACCAGATGACACACATGTTGATGAGATCTGTGCCACTGTTGGGTTTTTATAGCAGTGAACCAGGGTCTGGCTCTCTCACCATTTGAGTAGTTTTACCAAAGCACAGTAAACCCCATCAAAGAGGTACAGGACCGACATGTACTGCATCTGAGCATAGTAAGGACATCCATGTGATGTGCTCCAACCACCCATTCTGGTGCATCCACTTGTTCTGTGCTCCTAACACTGCCCCTCAGGGCAGTACAGGCTTCTAGTTTTGTCCTTTCATTTTACAAAGGACAGCATCAAAGTTATGTTAGAAAAGCAAAAGTTGTAGAGTTGCCTAAGTGTTGCAAAAGGGAAATGGAAGACCAATAATAACCACACAATGTCCTGACAACCTTTTATTTATATGCTGTTTGCTATGGCCTGTGGGGTAAAGGAAGAATCTCTATCCTCAGCAGCATGGGATTTTGAAGAGAATCAAGGTACAAAGAATTAGTAACCATGCATTAGCACACCTGGGATGCAAACTTATGAAGCAGTCAACCCAGGAATTCTCTGAAAGAAGAGTATCCTAGAGCCAAAGTTGATCATAGGGATAGAGTGTAGGTTTGGGGTGTTGAGTTAACACTGAATTACCTCCCTTAACTTGGCTAGAGGGGCCCAAGGGACCTGGTGCAGAGATACCCAAAAGAACAGTTAGTCAATTAGGCATGTGAGGAACAGGTTTGAATGCTAATAAGAAAATAAATTTTTTTAAAGACTCTTTAATGCAATTATTTATTTCAGTTTAGGTTACTTTGAAAAGGTAACTAGTCCATTAATTTGGTAAAAATATTTAGATTGTATGATTATGTAGTATTTTTCAATATGAAATGACTAATTTAGACTAAAACTAGAGCTTTAGGCTTTATTGCTCTTTACTGAAATCTCACACACACACACACACACACACACACACACACACACACACACACATACACACACATACATCCCAGGAATACTTATCATGCATTTGATTTTGCATATCAGAAACTTATGTTTATGAAGGACAGTGAATTTTCCCAAGTGCATCCACTTTTTCCCTTCATTATTCTCCATTTGAGAAGCTGTATAAATGGAGTGGTAGAAGTGTGGACGATGGAACCAGACTGGCTAGGTGTGAATTTTAACTGCTATTAATTATTGGGCAAGTTATGAAACATTCTGTACCTTTTTCCTAACAATGAACTGGCAATAATAAAAGCAGCAATGTCCTACATTTGTTGTATTCAGTGAGCTAATGGATAAGCAGTGCTCCATACTAGAACATTTACAAATAAACGTTGAATATTTGACAAGATAACTTGCTGTGGTAGGTAGCTGTGATATTATTGTTCTGGTTTTATTAATAAAGAAGCTGGTTGGAAGCCAGTTTTTATGTTCTTGGTCACTTAGTAATGTATGACTATATGGGTTCAGAATATAAAAGGAAACTATTTATTATAAGAAAGTATTCAAAATACAAAAGGGAAGATAAGGCATCTCTATTTTGATGTTACAGTGTCTATAGCTAAATCAAGATGCTGACTGATCATATTGAAATGTTAAGCCACTTACTGTACATATTGGAATTATTAGCCTTCACATGTCTAGAGGGCAGTAAAGCATCATCTGGGACCGTGAGCTCAGCTGCATGCTAGCAGGCTGGCCGAGGACATCCCCAAGCTACATACAGTTCCACAGAACACCTCTCAGTCCAGCTCCCTAAACCTCATTGCTACCTGGGAAGCAGAAGGGGCTTTCAGTATGATGGACATTGACTGTGGGTAGTGAAGTTCTGATCTGTGTATCTTGAATTCCCTGGATGTGTTACTGTCCTCTGGGTAAATCTTCCCTCACTAGTAGAAAGAGATCCCAACACTGGTCGGCATGTACAGACCAGCCTAGAGGAAAACCATGGTGGACAGCCATTTAGAGTCCCTCAGTCACTGCCTATTCAATGCTTAAGCCTGGACTCAGGAATTAGAATTGGAAGCATAACTGTGAAGGTGAAAAATGTGTTTTATCTGTGTTTTTTTTTTAGGTATAGATGGAATTCAGAAGCTCTGGAAGCATACATTTTCAGCTTAAACACCATGTGGCCACACTCAGAAATGACTGAATTCAGAGACATAAGCAGGTTTCATTTTTGTTTTGTTGTCTCTCTGTTTAATTTTATAAAAGTTAATACATTTTCTGAGTATTTTCATTGACTGCTTTGCCATTTTATTAATTAGTTTCCAAAGCTTTGTTTCATGTAATATAAATGAATTATCAAAAATATTTCCATAACAAATCTGTATAGTTAACACCAAGTTAAACAAAATAAATAGGAGTGCTTACTGCAGCACTTCTGTGGTATAATAAAAACATATATTTGGTCTTTGTCTCAGATTCCTAGCAGGGAGATTCAAAAGCCCTTGGAATTTCCTGAGTGACACTAGTGTCCCATTTTGCTAATAAGAGGACTCTTAAGGATCCTTGATAGCTTCAGAATGGGGGCTGGTGGCCAGAAAACAAAGCCAGATGGTTAGACCTTTCAGCCCTACCTGCAGACCTCTGGGGAAAAGACAAGGACTGGGGACCGAGTCAGTCACTAATAGTCAATAATTTAATCAATCATTCCTATGTAATGAAGCCTCAAAAAACCTCTCAAACAATGAGGTTTGGGAAGCTGCTGGTAGGTGAATATGCCCAGAGAGGGTATGGAAGTTCTGTTCCCATATTCCCCTGCCTTGTCCTATTTATTGTTTTCATTTGACTGTTCAGATTTGTGTATTTTATAATAAAACTATAACGTATGAATAGCACTTTCCTGGGTTCTGTGTCATTCTAGAGTATTACTGAACCACAGGATGTGTTTTTATGGGAACTCCTAAATTTGTAGTCTGTTGCACAGAGTACAAATAACCTGGGTGTACCCAATACTTGTGACTAGTATCTGAAATAAGGAAAGTCAGGTGGGAATGAATCCTTAACCTTTGGGGGTCTGTACTAACTCTAGGTATTTATTGTCCAAATTGAGCTGAATTGTAGGACATGCCAATTGTATAAGAGATTTAACTGTTGTTGGGAAAGATGTGTCTTCTAAGATATCTTGGTATATATTTTGTTTCCTTTTTTTTCTTTTATTAAGGTATTATTGATATATACTCTTATGAAGGTTTCACATGAAAAACTAATGTGGTTACTACATTTACCCATATTATCAAGTCCCCACCCATACCCCAATGCAGTCACTGTCCATCAGTGTAGTAAGATGCCACAGATTCACTGTTTGTCTTCTCTGTGCTACACTGTTTTCCCCATGATCCCCTACACCATGTGTACTAAACTTAAACTCCACAATCCCCTTCTCCCACCCTCCCCACCTGCCCTCCCACACCCCTCCCTTTTGGTAATCACTAGTTCCTTCTTGGAGTCTCTGAGTCTGCTGCTATTTTGTTCCTTCACTTTTGCTGTGTTTTTATACTCCACCAATGAGGGAAATCATTTGGCATTTGTCTTTCTCTGCCTGGCTTATTTCACTGAGCATAATCCAGCTCCATCCATGTTGTTGCAAATGGCAAGATTTGTTTCCTCCTTATGGCTGAATAGTATTCCATTGTGTATATGTACCACCTCTTCTTTATCCATTCATCTACTGATGGACACTTAGGTTGCTTCCATTTCTTGGCTATTGTAAATAGTGCTGCAAGAAACATAGGGGTGCATATGTCTTTTTGAATCTGAGAAGTTGTCTTCTTTGGGTAGATTCCAAGGAGTGGGATTCCTGGGTCAAATGGTATTTCTATTTTTAGTTTTTTGAGGAACCTCCATATTGCTTTCCATAATGGTTGAAATAGCTTACCCTCCCACCAGCAGTGTAGGAGGGTTCCCCTTTCTCCGCATCCTCCCCAGCATTTGTTGTTCTTAGTCTTTTGGATGGAGACCATCCTTACTGGTGTGAGGTGATATCTCATTGTGATTTTAATTTACATTTCCCTGATGATTAGTGATGTGGAGCATCTTTTCATGTGTCCTTTGGCCATCTGAATTTCTTCTTTGGAGAACTCTCTCTTCATAGCCTTTGCACATTTCTTAATTGGGTTATTTGCTTTTTGGGGGTAGAGGCGTGTAAGTTCTTTATATATTTTGGATGTTAACCCCTTGTCGGATATGTCATTTACAAATATATTCTCCCATAACTGTAGGATGCCTTTTTGTTCTGTTGATGGTGTCCTTTGCTGTACGGAAACTTTGTAGTTTGATGCAGTCCCATGAGTTCATTTTTGCTTTTGTTCCCCTTGCTCGAGGAGACACATTCAGGAAGAAGTTGCTCATGCTTATATTCAGGAGATTTTTGCCTATGTTGTCTTCTGATAGTTTTATGGTTTCATGACTTACATTCAGATCCTTGATCCATTTCGGCTTTACTTTTGTGTATGGGGTTAAACAATAATCCAGTTTCATTCTCTTGCATGTAGCTGTCCAGTTTTGCCAACACCAGCTGTTGAAGAGGCTGTCGTTTCCCCATTGTATGTCCATGGCTCCTTTATCATATATTAATTGACCATATATGGTTGGGTTTATATCAGAGCTTTCTAGTCTGTTCCATTGGTCTATGAGTCTGTTCTTGTGCCAGTACCAAATTGTCTTGAGTACTGTGGCTTTGTAGTAAAGCTTGAAGTTGGGGGGCATAATCCCCCCAGTTTTATTCCTCCTTCTCAGGATTGCTTTGGCTATTCGGGGTCTTTTGTGATTCCATATGTATTTTAGAACGATTTTCTCTAGTTCATTGAAAAATGCTGTTGGTGTTTTGAAAGGAATTACACTGAATTTGTAGATTCCTTTAGGCAGGATGGCCATTTTGACAATATTAATTCTTCCTATTCATGAACACGGGATGTGTTTCTATTTATTGGTATCTTCTTTAATTTCCCTCATGAGTGTCTTGTAGTTTTCTAAGTATAAGTCTTTCACTTCCTTGGTTAGGTCTATTCCTAGGTATTTTATTCTTTTTGATGCAATTGTGAATGGAATTTTTTCCTGATTTCTCTCTGCTAGGGCATTGTTAATGTATAGGAATGCCACAGATTTTGTATCCCACAACTTTGCTGAATTCAGATATTAGATCTAGTAGTTTTGGAGTGGATTCTTTAGGATTTTTTATGTACAATATCATGTCATCTGCGTACAGGGACAGTTTAACTTCTTCCTTGCCAATCTGCCTTTATTTCTTTGTGTTGTCTGATTGCTGTGGCTAGGACCTTCAGAACTATCTTGAATAGAAGTGGGGAGAGTGGGCATCCCTGTCTTGTTCCCGATTGTAAAGGAAAAGCTTTCAGCTTCTTGCCTTTAAGTATAATGTGGGCTGTGGGTTTGTCATATATGGTCTTTATTATGTTGAGGTACTTGCCCCGTATATCCGTTTTCTTGACAGTTTTTATCATGAATGGGTGTTGAATTTTGTCAAATGCTTTTTCTGCTTCTATGGAGATGATCATGTGGTTTTTGTCCTTCTTTTTGTTGATGTGGTGGATGATGCTGATGGATTTTCAAATGTACCATCCTTGCATCCCTGGAATAAATTTTACTTGATCATGGTGTATGATCCTTTTGATGTATTTTTGAATTTGATTGGCTAATATTTTGTTAAGTATTTTTGCAACTATGTTCATCAGGGATATTGGTCTGTAGTTTTTTTTTTTGTGTGTGGTGTCTTTGCCTGCTTTTGGTATTAGAGTGATGCTGGCCTCATAGAATGAGTTTGAATGTATTCCTTCTTCTACTCCTTGGAAAACTTTAAGGAGGATGGGTATTAGGTCTTCACTAAACGTTTGATAATATTCAGAGGTAAAGCAATCTGGTCCAGGCATTTTGTTCTTAGGTAGGTTTTTGATTACCAGTTCAATTTCGTTGCTGGTAATTGGTGTGTTCAGATTTTCTGTTTCTTTCTGGGTCAGCCTTGTAAGGTATTTTCCTAGAAAGTTGTCCATTTCTTCTGGGTTATCCAGTTTGTTAGCATGCAATTTTTCATAGTATTCTCTCATAATTCTTTGCATTTCTGTGGTGTCTGTAGTGATTTTTCCTTTCTCATTTCTGATTCTGTTTATGTGAGTAGACTCTCTTTTTTTCTTGATAAGTCTGGCTAGGGGTTTATCTATCTTGTTTATTTTCTCGAAGAACCAGCTCTTGCTTTTGTTGATCCTTTCTATGGTTTTATTCTTCTCAATTTTATTTATTTCTGCTCTAATCTTTATTATGTCCCTCCTTCTACTGACTTTGGGTCTCATTTGTTCTTCTTTTTCTATTTCCTTAATCGTGAGTTTAGACTGCTCATACTAGATTGTTCTTTCCCGAGGTAGGCCTGTATTACAATATACTTTCCTCTTAGCACGGCCTTCACTGTGTCCCACAGATTTTGCAGTATGAGTTATTGTTGTCATTTGTCTTCAGATATTGTTTGATCTTTGTTTTTATTTGGTCATTGATCCATTAATTATTTAGGAGCATGTTGTGAAGCCTCCAAGTGTTTGTGGAATTTTTCATTTTCTTTGCATTATTCATTTCTAGTTTCATACCTTTGTGGTCTGAGAAACTGGTTGGTACAATTTCAATCTTTTTGAATTTACCAAGGCTGTTTTTGTGGCCTAGGATATGATCTATTCTTGAAAATGTTGCATGTGCACTTGAGAAGAATGTGTATTCTGCTGGTTTTGGGTGTAGTGTTCTGTACATGTCTGTTAGGTCCATCTGTTCTAATGTGTTGTTCAGTGCCTCTGTCTCTTTACTTATTTTCTGCCTGGTTGATCTGTCCTTCAGAGTGAATGGTGTGTTGAAGTCTCCTAGAATGAAGGCATTGCATGCTATTCCCCCCTTTAATTCTGTAAGTATTTGTTTCACATATGTAGGTGCTCCTGTGTTGGGCACATAGATGTTGATAATGGTTGTATCTTCTTGTTGGATTGACTCTTTTATCATTATGTAATGTCCTTCTTTGTCTCTTGTGACTTTCTTTGTTTTGAAGTCTATTTTGTCTAATACAAGGATTGCAACTCCTGCTTTTTTCTCCCTATTAGTTGCATGAAATGTCTTCTTCCATCCCTTCATTTTTAGTCTGTGTATGTCTTTGGGCTTAACGTGAGTCTCTTGTAGGCAGCATATAGATGGGTCTTGATTTTTTATCCATTCAGTGACTCTATGTCTTTTGATTGGTGCATTCAGTCCATTTACATTTAAGGTGATTATGGATAGGTATGTACTTATTGGCATTGCAGGCTTCACATTCGTGGTTACCAAAGGTTCAAGGTTAACTTCCTTACTACTAAGAGTCTAACTTAACTCTCTTAATATGCTATTACAAACACAATCTAAAGATTCCTTTTTTTTTCTCCTCCTTTTTCTTCCTCCTCCATTCTTTATATATTAGGTATCATATTCTGTACTGCTTGTCTATCCCTTAATAACTTTGGGGATAGTTAATTTAATTTTACATTTGCTTAGTAATAAGATGTCTACTTTCTTTTCTGTGGTATTATTACCTAAGTTGACAGCTATTAAACTGTAGGAACACTTCCATCTATAGCAGTCCCTCCAAAATACACTGTAGAGATGGTTTGTGGGAGGCAAATTCTCTCCACTTTTGCTTATCTGGGAATTGTTTAATCCCTCCTTCAAATTTAAATGATAATCTTGCCTGATAAAGTAATCTTGGTTCAAGGTCCTTCTGCTTCATTGCATTAAATGCATCATGCCACTCCCTTCTGGCCTGTAAGGTTTCTGCTGAGAAGTCTGATGAGAACCTGATGGGTTTTCCTTTGTATGTGATCTTATTTCTCTCTGGCTGCTTTTAATAGTCTGTCCTTATCCTTGATCTTTGCTGCTTTAATTACTATATGTCTTGATGTTGTCTTCCTTGGGTCCCTTGTATTGGGAGGTCTGTGCACCTCCATGGCCTGAGAGACTATCTCCTTCCCCATATTGGGGACGTTTTCAGCAATCACCTCTTCAAAAACACTTTCTATCCCTTTTTCTCTCTCTTCTTCTTCTTGTACCCCTTTAATACGAATATTGTTCCATTTGGATTGGTCACACAGTTCTCTCAATATTCTTTCATTCCTAGAGATGCTTTTTTCTCTCTGTGCCTGAGCTTCTTTGTATTCCTCTTCTCTAGTTTCTATTTCATTTATTGTCTCCTCCACCATATCCAATCTTCTTTTTTATACCATCCATTGTGCTCTTCAATGATTGGATCTCTGACTGGAATTCATTCCTGCGTTCTTGAATATCTTTCTGTACCTCCATGAGCATGTTAATGATTTTTATTTTGAACTCCCTTTCAGGGAGAGTCATGAGGTCAATAACATTTAAATCTTTCTCAGGAGTTGTATTCATAATTTTACTCTGGACCAGGTTCCTTTGGCATTTCATATTTGTGTATGGCGCCCTCTGGTGCCCAGAAGCTCTACTCTCTGGAGCTGCTCAGCCCCTGAAGAAATGTGGATTGCAGGGGAGTGGTATTGGTGCCTGGAGGGTGGAAAGAACTGTTTCCTGCTTCCTGGCTGCTATGCCTGTCTCCACTGCCTGAACCACTGGGCCGAGCACACAGGTATAAGCTTCTGTGCTTTGTGGTTTTAGTTGCTGTAGACATATATTCCCTCTGGCTGGCCTAACACCAGGGTAGGATTTCCCGGTTTGCCAACCCGGTGGGGCTGGCCAGGAGAAAGGCACAGTAGTCTTCCTGTCATGGAAGGTTGTTCCTAGACCTGTGTAGGCAGCCAGGGGGCTGGAGCACCTGAAGATTGTGAAAGCTCTCAACCTGATGGGCAGAGTGCACCTGGACAATTTTGTCCACCTGTCCTTTCTCCTGAGCAGTAAGCTCTGTGCAATCCTTGCCACTTTAGCAGCGCTCTTGCTAAGGGCTTATTTGTTAGGAAGTCTCTCAGACTGCCTGCCTATCTTTTGTCCCAGAGAAGCTGGATATGGATCCCTGATTTCCACAAGCATCTGGAATCTTAGTCTCTCCAGGAATTCTGCCTGTCTTAGCTTTCCAACCACCTAATTACGAGAGTATCATGCAAGCACCATGAAATGTAGGTTTGCACTCCCAGAGCAGATCTCCAGAGCTAGGTATTCAGCAGTCCCAGATTTCTCCCTCCCTGCTCTATTCCTCTTCCTTCCACCAGTGAGCTGGGGTGGGGAAGGGCTTGGATCCCACAGGACCACAGCTGTAGTACATTACCCTTTTCTGTGAGGTCTGCTCTTGTCTCCACGTGTATGCAGTTTGTTGCAGTCCTCTTTCCTGTTGCTCTTTCAATAGTAGTTGTATTAGTTATGTTTTCATATTATATGCGGTGTTAGGAGGAAGCCTCTGTCTCACTTCTCATGCTGCCATCTTTAATCCCTAAGATATCTTGGTACATTAAAGTTCATTAAAAATCTTCAAGAGAAAGACACTTAATTTTCCAAAATTCATGTTCCACTCTAAGATTCTTTATTTGGTAGAACATCATTGGTATATACTTGAAAAACAACACTTCATAGAAACTGCTTAAACGTATTTAACATGATATAGTGCACTTACCTTTGTGTTAGACACTGTAAATAGAATGAGAGGAATAAAACATTTAAATGCATGTAGATTTTTTAATGTTCTATTTACAATCACAGCATCTTAAGCTGCTATGCTTGCTTCCACTTCGAGTTTTAACCAGAGTTCTTATTTCTTCCTTAGGAAACCAACAAGAAATTATAATGAATTTCAGCAAGAGTCATTGGGTTATAAGTAAGTGTAAAAGGGTTTTGGTGCCTAATGAAAAGAAATGAGATCTTTAAATAAACCCAGGACCTCAATCAAGTTTCAGAAACACAAAGCCAACAAAGACCAGTCAGTTAACACAAAACAAGAAGTATTTTGGAGAGTGAACAGAGTCATGTTAAGAAGAGATGGTACTTCCAGGAAGATGTCAGTGTGAGCAGGGAGGCAGAAATTTCCTCCCAAAACTATATTTATCTATGAAAATACAGCAAATACAACTATTCCTAAAAGAGAGACCAGAATATACAGGACAGCGCACAGCCTGCATCTTCACATGAAAGGACTCGGCACCCCGCAAGGCGGGTAAGATACGGAGCCGCGACCCAGTGGGACCCAAGCACTCCCCCACCCCAGTGCACTGGCGGGAGGAGAGGATTCAGAGCTGGGAGGGCGTAGAAGTACAGGCCCGGGAAATAACCAGCCCCGGTGACCTGTGCGGGGAGTGCCGACACACATCGTGCGGTGTAGCGGAGATTGGAGAGACAGAGGGTGCAGGATCTGAGCAGGGAACCCTCCAGGTTGCTTGCAGCTGGCACCCTGGAAGGAAAAAAAAAAAAGAAGAAAAGCGCGTGCTTATTTCAGTGCTCTTAAAGAGACAGGAGCCGAGGAGAGGACAGGATCGCCCCTGCACACTCAACCCAACAGGCTGGGAGTCCTGAGGAGTTTCGGACCCCTTAGCTGGCGACTGGGAAAGGGTGGCCGCACTTAGACTTCCCACAGAGATCAACAGCCTCCCATTTGTTCCCACCCCAGCCAGAGCTATAAAGGGCCCTGGGGAGCGGCACGGCCATGGCTCTGGAATAGTGGATCAACAGCGCCACATACAGCATCCCCACAGAATCCACTCTGGGTGGGTGTTTTTTGTTTTGTTTTGTTTTTTCTTTTTTTTTCTTCTCTTTCTTTTTCCTTTTCTTTCTTTTCCTTTATCCCTTTTTCTGTCTTTCTTTCTTTCTTTCTTTCTTTCTTTCTTTCTTTCTTTCTTTCTTTCTTTCTTTCTTTTCTCCTTTTTAAAGTCATAAAGAGCCCAGCTGACATTCGTGGAAACTAGTAGCAACCACTTTTATAACCACGAAAAGACAGAGGAATATGGTCCAGACTAAAATCAACCACCAGACAACCCCAGAGAGGGAGCCTGAAGGGATGGACATGCACAGTCTTCCTGAAAAAGAATTCAGAATAAAAGTCATAACTGTGCTGACGTATCTACAGAGAAATATGCAAGAGCTGAGGGAGGAAGTGAGGGAAGTCAAGAAAGACTAAGCAGAAATCAGACAAGCCATCGACGGGCTTAACAGCAGACTAGATGAGATGCAAGAGACTGTTAATGGAATAGAAATCAAAGAACAGGAATACAGAGAAGCTGAGGCAGAGAGAGATAAAAAGATTTCTAGGAATGAAAGAATATTAAGAGAAATGTGTGACCAATCCAAATGGAACAATATTCGCATTATAGGAGTACCAGAGGAAGAAGAGAGACATAAAGGAATAGAAAGTGTCTATGAAGAAATAATTGCTGAAAACTTTCCCACACTGGGGAAGGAAATAGTCTCGCAGTCCACGGAAGCCCACAGATCTCCCAACACAAGGGATGCAAGGAACACAACACCAAGACACATAATTAAAATGGCAAAGATCAAAGATAAGGACAGAGTATTAAAGGCAGCTAGAGAGAGAAAAAGATCACCTACAAAGGAAAACCCATCAGACTATCATCAGACTTCTCAACAGAAAACTTACAGGCCCGAAGAGAATGGCATGATATATTTAACGTAATGAAACACAAGGGAGTCGAAAAAGAATATTGTATCCACCATGATTATCATTTAAATTTGAGGGAGGGATTAAACAATTTCCAGACAAAGGAAAGTTAAGAGAGTTTGCCTCTCATAAACCACCACTACAAGATATATTAAACAGACTGCTCTAGAGGGAAGCACCCCTAAGGTTAAAAAGATGTCACCAGAGAAAATAAAATCATAGCAAAGAAAGCAGACCATCCAAATACTAACTAAAGGCAACGAATAAAACACCTAATATATAAAGAATGGAGGAGGAAGAATAGGAAGGGAGAGATAAAGGAACATCAGACAGTGTTCACAATAACTTAACAAGAAAGTTAAGTTAAATTGTTAGATAGTAAAGAAGCAACCCTTGAACCTTTGGTACCCATGAATCTAAAGCCAGCAATGGCAACAAGTACACATCTCTTAATAATCACCCTAAATGTAAATGGACTGAATGCACCAATCAAAAGACACAGAGTAACAGAATGGATAAAAAAGCAAGACCCATCTATATGCTGCTTACAAGAGACTTACCTCAAACCCAAAGATATACACAGACTAAAAGTGAAGGGATGGAAAAAGATATTTCATGCAAACAACAAAGAGAAAAAAACAGGTGTTGCAGTACTTGTATCAGACAAAATAGACTTCCAAACGAAGAAAATAGCAAGAGATAAAGAAGGACATTACACAGTGATAAAGGGGTCAGTACAAAAAGAAGATATAACCATTATAAATATATATGCACCCCACACAGGCACGCCAGCATATGTGAAACAAATACTAACAGAATTGAAGGAGGAAATACATGGCAATGCATTCATTTTAGGAGACTTCAAAACACCACTCACTCCAAAGGCCAGATCAACCAGACAGAGAATAAGTAAAGACACAGAGGCACTGAACAACACACTAGAACAGATGGACCTAACAGATATCTACAGAACTCTGCACCCAAAAGCAGCAGGATACATATTCTTCTCAAGTGCACATGGAACAATTTCCAGAATAGACCACATATTAGGCCACAAAAAGAACCTCAGTAAATTCAAAAATATTGAAATTCTACCAACCAACTTCTCAGATCACAAAGGTATAAAACTAGAAATAAATTTTAGAAAGAAATCAAAAAGGCTCACAAATACATGGAGACTTAACAACATTCTCCTAATTAATCAATGGGTTAATAACCAAATCAAAACAGAAATCAAAGAATATATGGAGACGAATGACAAGACCAACACAAAGTACCAACTTCTGTGGAATGCAGTGAAGGCAGTTCTAAGAGAAAGTATACTGCAATCCAGCCCTGTTTAAAGAAGGAAGAACAATCCCAATGAATAGTCTAAAGACATAATTACTGAAATTGGAAAAAGAAGAACAAATGAGGCCAAAAGTCACCAGAAGGAGGGACATAATAAAGATCAGAGAAGAAATAAATAAAACTGAGAAGAATAAAACAATAGAAAAAGATCAATGAAACCAAGACATGGTTCTTTGACAAAATAAACAAAATAGATAAACCCCTAGCCAGACTTATTAAGAGAAAAAGAGAATCTATACACATAAACAGAATCAGAAATGAGAAAGGGAAAATAAAGACGGACACCACAGAAATACAAAGAATTATAAGAGAATATTATGAGAATCTATATTCTAACAAGCTGTAAAACCTAGAAGAAAAGGACAACTTCTTAGAAAATACAACCTTCCAAGACTAACCAAGCAAGGTACAGAAAAAGTAAATAGACCAACCACCAGCAACGAAATTGAAGCGGTAATCAAAAAACTACCCAAGAACAAAACCCCCGGACCAGAGGGATTCACCTCTGAATTCTACCAGACATATAGAGAAGAAATAACACCCATTCTCCTTAAAGTTTTCCAAAAAATAGAAGAGGACGTAATACTTCCAAACTCTTTCTTTGAAGCCAGCATCACTCTAATACCAAAACCAGGCAAAGAACTCACCAAAAAAGAAAATTAAAGACCAATATCCCTGATGAACATAGATGCAAAAATACTCAACAAAATATTAGCAAACTGAATTCAAAAATACATCAAGAGGATCATACACCATGATCAAGTGGGATTCATCCCAGGGATGCAAGGATGGTACAACATTCGAAAATCCATCAACATCATCCACCACATCAACAAAAGGAAGAACAAAAACCACATGATCATCTCCATATATGCTGAAAAAGCATTTGACAAAATTAGGCATCTATTCACGAATAAAATTCTCAACAAAATGGGTATAGATGGCAAGTACCTCAACATCATAAAGGCTATATATGATCAACCCACAGCTAACATCATACTTAACAGCGGGAAGCTGAAAGCTTTTCATCTAAGATTGAGAAGAAGACAGGGATGCCCACTCTCTCCAGTATTATTCAACATAGTACTGGAGTTCCTAGCCATGGCAATCAGACAAAACAAAGACATACAAGGCATCCAGATTGGTAAAGAAGAAGTCAAATTGTCACTATTTGCAGATGACATGATACTGTACATAAAAATCCCTAAAGACTCCACTCCAAAACTACTAGAACTAATATCTGAATTCAGCAAAGTTGCAGGATGCAGAATTAACACACAGAAATCTGTTGCTTTCCTATACACTAACGATGAACTAACAGAAAGAGAAATCAGAAAAACAATTCCATTCACAATTGCATCAAAAAGAATAAAATACCTAGGAATAAACCTAACCAAAGAAGTGAAAGACCTGTACTCTGAAAACTACAAGACACTCCTAGGAGAAATTAAAGAAGACACTAACAAATGGAAATGCATCCCATGCTCTTGGCTAGGAAGAATAAATATTGTCAAAATGGCTATACTACCTAAAGCAATCTACAGATTCAACGCAATCCCTATCAAACTACCAACAGCTTTCTTCAATGAACTCGAACAAATAATTCTAAAATTCATATGGAACCAGAAAAGACCCAGAATATCCAAAGCAATCCTGAGAAGGAGGAATCAAACAGGGGGAATTACACTCCCTGACTTCAAGCTCTACTACAAAGCCACAGTAATCAAGACAATTTGGTACTGGCACAAAAACAGACCCACAGATCAGTGGAAAAGAATAGGAAATCGAAACATTAGCCCAAACATATACTGTCAATTAATATTTGATAAAGGAGCCTTGGATATACAATAGGGAGATGACAGCCTCTTCAGCAGCTGGTGTTGGAAAAACTGGACAGCTACATGTAAGAGAATGAAACTGGACTACTATCTAGCCCCATATGCAAAGGTAAACTCAACTTGGATCAAAGACCTGAATGTAAGTCAAGAAACCATAAAACTCTTAGAAAAAACATAGGCAAAAATCTCTTGGACATAAACATGAGCGACTTCTTCATGAACATATCTCCCTGGGCAAGGGAAACAAAAGCAATAATGAACAAGTGGGACTATATCAAGGTTAAAAGCTTCTGTACAGCAAAGGACACCATCAGTAGAACAAAAAGACATCTTACAGTATGGAAGAATATATTCATATATGACGTATCTGATAAGGGTTGACATCCAAAATGTATAAAGAACTCACGCTCCTTACCAAACAAAAACAATCCAATTAAGAAATGGGCAGAGGACATGAATAAACACTTCTCTAAAGAAGAAATTCAGATGGCCAACAGGCACATGAAAAAATGCTCCACATCGCTAATCATCAGAGAAATGCAGATTAAAACCACAATGAGATATCACCTCACACCAGTGAGGATGGCCAACATCCAAAACACAAACAACAACAAATGTTGGCGAGGATGTGGAGAAAAGGGAACCTTCCTACACTGCTGGTGGGAATGCAAATTAGTTCAACCATTGTGGAAAGCAGTATGGAGGTTCCTCAAAAAACTCAAAATAGAAATACCATTTGACCCAGGAATTCCACTCCTAGGAATTTATCCTATGACTGCAGCCAGCAGCACAGTTTGAAAAACACATATGCACCCCTATGTTTATCACAGCACTATTTACAATAGCCAAGAAATGGAAGAACCCTAAGTGTCCATCAGTAGATGAATGGATTAAGAAGATATGATACATATACACAATGGAATATTATTCAGCCCTAAGAAGAAAACAAATCCTACCCTTTGCAACAACATGGATGGAGCTAGAGGGTATTATGCTCAGTGAAATAAGCCAAGGCGAAAAAGACAAGTATCAAATGATTTCACTCATATGTGGAGTATAAGAACAAAGAAAAAAACTGAAGGAACAAAACAGCAGCAGTCTCACAGAACCCAAGAACGGACTAATAGTTACCAAAGGGAAAGGGACTAGGGGAGATGGGTGGGAAGGGAGGGATAAGAGGGTAAAAGGGGCATTACGATTAGCAGACGTAATGTTGAGGGGGCATGGCGAGGGCTGCACAACTCAGAGAAGACAAGTAGTGATTCTATAGCATCTCACTACGCTGATGAACAGTGATTGTAATGGGGTTCGTGGGGGGTCCTGATGAAGGGGGTAGTTTAATCTCCATAATATTGCACATGTAATTGTAGATTAATGATACCAAAATAAATTAAAAATAAAAAAAATAAAAAGAAGAGACACATTCTTCAATCTCAATCATTTCCATCCAGTAATCTAGGCTCTGTATTGACACCTCTACTGATTTTTCCAGAGTGGCAGATATCTGGATCTTGTCTGAAATTTCCTTTATTTTTTCCTAATAATTTCATTTAAAAAAATATTGAGTGGATTATTTTATAAATATATATATATATCTTAATGTAAAGTATATAAAATGTATTAAATTAATATATATAAAATATATAGATATATGTATTAGAATTTAAGCCTCCATCTGTGGTTTGCAAAGATCTCTTAGAATACAATATTACTTATAGTACAGCACCTGACTACCTATTCAACCGTACTGCGAAAACTACAACCTATTTATACTCTTGATCATGATGAGTCATACACACTTCCTCTTTATTTTTTTCCCTTTATTATCTAGGATGTTAGTTGGATTCTCATAAAACCTACTTACCTACTACCTCTTAAAAGTTTTTGGTTTAAGCATCATTTCCTTTGTATAGTTTTTTCAAACACATTCACATTTTGTTTCCATTGTAGTCTGCCAGTGTCCTCTTTTGTACACCTATAATGCATCAAAATGCTTTTATCACAGCCCTATAGCTTCTATTGAATGCATAATTTTATGTATCTATATTCCTTAAAGGACTGTAAACAGAGCCTAAGAACAATGCCTTGTATATAACTGTCATGTAATCATTTCTGTGTGGATGAGTTAATGAAAGAAGACAAACATTCTGGCTCTAAGCAATGACCAGTTAAATAGTCCACCATTGCCTGTGATTCAAGCTTGAACTACTTAGGATGCCACATGAGATTCTTGTCTGGCACATCAGCAAGAAAAGAAGTTTGGAGTCTCTGTCCCTGGTTAGTTGCATAAACTTAATAAGATACTTAATACTTTGTATTTATTATTATCCATTTTCTTGCCTGTGAAATAGTGATAATAATAGAAGTCTTGGACAGTTATTTTATAAATTTAATTAAATAATAGAAAGAGAACTTGTGCCACAGTAACTGCCACAGGAGGGGGTTCAACTATTAATTTCCTACCTGTTTGCTTTCTCTTCTTTATCATCAGCACCAGCCTACAAAGTTTGTCACAACTCCTCATCACATCTATCCAGCTATAGTGAATTTCCTTGTTGCTATCACACAGATTCTTGTTCACCCAAGCACGAATTTGTACATACTCCTCTTTCCATCTATGTGACCTATCCCTTTTCCTAATTGTCCTTCAAGGCTGACTTCAGATTCAATTTCTTCTCATTTTTCCAGGGAGAGTTAATTCTTGCATCTCTTCAGTCTGGCATTTAAAAGAGAGCCTGGCACATACTAGGTGGACAGAAAATATCCACTTATAGTATTATTTTCTTTAGATGCTGAGTTATTTAAAGGTAGCGATAATGTCTCATTCCCTTCCTGCTGGAACCCTGTTGCCTATGACATTGCTTGGGAAAATATCATGCTTCAGTGTATAATTGATGTATATGTATGACCAAAACCAAATTGGACTCCAGGAACTAGAAGGTAAGGACTTCTCTTGGCCAGCAACACATTCTTCACTCCTGGACAATTCTCTTGTGAATTAAATCCTAAAAACATTTCCATTTACTAAACATGATCCCTTATTTACTAACAAAAATATTTATAGATTCAGTCCCAAAGGTATTAGAGACTGTGACCCATACTTTCTGCCTTATACAACCAAGATGAATAAAATCTATAATGTGGAGAGACTCAAGATGGTGGCATGAGAGTTGAGAGAGAGACAACTCCTCCAAAAACCACAGATAGTGTGAAAATATAGTTAATATAACTAACCCTAAAACAGCAACAAGAAAGGAGACTGCACCAGACTGCATACAGACCTCACAAACAGAGCAGACCTCATGAGACAGGGTAATGTACCAAAGCCTTTATCCAGCATGACCCAGGCCCTTCCCCCACCCCATCTCACTGGCAGGAGGAAGAGAAATGGAACTGGGAGAGGGTGGAATCCTGGGACTGCTGAACACCTAGCCCTGGAGATTTACATTGTGTGGTGCTCTGGAGGACGGGAGCTGGGACAGGTGGGGTGCTTCAGAGACAGATTCCGGCCATTTGTGGAGGACGGGATCCACACTCGGCTGCTCTGGGACATGGGAAAGGCAAGCGGTCTGAGTGGCTTCCCAGAAGCGAGAGGGCTGCTGAAGGGGTGGGGTTTGCATGGGGCTTGCTGTGCAGGAGAAGGGATAGGGGACAAAGTTGTCTGGGCGTGCTCTGCCCAGCAGATTGGGAACTTTAGGGAGCTTTAGGCACTCCATCCCACTGGCTGGCTACTCAGCTCCAAGGCCCCCACAGTGATATGCAGCCTGTCGAGCTTTCCAAATGGCCTGACAGCACCAGCTCGCAAACTGGCAGTCACTGTGCTGGCGTCAGGCCAGTCAGAGGGAGGTCCAGCCTAGAACAATAGAGACACAGAGCAGAGAGGCTTACACCTGTGTGCTTGGCCCACTGGCTCTGATATGGGAGACAGGCAAAGCAGACAGGAATCAGGGAACAGATCTTACCTCCCCCCAGGCACTAGCACCACTTCCCTAAGACCCCCAACCTCACTCTAGGGGCTGAGCAGCTCAAGACACTGGAGCTTCTGGGCAATAGAGGGCACCACACAGATATATGAAACATTGAAAGAACATGGTTCAGACCAAAATCTCACAAACCCCAGAAAAAGGGACAAATAAAACTGAACTCACCAATCTTCCTGAAAGAGAGTTCAAAATAAAAATCATAAACATGCTTATGGAGGTACAGAAAAATATTAAAGAATTCAGAAATGAATTTAAGACAGAGATTCAATCATTAAGAAATTCCATATCTGAAAAGAAACATACAAAGAGGGATTTAAAAGCAGATTAGATGTAGTAGAAGAGATGGTAAATGGAATAGAAATTAAAGAAGAGGGATACAAAGAAGCTGAGGCACAGAGAGAAAAAAAGAACCTCTAAGAATGAAAGAATATTGAGATAAATGTGTGACAAATCCAAACGGAACAATATCCACATAATAAAGGTACCAGAAGATGAGGAGAGAGAAAAAGGGATAGAAAGTGTCTTTGAGGAGGTAATTGCTGAAAACTTCCCCAATCAGGGGAAGGAGATAGTCTCTCAAGCCATCAAGATGCACAGATCTCCCAACACAAGAGATCCCAAGAAGACAACATCAAGACATATAATAATAAAAATGGCAAAGATCAAGGATAAAGACAGACTTTGAAAAGCAGCTAGAGAGAGAAAAAAGATCACATACAAAGGAAAACCCATCAGACAGTCATCAGATTTCTCAACAGAAACCTTACAGGCCAGACAGGATTGCCGTGATATATTTAATGCAATGAAGCAGAAAGGCCTTGAACCAAGAATACTCTACCTGGCAAGGTTATCATTTAAATTTGAATGAGGGATTAAACAATTTTCAGATAAGCAAAATCTGAGAGACTTTACCTCCCACAAACCACCTCTACAGTGCATTTTGGAGTGACTCCTACAGATAGAAGTATTCTTAAGGCTAAATAGATGTCACCCAAGGGATAGACAAAGAGTAGAGAATAGGATTCATCACATACAAAGAATGGTGACAGAAGAAAAAGGAGGAAAAAGAAAAAAGAATCTTTACGTTGTATTTGTAATAGCATATGAAATGAGTTAAATTAGACTGTAAGATAGTGAGGGAATTACCTTTGAACCTTTTGTAACCACAAATATAAAGTCTGAAAGGGCAATAAGTGCATACTTATCGATAATCACCTTAAATGTAAATGGTCTGAATGCACCAATCAAAAGACATAGAGTCACTGAATGGATGAAAATACAAAACTCATCTATATGCTGCCTACAAGAGACTCACTTCAAACCCAAATACACAAAACGACTGAAAGTAAAGAGATGGAAAAAGATATTTCATGCAACTAATAGGGAGAACAAAACAGGAGTTGCAGTACTTGTATCAGGCAAAGTAGACTTCAAAACAAAGAAAGTAACAAGAGGCAAAGAAGGACATTACATAATGATAAAGGAGTCAGTCCAACAAGACGATATAACTATTAGAAATATCTATGCACTCAACTCAGGATCACCTACATATGTGGAACAAATACTAATAGAATTAAAGGGGGAACTAGAATGCAATGCATTCATTTTGGGAGACTTAAACACACCACTCACTCCAAAGGACAGATTAACTACACAGAAAATGAATAATGAGAAAGAGGCACTAAACAACATATTAGAACAGATGGACCTAACAGACATCTACAGAACACTCCATCCAAAAGCAACAGGATACACATTCTTCTCAAGTGCACATGGAAAATTTTCAAGAATAGATCATATATTAAGCCACAAAAGGAACCTCAGTAAATTCAAAAAGATTCAAATTGTACCAACCAGCTTCTCAGATCACAAATGTATTAAACTAGAAATAAATTATAAAAAGAAAATGAAAGAGCCCACAAACACATGGAGGCTTAATAATGTGCTCCTAAAAAATTCAATGGATCAATGACCAAATAAAAACAGAGATCAAGCAATACATGGAGACAAATAACAACGATAATTCAACAACCGCAAAATCTGTGGGATTCAGCGAAGGCCATGCTAAGAGAGAAATATACTGCAATACAGGTCTACCTCAGGAAAGAAGAACAATCCCAAATGAACAGTCTAAACTCAAAATTAATGAAACTAGAAAAGGAAGAACAAATGTGGCCCAAAGTCAGTAGAAGGAGGGACATAATAAAGATAAAAGCAGAAATAAATAAAATTGAGAAGAATAAAACAATAATATAAATAATCAATGAAAGCAGGATCTGGTTCTTTCCAGACTTATCAGGAAAAAAGAGAGTCTACACACATAAACAGAATCAGAAATGAGAAAGGAAAAATCACTACGGATACCACAGAAATACAAAGAATTATGAGATAATACTATGAAAAATTACATGCTAAAAAACTGGATAACCTAGAAGGAATGCACAACTTTATAGAAAAATACAACCTTCCAAGGCTGATCCAAGAAGAAACAAAATCTGAATAGACCAATTACCAGCAAAGAAATTGAATTGGTAATCAAAAAACTACCAAAAAACAAAACTCCTGAACCAGATGGTTTCACTGCTGAATTTTATCAAACGTTTAGTGAAGACCTAATACCCAACCTCCTTAAAGTTTTCCAAAAAGTGGCAGAGGAGGGAATATTCTCAAACTCGTTCTATGAGGCCAACATCACTCTAATACCAAAACCAGGCAAAGACACCACAAAAAAAGAAAATTACAGACCAATACTCCTGATGAACATAGATGCAAAATACTCAGCAAAAATTAGCAAACCGAATTCAAAAATACATCAAAAACGTCATCCATCCTGATCAAGTGGGATTCATCCCAGGGATGCAAGGATGGTACAACATTCGAAAATCCATCAACATCATCCACTACAACAATAAAAAGAAGGACAAAAACCACATGATCATATCCATGGATGCTGAAAAAGCTTTCGACCAAATTCAACATCCATTCATGATAAATACTCTCAACAAAATAGGTATAGAGGGCAAATACCTCAACATACTAAAGGCCATATATGAAAACCCACAGCCAACATTATACTTAACAGCAAGAAGCTGAAAGCTTTTCCTTTAAGATTGGGAACAAGACAGGGATGCCCACTCTCCCCACTTTTATTCAACATAGTACTGGAGGTCCTAGTCACGGCAGTCAGACAACACAAAGAAATAAAAGGCATCCGGATTGGTAAGGAAGAAGTAAAACACTCCCTGTTTGCAGATGACTTGATATTATACATAAAAAAACATAAAGAATCCACCCCAACAATACTAGATCTAATATCTGAATTCAGTAAAGTTGTGGGATACAAAATTACTACACAGAAATCTGTTGCATTCCTATACACTAATGATGAACTAGCAGGAAGAGAAATCAGGAAAACAATTCCAGTCACAATTGCTTCAAAGAGAATAGAATACCTAGGAATAAACCTAACCAAGGAAGTGAAAGACTTATACTCTGAAAACTGCAAGACACTCATGAGAGAAATTTAAAAAGGTACCAATAAATGGAAACACATGCCATGCTCATGGATAGGAAAAATTAATATTGTCAAAATGGCTAAGTTGCCTAAAGCAATTTATGGATTCAGTGCAATCCTTATCAAAATACCAACTGCATTTTTCAATGAACCAGAGCAAATAGTTCTAAAATTCATATGGAACCACAAAAACCCCGAATAGCCAAAGCAATCTTGAGAAAGAAGAATAAAGCTGTGTGAGATTACACTCCCTGACTTCAAGCTCTAGTACAAAGCCACAGTAATCAAGAGAATTTGGTACTGGCACAAGACACATGCCTGGCCTGTGTCTCTGCAAAACTTCCTGGGAGACAGTACTCAGGATTCGCCTGAGCCCTAACCCCCACAGGAGGATGATTGGGTATCATGGTTCAACTGAGGTGGGGTCAAGTTCCACACCTTGGGGGACTGGTGGGGACCAGAAGCCACATGTAGAATTAGCAATTCATTGGTACCCTGTGAATGTACAATGTGTCCTGGCACTGGTGGACAAGGATCTAAGAGTTCTCTGATTTATGGCAACCATTAGCCTTTTCCTGGGACCCCTGCTGTGATAGATGGCTATGGGGGTAAGGCAATTAGAGTGAAGAAAGTCCAAATCCCATTGAAGATAGGGCGTTTACACACAAAGGAATATTCTGGGTACATTTTTCCCATCCCTGAATATATTTTGGGGATAGATATCCTGCAGACCTATAGTTACAGACCATTACAGGTGAGGTCCGACTGGGGGTATGTGTGGTAAAGGCAATTCTGAGGGGGACATGCTAAGCACCTGCCATAGACAAGTGGAACAGACTAGAGAGACCAGATATAAATCCAAGCATATACGGTCAGTTAATGTACGATAAAGGGGCCATGGATATACAATGGGGAAATGACAGCCTCTTCAACAGCTGGGATTGGCAAAACTGGACAGCTACATGTCAGAGAACGAAACTGGGTTATTGTCTAACCCCGTACTCAAAAGTAAACTCAAAATGGATCAAAGACATGGATGTAAGTCATGAAACCATAAAACTCTTAGAAAAAAACATAGGCTAAAATGTCTTGGATATAAACATGAGCAACTTCTTCATGAACGTATCTCCCTTGGCAATGGAAACAAAAGCAAAATGAACAAGTGGGACTATATCAAACTGAAAAGTTTCTGTACAGCAAAGGACACCATCAGCAGAACAGAAAGCATCCCACAGTGCGGAAGAATATATTCATAAATGGCATATCTGATAAGGGGTTGGCATCCAAATTATATAAAGAGCTCACACACCTCAACAAACAAAAAGCAAATAAGCCAATTAAAAAATGGGCACAGGATCTGAACAGACACTTCTTCAAGAAGAAATTCAGATGGCCAACAGGCACATGAAAATATGGTTCAAATCACTAATCATCAGAGAAATGCAAATCAAAACCACAATGAGATAACATCTCACACCAGTGAGGATGGCTGCCATCCAAAAGACAAAGGACAACAAATGTTGGCGAGCATGTGGAGAAAGGGGAACCCTCCTACATTGCTGGTGGGAATGTAAATTAGTACAACCATTGTGGAAAGCATATGGAGGTTCCTCAAAAAACTCAAAAAAGAAATACCATTTGACCCAGGAATTCCACTCCTAGAAACTTACCCTAAGAATGCAGCAGCCCAGTTTCAAAAAGACATATGCACCCCTATATTTATAGCAGTACTATTTACAATAGCCAAGAAATCAGTAGATGAATGGATAAAGAAGAGGTGGTACATATACACAATGGAATATTATTCAGCCATAAAAAGAAAACAAATCCTACGATTTGCAACAACATGGATGGAGCTAGAGGGCATTATGCTCACTGAAATAAGCCAGGCAGAGAAAGAAAGTATCAAATGATTTCACTCATCTGTGGAGTATAAGAACAAAGAAAAAACTGAAGGAACAAAACAGCAGCAAACTCACAGAACCCCAGAATGGACTAACAGTTACCAAAGGGAAAGGGACTGGGAAAGATGGGTGGGAATGGAGGGATAAAGGGGAAAAAGGGATATTTATGATTAGCACACATAATATAGTGGGGGGGGGCGCAGGGAAGGCAGTATAACACAGAGAAGACAAGTAGTGATTCTATAGCATGTTACTACGCTGATGGATAGTGACTGTAATGGGGTATGTGGTAAGGACTTGATAATAAGGGGAGTCTAGTAACCATAATGTTGCCCATGCAATTGTACATTAATAATTCCAAAAAAAATCTAAAATATGGTATTCAAGGTTACACAAACTTTCCTTTTCTGATGACACAGAAAAGAGAAAATATGTCTAGAAAACAAATGGTTTCAATCTTTAACAAATGTATACATTCTAAATGACTGAGCTAATTCTATTTTTATTTGTACACACCAACACATATAGATGCACAAAATTCTAGATATATGAAATTGTATGTAGATTCAGCTGTGTAATGTGAATAAAGAACTATCAAAATCATTTCCTACAGTTAACACCTTAGATTTTTCTAAAACTTTTTCTTGCACTTTTATTTATATTGCTTTGTCAAAGTCCAATTTCTTTACTCTTCAGAGTCTTGTGCCTTTAGTGTCCGCATAACAATCTTTTGACCCCACATTTCACTTGTTTGTGGGAAGTTTAATCTTTACTAGATTCCCCTGATCACCATTCCCCAGGTATTTTTGGGGTCTCTAAGTGATGCTTCTACCTCCTACAAACCTTCCCTGCCTCTCAGATGGATCTAGATAAGTAGGTTTTTGCTCCTCTATTTCCTAAAGATCATATTCCAGTTATCTTTTACCTGATTTATCCATTCTGGTTATCTGTCTCACTTCTCAAATCTGGACTTGGGACTATGAACATCCTAATGCAGAGTTAAGACCAGGTCATAAAAAGTAGGAAAGTTCAAGATAGTTTCAATGAAGATCTGAAGATAGCGGAAGGAAACTAAAAGGCAGAAAAAAACCTATTGACTGCTAGACATGACGGTTGGGTTGCTAGAGTCACAGGCCACACCCCTCTCAAAGATGTCCCTTACCAGCCTTTGCTTTGCCTGTTGTTTCCAGGTCTGGCAGGAAGGATAGCTTTGTCTTAATAATTGTGCCTTTAACTATGTCCCCATACCCAGTTTGAGCTCTCCTTCCCCACTTCTCTGAGAACCAGTGAGAAGGGGAAAAATATACTTTCTCCTTTTTTTTTCACTCAATCCCAGTCTCAGTCTCTCATAGGAAAAGCAAATCTTTTACATTTTTTACAGAGAACTTTTATTAGGTTCTTTTCTAGATGCTTCCCAATTCAAAAAAGAAGTCCCTTCTTCCTGTGTATATAAAAGACTCATTTATTATTTATCATCCATTTTCCTAAACTGTGCAATAACTTAAATTCACAGATGATTCCAGACCTTTGTTTAGAGGAACTAAACTTTTGCTACAGTTTTAAATAGCAGTTTTAGTCCCACCCTAACTGACCACCTCTCTGCTACCTTGACCCTAAGATTTCCAAAGCAGCAGCGTTCGGATTCAATAATTGAATCCCACTAAAATCCTATAAGCTATGTTTAATAGAGAGAGACAATCAATGACAAATCTGGATTACTGAGGATAGAAAAACATAGTTATGTGTCACCCTAATGTTTAATACTACACAAAAATAAGATTTCTAACCTCATTAGAAGTGTGAGTGAGAAGGTTGAAAATGGTGTTTTGTTTTACTTTAAAATTATTTTCAACAGTTCACAGCAGTGATTTCAGGTACTATTCCTGGAGATGATCCAAGGAGACCCTGATTCAAATACACTGACAATAGTTTCCCAACTTCACAGTCACCATTAGGATAGTATTTTTCCAAAACCCACTTGCAAATTAACAAAAAGGTATTGACTGGAGCTGAATTCTCAAATGTTCCAGGAAGAAAATTTATCTTAGCCTACACTTGATGTATCAGACTGTTTAAAAGTAATTGGCATTGGCTGTGCACCATCCACCCGCATGCTCACGATTACCAACAGGGGAGCAGATGTGCAGGTGAGTTTTCATCAAAGGCAAAATGCTGCTGTGTGTAGTTTCTAGTTACAATTCATAATTTCTGGAGGTTCAAACTCTGTTAACTTCCTACACCTAGACAATGTGTTAAATGGGTTCAGAAATGGTATTATGACGACTTTGGAAATATGCATATACATAACATTTATTTATTATCAATATACATATATATTAAAATACATATATAAATATATAAAAATGTATATTTGCATGTTATTCATGGAAAAACTAATAGAAACATGATTTGCAGTTACAGATAGTCAAAATGCAATGGGACATTAATGCTGTATCATAAAATTTTGCTGATTTGTATGTCCTGACAATGAATACTAAATATTATGTGATTTAAAATCAGTATACAACTATCAGTTATTTATTAAAATATAGGACTTGTAGCAGAATTAAAGAAACATCTGCTTCTTCTCACATCATTTCTCCAACATGGTTACAGAATATTTACCACTAAAATACAAATAAGATCATCACTAGAACACACAAAAATATTACAGGGAGGAAGGATACAGATGTTATATTCCTTTTTAGAAATATTTTCCCTTATAAAAAATAATCCACGTTTTTCCAGGAAACCTAGAAAAATTTACAAATGCAGAAAGAAGGAAATCCAGGAATAAATAATGCATTTGAGAGCGTACTGCATATTTTATTTGATAATGAGAATTTTATAGAAAGGATTTTGGATGAGAAACTATCTATGGCTAATAGTCCATTCTTATTTTTAAAAAATCATGAATGTCTTAGGTCATTCAGTTTTTACTTTTAAAACTTTCAAACCATTTTTTACATTTCTCAGGTTTTGGGCAGGGAAAAATTATTTTCTGGTTCTTTGGAATTTTCCTGCTGAAGGAACCACATTTCTAATTCGCGGCAAGTGTCAAAAAGATGATGAACCTGAAGTGCCAGGCTTTTCACTGGGGCTGAAGAAACCACGTTATAATCTACAGTATAATTCACATACATTTCTAAGTTGAGAATCACAAAAACTACAAATAGACATACAGATTTTTATGCCCAGATCGTTTTTATATTGTCATAATCTATGAAGGAGTAGTTTCTTGTCATTAATTTCTTGTGACTATGATTAACAAAACTCTGTGATCTGTATCTACATACTCAGCATCCTCCCTTTGATTCACGGAAATTTCTTTCATTTACAAACAAAATTGATATTTTTACTCCTTTTCATTTCTAAAACTTTTAAAAAGGCTTCTATTACAGAAACCTCTCATCTTTGCATCATTACCTGTTTACTTCTTTTTTTATGGTACATTCTGAGAGAGATATCTATTAATTATATTATTATCCTCTGTGAATATTTTTATTTTTTCTTGCATGACTAGTTTACTTTAAATGTACCCTTAAATCACCTTTCTCCTATTTTTTATTTTCTTTGATCCTATTTTTTCATCTCAAGAGTTATTTCCTTATACATTCTGCTTATATTTCAGAAAGGCCAAGTAATCCTACAACCTTTTGAGATTTTCAGAGTTTTCTAATTTTTTTCTTCTTCCTTCAATAGGTCAGTTTTAGGGGTTTACTTAGTGAACAATTGTATATTCAAAACACCTCAAAACTTAATGAATCTAACAAAATTGCTCATTAACACTCACATATTATCACTTATACATGGGTTAGTTGTAGGTATTGGCTGATCTAGAATGAGATAAACTGTGTTAGATTACATAGCAAAGCTCTAGTCCTTATCCTTTATCCTATTTCTGGCCAATTGGCTAGCTCAGACATATCTTTCCCATGGTGATGATAGATATACAAGAGGGTAAGACAAAGCACCCAAGCCCTTATAAATATAGCTAGGCTCAGAACTGGCATACTGTTATGTTTATCTCATTCTACTAGCCAAATAAAGAGGTGAGAAAATGTATTCTGCCTTTGTGGAAGGAATTCTAAAATGAAATGGCAAAGGATAAATATACAGTAGAGGTGAACAATTGGGGTAAATAATACAATCTACTAAGGGTCTGTCTTCTATATGTTTGTATGTAGTTCCTCTCCCCTTAAACTACATTGCCTATTACTCTTTCTCCCCTTTTTAAATAATAATTGAGCGAAGTACAGTATAAACAGATTCAATGGTTATCACCACATGGGTTATATGAATTTGCCTTAGCTAAAGTCTGTCCATGCGTGTGTTGGTAAAATCCTCTTCTCTTATCTGTTGGAGGATTTCAGTTTGCAGGTTGGAGCCCCTAACCAAAACTGGCTAGTTTCTAAAAGGCATGTATGTGATGTGGTTTTGTGGAACTGAATTGCCATGATCACCATTCTCCTATTTGTCTCTCCATCTTTTAGGATAGATGGAGTTTCAAAAGATATTACAGTAGCCAGAATCCTATGTCTTCAGGAATCCACCTGTTTCCCTATCCTGCTAAATTATGTTTAGGATATATTCTGGAATGTAATATACCTCTACACATCTCTGTGCTTTTTGCTCATCACATTACCCACTTGAATTTTTGTTTTCTATGACTTGCAATTTTAAAGCAGTAAATTCTTATGACCTTAGATTTGGCAATGAATTGTTAAATATGACATCAAAAGGATAGGCAACAAAAGAAAAAATAAACTGGACTTCATCAAAGCCAAAATCTTTTGTTCATCAAAGGATATTATCAAGAAAAGTGAAGGACAATCTACAGAATGGAAGAAAATAGCTGTAAATTATATCTGAGAAGGATGTCATGTTCAGAATGCATAAAGAACTCTTATGACTCAACAACAGAAAAAGTAACAACTGAATTACAAAAATAGACAAATGACTTGAATAGATGTTTCTCCAAATAAGACATACAAACTTCAAATAAGCACACACGAAAAGATGCTCAAAATCGCTAATCATCACAGAAATGCAAATTAAAAGTATAACAAAGTACCACTTTACACATACTAGGATGGATATTTAAAAGATAAAAGGTGTTGGCAAGGAAGTGATGATATTAAACCTTTGTGCCTTGTTGATAGGAATGTCAAATAGCACTGCCACTCTATATACGTTTGGTAGTTCCTGCAAAAGGGGACATAGTTTTGCCATAGGATCCAACTATTTCACTCTAAGTATATACTCCAAAGAACTTTTCACAGAGACTCAGACACTTCTATACCAATGTTCACTGCAGTACTATTCACAATGGCCAAAAAATAGAAAGAAGCTAAGTGTCCATCAACAGATGAATGGATAGACAACATGTGGTGTATAAATATGATGAAATATTATTTATCTGTAAGAGGAAATGAATTCTGATACTTGCTACATTGTTTGATAAATCTTGAAAATACTGTACTATTAAACTACATGAAAAAAGCCAGAGGCAAAAAGATATTGTCTGGTTCCACTTGTATGGGATATCTGAAATAGGTGAATTTATGGATATAGAAATTAGATTAGAGGTTACCAGGGAACAGAATGAGGGAGTGGGACCTATTGCATCATGGAGAGAGTTTATGTTTGTGGTGGTGAAAAGATTTTGGAAATAAATACTGGTCATGCTGAATAACATTCTGAATGTAATTAATGACACTAATTGTACACTTAAAGATAGTGAAAATGAAAAATTTAATTATATAATATATATTACCGAAATTTAAAAAATAAGATGAGGGGAGCATGACAGCCTCCAAAATTCTGCCCAGGCTTTGACTTGAAGACTATGAATGTTTTTAAATTTGTCTCTTCATTTTAAGTTGTACTGACAAGAGAAATATCTTCCTTTCTTTCACTTTGCTCCACTGTTTTATACATGTATTTATATTAAATTACATATTAGATTTAATTGTAGTAATCTGCCACTTAATTTCATAGACTAGATACTCCTTGGTAACAATTAGCCTTACAAAGTCACTGGGTTTGAGAAAGGTTTTGAATTTGATAAATGTAAATTAGTGACTGTTCAGTCGCTAAATAAATTAATGACTCTATGTGTGGTTTTAAGATGCTTCTATATATAGGAAGTGTGTAGGACTATATGGATTGCTTATCTCTACCATTGTAAAGACTGTATCTGATACCATTGGTTTTGTACATCTACCTTACTTAACACATTTGCAAATTAAAGTATACTGCAATAATTTGCAATGTTATATAATATGTATATTCTAGAACTGAAAAATGGAGATACTGATATATAAATAATCTTAATCTGATAACATTAAAAGATTCTGTGCTAATGTATTTTCTATACTTCTTTACAAGAAACTGTCACATATTTAGCTAATTTGACACTACCAATAACTCCATTGGATTAGTAAATTAGTATTATTAGCAAATTATATCCATTCAAATGAGTGACTAAAAGTCAAGAAAATTTAGTCATTTGATTAATCTAGTAACTAATGTCAGTAGGGCAAGAACTCATGTAACTGACATTAAGATAACTTGCTGAGAGTTTCTCTGCTTGAACAGAGATGGCGGACTATTTACGATGAAAAAGTTGCTGTGTGAGGGAAGATGGCGTAGTGCGTGAGCACCTCACCCTGAGATGCTACTACATGAGTGGCGTGTGCAGCCACCAGGAAAGAGAATGATCAGGGAATAGCCAAGGCACACAGCACGCAGGGAGCACATACTCAGCATGCTTCTCTTTGCAGCTAGCACCAATTACAGTGAAAAATGAGATATTAATTTGTGTTCCCTGAGTAGTCTAATTCTCCTCTTTGAAATCTGTGGCATATTGAGGAAGAGGAGAATAAAAGAGAGACGGTGAGAATGTAATCCCCATTGGGAAAGTCAAATGAAACCTATGTAAAATAATTTCCAGGTTCTTGTGTTTAATGTAACACAATCTGGCAAATAGCTCAGTGTGAGGCCTCCCACTCCAGGGTGGAGGTGTTGGAACCACATCTTTATCCCATAATCTGTTTACTAAGGTAAGGAACAGAGACAGTGATTCAATTACATTTCCAGAACCGAGTTGCTTGCTTTCAAATCCCAAAGCCATGTACCTGATAAGATTCCATATCACCCCAAATGACTGTCAATGGCAGAAGTGTCTAGTTTTTTCAACGTCACTAATATTTGACTCCTTCCTCTTCTTGTTTTCACTCCTCCAAATCATCCCTCTTACAACCGTGCTGCTCCAGCAGCAGTATTTCTCCTGTTTTATTTTCTTCTTTTTCCCTTCCTCTGTATAGCTGTTGTATAAGGAAGCTTTTGTCAAATTACCAAACCCTATGGAGCTCCTTCTCTTCAAGTTACAAAGCCACACAGCTATGAAGCCACCATCTCTTGCCTCCATTGTACTTTGCAGCTTTCACTCTACTTGGCCATGCAATGTCTCATGGCGATCCTCTCTCACTCCACATGCCAGTGTGGTTGCACATACTCCTGAGCACTTATAATGAGACTATTTGGCAATGAATATGGCTCTCTCCACATGGTCAGGAGCTTCCAGATGGACAAGTGTAAGCACATATCTTATTTTGGAATCATTTCCAAGCTGACGCTCATTGCTGTCTAGTTATAGACAAAACCTCATAGGACCCCAGGTTAAATTATCATAAACTTCTCTCTCTGAAGTATTGCCTGCTATAAGTTAACTATTTTGATATCTATGTGAATATCATGTTAGGTAAAATATTACATAAACCTGAGCCAATGTAAAGGAGATGTTACTTGAAGATGAGGCTGGGAGATGCTGAATTAATGACTGAAATACTCTTCTGATGTTATTACCCTCAAATAAGAAGTGAAGGCTATATGGCCACAAACAGAAAACATGAACCAAGACAACTTTTCTTTAGTCGCCTTCCTCACAACTTAACAAAATAAGTTACAACAAAGAGCTGTCTCTATGTCTAAGAGGCTTTAACATCTTTAAAATGAGAGGACCAAGATAGGTAAATCAGAAGTGTTTCTACTCGGGTGAGTAGGTTACTAGGCTCCTCAGGGGTGCCTCAGCGTACCAGGGGTGAGTGAAGGGAGGAAGATAAGCTGTAGGTACCTGACTAATGACCAAGTGCATTGCAATGTTACCCAGAGCAGGTTTTATATGTTCTGGTCCCTAGTGAGATCTCCTTTGAGAAGGATTTGTTATAAAGGAAAGTTTGTAAACCTAAGGCAAAATAGCTCATGAGGTCTTGCCCAAATATATTAACTGAAATAAATTGTTTAATACAGTTTTAATTTATACATTTTTGAATACACGCTGCCAGGAGTCTCTTTCACCTGCAGTATTCTAGACCATTAAACCTGAGGGTGACTAGCTGCCATTACTTAACCTCCTTCTCCAGCCTAGGTTCCAGTTTATTATAAAGGAGAAAGATAAACCAATTCCAATCCATCTATCTCAATCCTATTCACAGCCAAGCAATAACAATTATCTCTGTCTTTACATTTTCTCCCATCTCTTGCTATTTCTAGTACAGTAATGAATTGTAACAGCTACTTCTTGCTGACTTCTCTCCCATATAATTAATGTCCTAAGATATTCTGTTTACTGGTGAAGCAGTTTGAATAAAGAAGTGATTACTTTTAGAGTAAACAGAGCTGCTAAACCCTTTCCACAAACAAAGCAGACTGCAGTTATATTTTTAAAATAATCAAATTGAAATCCCAAAAAGCTTCAAGTTTGGGACTTCTTATTTATTATGTGTATGCACGTGTTCGGTGTGTGTGAAACGTATATTAATATTTCTAGCACAAAATAGAAAAGTACATAGATCAAAATAAATGACTTAAAAAACAAACAAACAAATTGATAATGATGTCACCAGCCTCTGTTTCCATGTTTGGCCTAAATCATAAAACTTCAGATCAGGTGACATAACAGAGAAAAAAACCTGTTTGTTGAAGAGCACAGATCCAATTCTTAAAAACAGTAAAATTAGATTGTACTTCATGAGTTGGGAATAAAAAGTTGCTAGAATCAAAATCCTAATAATGACTAAATAGAAGGGAAGAAAAAGGAAATGCTGTTGCCAAAATGTTGCAGTGTGGATTTTGCTTCTTGGAGTTTTACAGTGATTTTTGAGGTTTTGCAACATTTTTAAGTGTTATGGTGAGGACTCAAGGTCCCAACACATTGAAAGGAGCATTAGTCACAGTAGTAACTAAGACATCTTAAAGTCTAGTCCTTGCCTCCGTTAGCACAATGTGGCCACAATCCTAGCTGCTTACCTCCAATCACATCTTCAGAGCCATTCCTTCAGATTTCTGCTTCCTCAGAAAACGCTTAATGGTGTCAAATTAATTCTCCAAACTTAAAGTTAAAAAATTTAATTTTGGATTTCTTGCTTTCTTGCCCTCTCCTTATACAACAGCTAATTCATTTTGGTCATTTAACATATTTTTCCTGTTTCCAATCTCTCTGTCTAATGTTCATCTTTCCATTACTTCAAATGAGGATCTGGAAATGACCTTCTAAATGGCCTCTATGTCACTCTGCACTGCCATCTCCACTTCATGCAATGCCTCACTGCTAAATTAATCTTAAATCTTCTCTAATCAAGCATCAGAACAGTGACATTCAGAAAATGGAGAGATTATTGAGGGTAGAATAGTTAGGGAAGGTGATGCTGAGGAGATGGGCCTTAAAGTATGAATAGAGAGGATGCAGATAATCAGAGCAGAGGTTAGAAACCATTCTTGAAAAAAGAAAGCATCAAGAAAGTCATGGATGGCAAGCTTCAATTGCATGCACTGGATTGTTTCCAAGTCTCCTGTCTGCCCAGACTTAACACAAATTCAACTCATTTACAACTCCCTGACAGATATGCTCTTTTGCAAGGACGGAGAAATGGTTTGACAGCTTGGCTTTTTTGAATGCCATCATTGCCCCCACGTATGACCTTGTCATATTTGCATATTGTTTCACAGGGAATTTGAACTTATCTTCTCAGCTATATCCTCTGCACCAGTTACACTAGTCTAGTCACAGCCCTCAACACAAAATTCTACCCTTTTGATTATGCTGTTTCTTTAGGTAGAAGTCCCCTTCTCTTAAATTCTGTTTTCCAAATTCTACCTCTATAAAATTCCAACCCAGGCTCAAATCTCCTGTCACTAAGCTCTACTTCACCCTGTAGTCTATACTCATCAAACAGACTGCATGGGTTGCCTTTTATTGTTAGTTATCTTTTAAAGTTGTTTTATACCACATAATTTAAAAAAAAATAAGACTCCTTAGTTCATTGGACATTCGTTACTTGATATGAAGGACTAACTTCCATATTTTATACCTTGTGTGTTGCTGAAAACCTAAAGTAAAAGTCTCTGAAATTTGTCCTTAAAGCAAGATGAATTATTGAGTTTATGAAGATGGCCTACGGTTGTATCTAGGACACTATGCACTGGATACTATACATCATTCTGCCGTTTTGTTTGATCTCAACCCTGTGCATGTGAGCTAAAAGCATTTGGAAAAGTCTCGAGTAAACTGCTGGTTTTCTCTCAAAAGCAATGTTCATTAAACTATTCCAAAGGGTAAAAATCAAGCCACAGTAATAAATTAAATAAATTGCTGTTTTGTTAGTAGGTTTAAGTATTTTTTTGAATCGCTGTCCAAGTGACTGAGAAAGAGGGGACTTATGTAGGATCATTCATTCCATGAAGGAGAAAACCGCATTTTCATCTTCAAATTGAGTTCACATGCAGACACAAACTGACAGCAAAGGAAGATGCTAAAATCTTTCTCAATCAGGGAAATCAGGGTCAATATTTTGTGCATTTGCTGAATATTGGGCACATTTTATGTGCCAAACACTGTGCAAAAATGGTTCTAATATCTTCACCACATTCTAAGACATTGCTGTCTGAAAGGAGACAAAAATATATTAAAAAAACAATTACAATACAATGTAATAAGTGCTATAAAATAGTTATGGCCCTGGCCAGGACACTATGTGCATTATAGAGTATAGCTCTTGCAGATGACATGTGGGGGTGGGATGTAAAGTCTCAGAAATGATGACACACAAGTGACTCATGCCAATTCACAAATCTCAATCATGTTTATTTTTTCTAAGTAAACTCTGATTCTGATTCAAATTATACTGCTTAGCTAGGCTCCTTATGCTATATGCTATACACCAGGTTTGGCGACATATATAATTCTTTAATGTTTCTAAAGCTGATATTCATCCTTAGAACTTTGTAACACACTCAAAAGACCATCCCATTGGCCATGGAAGCAGATGCACACTCAAGAAAGGGATTGCTCTTATATATAACCAGACATTAGAGGACAACTTAAAGCTTATAATATCTTTACTTCTATAGAGACAGGTTCAGAGAGAAATTTTAAAAGGGCTTCTAAAAAGAACCAGCAGTTTGGCAAAATACAGAAATAAGGTTTTTCCAGGGGCAACGGCACTTTCAGGAGAAGTTGCCTGAGCTGAAAGGAGAACAGGAGCTTGGCAGCAGCGGAGCGGAGGAGACGAGGTGCAGGTAGGAGGTTTGACTTGTAATAGGAGGAAGGACAGAAGCATTTACTTTCCTCAGGGTTGCTCCAGCCTCCTCGATCATCAGACCAGTATTTCCATCACCTACTGCCATCTGGAGAAGAACTGATTAGAGATTGGCTTGGCCTAATGAAAACTCTTTCCATCTCCCAGCCTCAGCAGTTCTGCAGGTCACATTGATTTCTTTATGGGCAGGTCAGGTAAAAAGATATCCCTTGCATAGGGAATAGGCAGGCTCACCCTGAAAGCCTTGCATTTGAGATCAGAAAGCGAGCCTTGCATTCAGGGCAAAATTAATAGATAAGAGCAGAGTGCTAAACAGTCAGCCAAATCCACACCATGAGTCTCAGCTAGAGAAAGGTGAAACCAAAGGCTAAGGGAACTCAGACTTAGCCAGGTTAAAACTAAGAGATGTTTCAAGTCAAGACAATCTAAATGTGATCCTGAGACACAGGCACAGAGACTAACTCATGGCCTGTGCGATGACTGCCAAATGCTTCACCACCAAGTCCTGCTTGTAAAATGGTGGGAACCATGTCAATGCAAAGTATGAACTCAAGAGAACTGCAAACGCTGAGTGGTTGTTGGAGCTACATAGCCCTTTGCAGCAAAGGTGCAATCTAGGGATAAGAAGGGAAAACCAATAAAAGAATGAGAAACTGTAGAAAACATAGAAAGCACTTAATATTAATTCTGAGAGTGTGTCAAGCTACTGAAGTCAGCTACAATGATAAATCGAATTTTCCTAACAGTATGAAAAATCTCTTCAGTCGTGTGGATGCATTATATGATTGCAACCTGATTTTTGATAATTTCCTCTACAGACCATATGGTGCCCTGACAATCCCTCCACAATGTCTTAACCAATGATCTCCAGAAACACTTAATTTCTCTCCAGGTTCCAATTCTTTTAGCTCCAACCCATTTCCTCTCTCTTTAGTAAAGCCTATTTTAGTTTTACCAGTCAGTAGTAACTCTCTTTCCTGAATACCTTCCATATTTATTGTTTGAACATGTCACTTTTTGATCATTACATCAACTTATATCTTGCTCAGCACAATTCTTTGTCCCCTGTTGATCAGACCCACGTCTCACATAAGTCCTTGTAAAACCCGAGTCACAGAGACACTGTAGGGGATACATGCCAGTAATCCCAGTGGATGCCTGAAACCATGGAGAGTACCAAACTCTATATATGTACATACACTCTATGTTTTTCTGTACATATATACCTATAATAAAACTTACTTTATAAATTTGGCACAGTAAGAGATTAACAATAATAAAATAGAACAATTATTAAAATATAGTATAAAAAAGTTATGTCAATTCGTTCTCTCAGTCTCAAACATCTTATTGTACTGTACTCACCCTTGATAATAAAATGCCTATGTGCTGAGATAAAATGATGTGAATGACATGGGCCTTGTGTCGCACCTCGAAGCTACCATCAACCTTCTGACGATACATCGGCGGAATCATCTGCTTCCAAATGGTGGCTGACAGTGGGTAATGGAAACCAGGGAAACCGAAACCACACATAAGAGGGAACACCTGTATTAAAAAGAGCAAGATGTGATTTACTGGCAACTTACCATGGTGTTTTTATTTTGTGCTACAGTATTTTCAAATAAATTGTATTCAGAGGTGAATGTCTATGAAAAAATTTTTAAATGTTATTTAAGAAGTTCCTTTATGTTTTAATCTCAGTTTAATATTTATGGATGTTCAATAGAATTATAAGTCTTAAGACTGAATGTACTATCAAGAGATTTCCTCGCTAGAACCCTGTGATGTACTTCATATAATACCTTGCTCAAAATATGTGTTCAGCAAACACTGGCAAAGGATAAGTTGGTTCGGTCAGGCATAGTTCCTTTGATAAGCAACCACTGCTTGCCCTGGCTACGTATGAAAGATCCAATTTGCTGTTTCTCTTTTGAGCCAGACTTAGTTGCCTGAACAGTCCCCTCTCACTCCTTGGCTATCCCGCTCTGAAACTAGCTCTATTTATTTATTTCATTTGTATTTTTTTTATACATATGTACAAGATATAGGCGTGTATACATACATACATTCATATATGTAATCCTAAAAGAATTCTTTAAATAAATATAAAAGTGTATGGACATGGGTAAGATTAGAAAACTGGGGTACAGTTTAACTGGAAGACATAAAGTTATATGAGTTAGACTCGATGAAACTGGGTACATTAAGTAATGATATCTGCTATCAGCCTTGTTCTTCAAAGCTGTCTTGGGTACTCAAGGATCTTAGTTCTACCATGTGAATTTTATGATAAATTTACAGCACTTTGCATTTCTTTTGGAAGTCCATCAACACATAATGTTGGAGAAATTCAATCTTATACTGTGTTTTTTTCAATGAAACTGTAGTTTTCTCTAGGAAGTTCTGGCATATTTTTAGATAAAATTTATCATAGTTATCTTTGATAATATCTTCTTATTTTAAAGCATATTATTTAAAAATTATATTTTATAATTGCTGGTATATATGAATGACATTGCATACAATATTGATTTTTATATGTTGAGTCAGAAACAAGCAGCTTTGATGAACTCTTTATAAATTCCAAGAATGTGTCTATTGATTGTCTTAAATTTTCTGTATAAAAATCATGATAATTTTTCCTCCTTTCTAATCTTTTTATGCTTCATTTATTTTTCTATGACTGCAAAGGCTAAGACTTTTAATAATACAACATTGAATTGAAATGGTTATAGTGGACATTCTTTTTGTTTTTGAAATAAACTAAGTTTTCTTAACTTCTCACTATTAAATACAATATTTGTTTTACATTTTTTAGTGGCTACTTTTCAAGAGGAAAATGTTTGTTAAAATATATATTTTTTAAATCATGAAGAGGTTGAAAATGGCCTGCATTTAAAATAACCATGTGGTTCTTTCTCCTTTGCTCTAAGTGGTGAGCTAAGTGGTGAATTTCATTAATAGATTTATATATGCTAAAATCCTTCTATTCCTAGGATACACTCATATTGACATGCATGTATGTTTAACACACTACAAGATTCCATTTACTGCTATGAGAGAGGCTGTATATTACAGTGGGTAAGTAAGGAGACACTAAAGTCCTACTCATTATTGGATTCCAATACTGGAAGTATCATTTACAGGATGATTGACTGTGAATCAGTTATTTAATCTCTTTGTACTTCAGTTTCCTCATATATAAAATAAATATGATTGAAATAATAGTCCATCTTTAATAAGAGCAATGTAAGACTCATATGACAATATTTAATACCTTTAAAGAGTGACATGCATATAATAATTATTATATAGTTAATGAAAAGTAAACCATATTTTCTTTGGGATTTTTGTTAGTTATGCCTATCTTATTAATTTTTAAACATTTATAATCGATCCTTTTCTCGTCTGAGTAAGAGATAATACTAAATTTTAAAATGATTTTGAAAAGTTTTCACTTTTTTAACTTTTTTAACAATTGTAGAGATATAATTGAATTACAAAAAACCACATGTATTTAAAAAGTACAGTTTGATAAGTTTTGAAAGACATATACACAAGTGAAATCATCACCACAGGCAAGACACATCATCTCCCAAAATACAAAATTCCTCCCTCCTGCCCCACTGGGATCAACCTTCCTTAGGTAAAAATTGATCTGCTTTCTGACATTGTAGATAGGTTTGAATTTTCTAGAATTTTATACAGCTGCAATCATACAAAATGAATTATTTTTGGTTGTCTTCTTATACTCAGCACACTTATTTTGAGATTCATTGATGTTGTTTGTATCCATAGTGTATTCTATTTTATTCCTGAGTGGTATTCCATTGCATAGATATAGCACAATTTGTTTATCCATTCACCTTTTGAAGACAATATGGGTCATTTAAACTTTTCGGCTATTGCAAATAGCTGATATGAATATTCATGTACAAGTCCCTGTGCATACATACATATACTTTCATTTTTTATCATGGATAAATACTTAGTAATGGAATGTCTGAAGATCCATTTCAAACTTTAGAAACCACCAAACTGTTTCCCAAGTAGTAGTACCATTTCATATCCTCACAAGCAGTGTATGAGATCTTCAGTTCTACCACATGATCAATCTTTTTCTAGTTTTAGATATTTTAGCAGGTGTATTGTGGTTTTCATTTGGATTTAAATTTCATTTTCTGAATGACAAATAGTGTTCAGCATTTTTTCCTGTGTTCATTTGTCATCCCTACTTCTTCTTTGGTGAAATGAGTGTTCAAATCACTTGTATATGTTTTTACTTGATTGTTTCCATTCTTATTGTTGAATTATAATAATTCTTTGTGTATTCTAAATAAAAGTCCTACATTAAAGGTGTTTTGCAGTTATTTTCTCCCAAGAGAAAATTGGGTTGTATTTTCATTCTCTTAGCAGTATGCATCAAAGAGCACAAGTTCTTCATTTGGATCAAGTCCAACATATTAATTTGTCATCTATATTTTGATATCTTGTGTTGAATCTAAGAAGTTTTTGCTTAATATCAGTTCATAAAAGAGTTCTCTTATGTTCTAAACATTTCATAGTTTTGATTTTTTGTGTCTATGTTTATAATACATATTTGTTTGTAGTTTTCTATTCTGTAATGTCTTTATCTCATTTTGTCATAATAGTAACACTAGCCTCATAGTAGTTCGTGGGAAATATTGTCACTCTCAATTTTTTACAAATGTTTGTGTAAAGTTTTATGAATTCTTCCTTAAGAATTTTATAGAATTCACCACAGTAATCTTCTGGGCCTACAGCTTTCTTTGTATTTCAAAGTACAAATTTAAGTATTCTTATTATAAATTAGACTACTTAGTTTACTTTCTCTTGAGAGACGTTTGGTAGTTTGTATATTTCCATTTCATCTAATTTGTCCAATTTATAGGCATGAAGTTGTTTATAATATCTCCTTATTATCCTTCAAATATCTGCAGAATATGCGTGAGTTATCTCTCTGCTTCCTGACATTGGTACTTTGTATCTTCCTTCCTCATCTCTTTATATTTCCTAATAAATCTCACTAAAGTTTAAATGATTATACTGATATTCTCAAAGAACCAACTATGGTTTATTGTTGTTGTTTTTATATCTCATTCATTTGCATATTCATAGTTATTATTTCTTTCTTCTGCTTACTTTTGAAATAATTTACCATTTTCAATGCCTTTTAAGTGAAAGATTAGGACACAGACAATTGTTTTCTTAGTAAAGTAGGTTAGCACTCTAAATTTCCTTCTATGTAATGCCTTAGTGAGATTGTGCAAATTTTGATATGTTGTTTTTTGATTTTCATTTACAAAAAATACTTTAAACTTGATTTTGTTCTTTTTCTTTGTCCCTTGGATTATTTGTAAACATGCTATTTAGTGTCCAGATATTTGGGAATTTTCCTGACATGTTTTGTTACTGATTCTAATTTAACTCCATTGTGATCAAACAACATAATTTGCATGACTTGAATTCTTTACATTTATTGAGATTTGTTTCATAGTCCAGTATATGGTCTATTTTGGTAAATGATCCATGTATACTTGAAAAGAATAGGTACTGAGCTGTTGTTAGGTGGAATGTTTTATAAATATCAGTTAGATTAAGTTGGTAGGTACTGATATTTAAGTCTACTTGATTTTCTGCCTACTTATTCTGTCAATTATTGAGAGTAGGGTATCACTATATTGTGATATAATTATATTGTAGCATATCACTATATTGTAGTTTTATTTATTTCCCCTTGCAGTTAGATCAGTTTTTGTACCTATATTTTGACGGTCTCTTTTAGGTGTGCAAACATACATTATTATGTGCTCTTAATTAACTCCCAGATCATTATGATTATCTTTAGTAATATTAATTGCTTTGAAATATACTTTGGTCACTCCAGCTTTCTTCAGTGAGTGTTAATGTGGGAAAATACACTTATTGCAAAATAACTATCATCTCTGAACTCTTGACTGTCAAAATCTAGTACTGCCCCCAATTATTGTGTCAATCAAAAGCACCACCACAAAATCTGAAGTCTTCCAGGAGAGGGCGCTGTTATCTATTACAAATTACTGATTTAGATCTTTATGTTTAGTTATAATACTTTATACATTTATCCATAAACATTCTATACACCTTTTATTTGACTTGTAAAAATAGATCATACATTTCTGTTGCTTTTCTACATGCTATTTTAAAAATGTGTGAACTCTTTAAAAATGTTATATTTCAACCATTTCCTAGTTTCTTATTACAAAGTTTTGTAGTTTCTTTTAATTTTTTTACACAATGACATTCTCTGCTAATATGTATTTTATTTACTCCTCTCTCTCTCTTAATTTCTTTCTTGAACTGGCTAAAATCACCCATACAACATAGAATTTCTAGTATATATTATTTAGCAGGTTAGGAAAATGACTTTCTAGTTGAATCACAACTGGGTGATAAATATTGAGTGCTTGAAAATAAAGTCTTTGAGAGATTCATGTTATTTTTCTCCTTTATTAATGTGAGAGAATGAAGTAATACCTTTTTTTGTTTTTAATCTCAATATTACACACTAACTTTATTAGTGTATACTATCAACATTTAAAAAGAGTTTCCATACTTAACCCGTTTCATGGATTATCACTCATTCTTGCATTTCAGAATTTCTTTCAAGTGTTATTTTTCTCATTTTCTGAAGTACAGGCTTTATAAATTGTTTAATAACAGTGTCCTATTAATAAATTCTTCAGTTTTTACTTCTGAAAATAGTATTTTGGTTTCATTATTGCTAGGTAGTTTTTATGTTAACATTAAATCCTCTCAATACACTTAAGATATAAATTAACTAACCTGACTCCCTTGTTACTTTTAAAATCAGCTGAGAGTATGGTACTTTATGTAGAAATGGCCTTTTCTTTCTGTCTGATTTAGATCTTCTCTTTTCTTTGGTATTCTAACTTTTATTATGATAGAGGTATATAGGATATGATCCCTGTTCTGAGAATTCATACATTCATCAATTCATGGAAAATCTTAGTTATATTTCTTGAAATATTAACTCAGCACCTCTCTTCCCATTTCTCTCTTTTCCTGGAATTTTGATTGTAGCCCCCTTTAACCTAATTCTCTGTGTCTTTTAGCCTCATTTCATATTGTCTATCTCCTTGTTTGTCTATGCTGTATTCATATAATTCTAATTTTCTCTCCTCTTTCCTACTTCTCTCTTTAGCTAGTTCTAATGTGCTGTTTCAACCTTTTTTTAATTTTTAAAAGGTAAAATAAGTTTAAAATATGATAAACATTGTAATATAATATTACTACACTTAGCATTTCTTAGTTTCTTTTGTTTTTCAGTTAGGTCATTTTTGGTGCTCTTATTCTTTAGTCATTTTGAAAAACTTCTATTTCTTTAATGTATTTTTAAAAATCTATGAGAATTAGAATTTCAAAAGTCATTAAAGATATAAATATATACTTTATTATCATTATTATTATTATTTGCTGATTCTCATTCCTAATGACTTGTTTTTCCACTAGTGAATATTTAACTAAATTACATATCTGTGAATTTTGATTAGCCTGAAGTGAAGATACTTGTCCCCAGAGAGAATTTGTTTTATTTTCAGAATATGACAGTGTGTGACCAACCATCCAACACTTTATTCTTAACCTACATTTTCCACTGTGACTGTGCAAATGTTAATTTCAGAACCATGTAATGACAAGCTTATTATTTATTACATACTATCAGATAAAAGTTTACATATTTTCATATACTAATTTACAATCTGAGTTTCCCCCTGAAGATATTTTTATTCATATAATTCTATTATTCTTATAATTTTTTTCATCTAAAAGTATAATTAGACATTATTTTTGATATGTTTCACTAAAGGTGGATTTTTTCCTACTTATAATATCAATGAAAATAACTCCTTAAAAATTCTTGATTTATGCAGGGCAGGGAGTGAAACTTAGGTTCAACTTGCCCACTCTATATGGACAAAAAGCCTAATTAATTTATCTCAAAGTGTTTTTAATCTCTAAATCTCCAGATATCAGGAATTGACATCTGTCCCAAGAATATTCCCAGCCTTTCTGATAACTTACCACTCGGGTTTCAATACAATAGTAAGACTTTTTATTTAAACTTAAGTAATTTTATTAATTGCCTTTTAATATCATTAATGCATTCAAAAGGATCTTATGATTTATACAGGTGATTTCTAATGGGAAGGTTTTCAATGATCTAGTCTGCAGATTTTTTTTAATAGCACATGCTTTTGTATTTTCTTCATCACATCTACTTCACTAGACTCAAACTCTTAAATTCTATTATTTTCATATGATTATTCTCTCTCTGGATTATGATCTCTTTCAGATGGGCTATTGTTAAGACCTACTGACTTATTGGAGAGCATATCTTGAGATTATGGTGGGTATTCTGCAGGTGGTGAAAGGCCAAGTAACCAGAACTGTTCATTGAGGTCATATGGACAAGAAATACAAATAAAATCTAGTCAGTAGTAAAATAGAAAAACATGTAAGGAAACTATTGCAATACACTCTATAAAAAGATCTATAAACCTATAAGAAAGTTATATAATACTATAATACAGCTTAAATTATAGAGGTTTGCATAGAGTTCAGTGGAGAACAGAAGAACTAGTGACCAATACTTCCTATGAAATCCAGAAGAATTTCCTCCACTTCCAGGTGGGCAGCAATGAAAGGACAGTCCTAGGAGTCTTGGACCATAGGAACACAGTTGGAAGACATTAATATCTTGCTCTAAAAAGTAATTTGGTACAGGGACATAATCCAACCTAAACAATAAACAAGGTAGTCATGAATAGCTTGACTGAAGGGAAACTGCTTTTTCTTTACAACATAGTCCAAATCTAAGTCCTGAGTAAATTGTGTTTATCTTTATTTTTACTTTACTTTAACATTTTATTTTTTATTTTTACTTCTGACCTTTATTTCCTCTTTATGATACTCATTTGTTAATTATCCCTGTCTTGTCATTCTTCTGTTTTTTGTTTTTATCTCCACGTATAGCACACCAGTTTTTCATTTGTTTGTTTTTTGTTTGCTTTTTAATCAGACCGGTTGGGAGAGTTGAAAAATCATCTCTGCTGACTCTATGCAGACTAAATTTCTAAACCTAACTAGCTGGTCATTTCATAATATACTGTTTTTTCATTAAAGGAGTCTGTTTTAGAGAGCATAAATTAATATTTCTACTATAGGGAAAAATAAATGATTCAAAGCATATGCCTCGCCCATCCATCTACTCATCCAATCAATCTTTTCAGATCATTTGTTTGGTATAGTCACCTTCATACAGAAAACAGAGTGCAGTACATAAGTGTCTGAATAGAGAATCAGGGGAGTTACCTGAGATCCAGAATTCACCTATATAGAAAAGAGGAAGCCATATTCACTAAAGTCCATTTTAGCTCTAACACACATGAATAACAATATTCAAAGTAAAATGATTGACTTATTAGAAGTAAAATATTGATTATTTATTAGAAGTAAAATGTTTGATTGCGGTTCAATGACTAAAGCTCTTCATAAGTCATACTCAGGTTAATAGTCCCTCTCTATACACATTGAGAAAAGTGTGACAGAATTAGGTAAACAGTCCTACTGCTTCCTGCATTACAAGTAAATGAATAAATATTGGAGAAATAAAGGGCACCTTGTTGGCCAATCCTGTGCTCACATTTTAGGTAAGGCTATCACTATACTAAAAGGATGATGGCAGGGCTCTCAAACATCAGTTTTCATCACTGAAAGAATTAGACATTTGCCAAACCCAAGTATATTCTGAGAGGGTATACCTTGAGAAATTTTTACCTTTTAGAGACATAAAGCATATTAAGAATATATACAGGGTGGAAGTTAAGGAATAGATAAATACATACTCTAGAAAAGAAATATTGGACAGTAATCTGGAGGCTGATTAATATTGGGTACATCGTTAATTGGGTTTGGTTTGAAGACATTGGGCAAACATTAAGGTTTTCTGGGTTTTGGTTTCTTAACTGCAAAAATGATTTGACTGTGTTAGGTAATTCAGATCTCTTTGTAAACATAAACAGAGTTGGACAGTAGTTATGGCAGTAAAAGGAGATTTCATTCAGGAACTACTTCAGTAGAAGAAAAGAAACTTCATTGTAGAATTGTGTATAATTCCAACTACAGCAAGGACAAGTGGGGATACACAGCCAAGGAGCAGAACGAGGAGTGTCAGTGGATGGGAAATGACTAACAGGAAACATAAAGGGCAGGGAATTCTTGCTGGAATAATAGAAGAGGACTTTTGCTGAAGTCAGGCCAGGTGACAGATATCAAGAGTTGGGGGTTGGTGGTGGATTCTCCCTAAACAGACTTAGCAGGATTCTTGCTAAAACAGATAGGCAGACCCAACAGGGATAGTGGCCAACAGGTGAAAACAGAGCTCAGAAGAGACTGACTAAAATTTGGTCAAGGAGTCTTTCTTGCGTTCTGCACTTAATAATCTACTACTCCACAAAAACTAGGGCAATAGTCCAGAATGTATTTTGATCCAAGGGAGTGTAATCATAGAGAAGCAGAGCAAGGAAGGAGAGGTCAGATTTTGGCATTAGAATTGCCCTCGAGAAACTCAGGCTGCAGATATTGCCAGGGAAGTGGGAGTTGGCTGGACCTGTGTCTACATGTGCTGGTATAAACGGAGCTATCAGAGTCTAAATGAGTCCTAAATAGGTCCCAACATTTCCAAAAAAGCAAGAGGAGGCAGAGAAGGGATGGTCAGTTTAGAAAAATGATAAACTAACAGAAATGTAATGTTGAGATCTAAGGATTGATGTTAGATTATTTTATCCTGATGAGTTAACTGAAGCACAGAGGTTAAATAACTTGGCCAAATTTACTGGGCTAAGAGTAAGAGTTTAAGTAAGTGTAAATTAATTTAACAGATGTAAAGTTCAGTCAGTTCACTTTTATAGCATATTCCAGTTTAAAAGAGAATGATAATTCCCAGAGAGAGGGCTATATCAAGAACTTATATACAATTCATAAATCATACAAATTCACATAATCTGAAGGAATCAACAACAGATTACAGTGCCTCTGTATGTCTACCCAATCTGTGTGGTGTATGTTGCTAATACAATAAGATTTTTTAAAAAATTCAGAGAAATAGTACTGCATATCTGCTCTTTTGTATCTTGCAATATCCTTTCTGGTCAAGTACCCTATCTCAGGAGCAGGTATTGATTTTTTTTCCAGCTACAGTACAATGTTTCACCCTTACTCACTACATTCTAACAGTTTCCAGCTCATAAGTATAAAACTTTAAAGGCACAGTAAGTCATATAGTTTCCCATAATTGTTTATCGTATTAAAAAGGTAGCCACAGCTTAGTAATAAAGTAACATTATTGACAATAATGAGTTTCAGGAGAAAAGCAGCACCTTTGATTGCCTAAACCATTTAATGCCTTTCCACAGAAAAGAAGGTAGTTTGAAGACAACAGCTGGCAATATTTCACTGCTCGGTTCATAAAGCCTCATTTTTTTATGCACACCATTCTTTGCTCCTGAGATTCCCAAAGCTGGATTCAAGGTGGTGTACGCAGCCTACTTAGGAATAACCCTGGTATCCATGTTAGAATATATGTTTTCTAGTGCTAGGCTCGGCACCAAGTAGTGTCATTACTGTTGACTTAGACTTAAGGTAGAGATGAGCAGGGGAACCTTTCTGCTCTCTCTGAGTTTGGAAAAATACTTTCTCTAACCATCTCCAAAGCTTTTACAGAATATTCCAGTTTAAAAGAGGATTTTCAAGTGGATACTTTGAAAGAATGTGGAATTTGGTATTGCTTTTCTTTTTTCTTGGACATGATTTCCCAAAAATTCTTATTTCATGGAAAGATATTTTTACAAATAACCTTTAAAAGCATAAATGTTATTCCTATTTCTGTATCTGGGTAAGGAAAGTGGACAGATGTTTTACATTTTTGGCAAGGCATAATTTGATGGTTAAGCATTATGAATGACATTACTCAGAAACGATAAGATAAGAATAGATCTTTACTAGCTAAACAGTCAGTACCATGACTTACCTCTCTACAGGGGACAAGTGAAAGGGCTTTATATGCATAGGTTTCTGTGGAGAACATAAGAAACTTAATCCCATACATAGCTTTACCTAATAATGCTGTTCATTAGCATTCTAGGGGAATCTTCATTCTTGATGTTTTTAGTAAGAAAAACATACCATTTACAAATAACAGGCTAAAAGACAATAAGCATGTAATTCCACAACGGCAAGAAGAAATTCTGTCATGAACAGACCTACATAAAAAGTTAAAAAATTTCATTTAATCACCCAGATATTTAGTCTACCTGTCAATATATGTTAGAAAACCAGAAATGTGGGGATAGCTTCTCTCTCTCTCTCTCTTTCTCTCTCTCTCTATCAGGGCTATCTTTTAAATTTTCGGCCATGATGTAAATGTCCCATATCTCTGCTATCTAATAAAGCACCACTTGCCATTTCTGACTATTAAGCACTTGAAATGTGGCTACTGCAACTGGGGAACTGAACCTTTAATTTTTATGAGTTGATTTGCATTTAAATAGCCTCGTGTGACTGGTGGCTACCATAATGTTCAGAGCGGATCTTCATGTTTATCTTTATTAGACCGTCAAAGAAACTTACTGTAAATAAGCCTACCTAATGGCTGATTAGACAATTATTACTTTCTCTCATGCTCCTTTTAATTTCAAATTCAGGAAACAAACAACTATTAGAATGAACCCTTCTCTGATGTTAGTTCTATCATTTAATCCGATTATGAGAGATTAATCCCTTTGAAAATAGCAGCTTTTATTTACTTAATAATTACAATTTTTATTATTTTCAGTGTAAAATTATTATTATACTTCACTAATAAAAATAAAAGTTGGCAAAAAGCCTCTGTTGGCTCACACACACAGTCTTATCATTAAATATTTGTGATATTCAATGGGAAAATCATCCATGACTCTCACAGACATATGAACTACCTGCTTTGCCGCATCAGATGTCTTTCAAAGCCGGCCTCTGTTCGGGATGCAATTCATCACAGTTATCCCAGGTCACCACGTGTTCCTTTGTGTCATTTCACACAGGAACACAACATGACATGATGTAATTAAAGGAACGCAATGTGGTGGCTCCTATTAGAAAGAAAAGACGCATTTTCCAGATCAGCTCATAGGTCTCCACTCCAGCTGCCACAGAGAGGCTCTGAAGCTTCTGCGATGAAAGCTGGCCAGTCTTGTGTGTTCAAAAGCACAAGGTCTCTACATTTCTGCCCATTTCTATTAAAAGCCAAGTCAACCACTGTCAGAGAGTGTTACAGACCTCCTCCCTCAAAGTGTGATCTTGTCACATCTCATAAGCCAAACGAGGTTGGGGCTGGGCGTGTACTTGGATAAGAGGTCTACTGGAGAAAAATGAAGATATTCCAGGTGGAGCTCAGGAACCCCTTCCACTCCCTGATCTAAATGGGATCACCTTAAGATTAGTTCATTCCTGCCCTTAGTGCCTTCACTTGGGAGCCTAGACTGGGAACATGCTCATGTATCACACATTACATTCTCCTTCCCAAAGTTGGGGAAAATCTTGTCTTGCTTTCCTGGCTCTTCTCCAGCTCAACTAATTGCTTCCTCTCACTTTAAATTCCCCCTGCAGTGTCTACTGAAGGCTGTCTTCTTCATTTATGATTCTAAACTGTTGTGCCATGTTGCTGTGTACTGGCAAGCAGCTGTTGCTCTCCATTCCAGCTGTGGTGAAATTTTTGTAGTGGCCAGAGTGAATTGTGCACATGCCATATTCAATTGAATAGAGAGAAGTCGTAAAGTCCTGGAGCTCATCCTAATGATGCATGCCATTTCAGTGAAAAATATTCTATATAATCATATAGATGCAAATGCAGATATATACACCCACAGTCTAGACTTGTTAACTCACTACCATCTGTCTAAGACAAATTCTCAAAAGAAAATCAGGGTAGAGGCAAAGTGTGGGCTGGAAGTTGTGAAATTGGAAACCCTTATTTTCATGATTTCATTTTTATTTTCTGCTTTACCAGGAAGATTCTAATTTAAATCAGTCATTGAAAAATCTTATGCATGTCAGTTCACAGCATTTTGTTTAAACACTATTACTCTATGTCTTGATGTTTAAAAAGAGGTACTATTTTGCCACCCATGAAAATAATTTTTAATATGTCAAGGAATGGAGATCATAACATCTTTGGCTTGGACACATATATGAGGACATAGGCAATCATTTGAAACAACTGGACAAAGATCTTCCTTAATTCTCTTTCATTCCCCATTCCCATAATAATTATGAAATCATTTGATCATCAGAGGTTTCCCTTTATGACACCCCATTTTAATCTATAATCCCTTGCCCTCCATAGTATCTCATGCCCCTAAATACCTCATTTATCCATATACTTTTCTTATCTTAAAATCTCCATTTTCTCATTAATAAGCAATTTACTTTAGCTTATGAGAAAACAGCCTGCTTAAAATAATTTCAACTAACATGAGCATCACTCTGTCTGCCTGTTCTGTGGCCCTTTAATCCAGTCCAGCACCCCCATCCCAGGCATGGGCTTCAGGGCCCTTAATGCAGTTTTTCTCATACATCCTCATTTGTTCCAAATCTTCTCTTTCTAACCTAATCACCACTAAATTCTGAAATCCTGATGCAAGATCCACCTTGCAATTCTGTTCCAGGTGGTTTAAACTTGGGGTTCCCTTCTCTTGGCTTTTGAGTCCGGGGTTTCCACCTGTTGAATCTGGGCTTGGCTGTCTCTTCTAACTTGCCTCATATCAGAAAGACAAGTTCTCCCTGCAGACACTTGTCCTCAGCACCAGCCATCTGGGCAGTGTTGTGGACAGGCTACTTCTGACTGACAGCCTCCTCCGGAAGAATGTAGCAGAGGGAGGGATGGAGAGTTTGATTCAGACACAGTTACCTAGTACTCTCCCTTTCTTACTCTGTTTGAAAGAAGTATTTTGGATTAAAAGTCAAGAGGTTTGTTTTCTAACCCTAAATTTTTACTTATTTTCTATGTCTTTGGATAAGACAGCCAATCCCTTCAAATGAAGAAATTATACCAGACTAGAGACTTTAACATTTGCAATTAGGAGAAGTGATTTGATCAAAGTACTTACTCTATACAAGAATTTGGGGACCCTTTGCAAGACAGATCCCCATCCAGTAGAGAATATTTATTAGCCCTCAGAAACTTGATGGCTTTGATGGTCTTTACTTTCAAGACATTGAGCCAATTCCTTCTTTAACAGATTTCCAGGCTAAGTAGGAAGTTAGCTAGTATTTATGAAACATCCATTATAATTATCAGATTACTTTTCTGTTATTTCACTTTACCTCACCATAACCTGCTTACAACAGATGCTATTTGTAGATGGTGAAACTGAGGCATAGATTTTAAATGACTTGCTCATGGGGCTACAAAAGTGTGGGCAGAGTGAATCCCATCCTTTGAGTCTCATCTCCCTTCCCATTCAGGTATGCCACACCAGCTCTTAGACTTTCCTTCCCTCTACAGATGTGGAATCTACAAGGAACTCTGCACTTGTTTGTATCGAGACTTATTTGATAGTGTCAGTCATGCATTAGAGAATTCCAGAACTCCAGGGTTGTAAAGCTCTTTCAGTGAGATTTGGTTCAGCTTCTTTATAAGATGTGCATGATTTCTATAGTCTTTATTTTCTTTATTAATAAGTATGTCCTGTTCATCAGCCTGTCTGACCACCATGAAAGGAAGAGCATACTGCAATCATGCTCCTTGAAACTGAGATAGAACCTTCTGCAAAACACTTTATTTTTCTTTCTAAAAATAGAGGATCATTTGAGATGGAAATAACAAGTGCTAAAGAAGAAAGTTCTGAGGTCAGTTTTCTATTTCACTACAGGGATATGTGGATATGGGTAAGGCAAAATTGGGGGTGGGGTGGAATTGAGTGTTCTGAGTTGCACTAGTCTGTAATCAGATAGCCAGGATATTATGACTTCATTAGCATTCAATTATACCAGAGTGGAGATCTGAGGTCCAAACTAACTGCACTTCTGGTAAGCTAAACATAATTATCCATATCCTCCATTATTCAGCTTTGGAGCATTATATAACAGCTCCAACTGTTCTAAGTTGCCCCTGGTTTGGAAGGCCACTGTAGGAATTAGGTTAGAATCTCCCATTCTCCTCTCCAGTGAGGGCCATTGAGTGTGCTCTCAGTGACACTGTGTTATTTCTCAGGCTAGTCAACAGGCCTGGGCTATCCTCCTTTCCTTCTGCTTATCTATTGTGTTCATTCATTAAGGCCTACAGTTTTCCATACATTCTTTTCTCACCACACCTACACAAACAACAGCTGTATCTTGCTTTTGAAATCTAAGACTGTTATTCAAGGACATTTATGTGACATGAGTACTTATTAAACAGGTAGAAGGTATGCAATAAATTGTTGCCAAATAAAAGATATATGTTTTATTTACATATCTGTTATCTCTGAATGAAAACCGAAGAAAGATCTAAAATAAGGAGACACATTTGAATGGACCAGAGGTACCACACACAAACCCACTTGTTTTATTTGATGTGAGTGTATGCTGCATTTGATGAAATCCAGAAAAGCATTGCCCTGGTCTTTCAAGGCCTTGGACAAGAATCTAACCAACAACAACCCTGGTCACGGAAAGAAATGATTCCCCAGTATCCGAGTGGTATATTTCCTCCTGGATCAGGCTATTTAATCACTTTCCAACAGGCTCCTCTATTCACATGTCCACTTGATCTACATTAATTATCTTAACCGACATCCTTGTTAAGTCAAATTGTTTTTCCTAGCCAGACTATAAATAGCCTCCACCTTATTCATCATTTATCTCTTTGGAGATCACACTGGCTGCATTTACAAAGAAAGAAAGTCATGACTTGGCCAAGATACAGGAAGCAGCCCTCTCTAGGGGCAGAGGAATTTCACAGTTATTCGAGAGACACAACTTAACTTATTTTTTTTCTTGACAACACACCCAGGACAGGGCATTGGCTTTCTTTTAAGTGTGAAAGATTGCTTATCGTAGTGTTCTTTCTCTGCTGCACAAGGAGGAGGTGATGGAGAAACACCAGTAATAAGGCAAAGCAGCGGGAAGACAACAATTAATAAAGCTGCATCTTCTGTCACCTCTTCTCATCCACACACACATAAAAACATACTTCAAGGTTAAAAAGTATATTAAAATCTAAGAACAAAAAAGGAATACGTTTACTATGACAATAGGTAAAAAGGTTAAGATTAGTTAACTTCTCAATATCTCTAGTCCAATGCAGAAACCAACAGCTGGTAAAATATGCCCAAGAGATTTTAACTCGTATTACTGCTTTTCTGCTAAGCTTTTAGGAAACTCTTGTAGCATTCAGGGTTTGATTTTACTACAAAAACAGAAAAACCCCACAGTTTCAGTGGCCCAAAAACACAAAACATTATTTCTCGGTCATGCTATGTCTAGACCCATGGTCAGCAGGGTGCTCAGTCCATGTTATTCTCAATCAGGCACCGATGGAGACTTTGCCAGATTGAACATTGCTAGTCACCTAAAAGGGTACAGTTAGATGGCTGCTGCACATAAATTTTAAAGATTTTTGCCTGGAAGCAACATGTCATTTCTGCTAACACCAGGCCTGGCCTGGCTTTGGAGATGCAGGAAGGTGTAAGCTTGCCCTGTCCCTGAAGGAGGAGTACCAGACATGCTGACTAAATACTATGAACTGTTCCATGAACCACCTCACTCAGTATTAAATATTCCATTACAGTTTTTTCCTACAGTCTTTCCTAGAGGAGATAACATCTTAAAGTTCCCTCTGACCTGTCTCAAACTGCAGGATCTCTTGGAGGGGCACAGTAGTCTCTACAGTAGGTTTGGGTATGGCTACTCTTAATCCAGACACCTATGAATTAAAAAAAAAGAATGTGACTTTGTTTGGGCATCATATTGACCATTCAGAGGCTGACCAGCAAAAAAAATCAATGAGGTTGTCACTTTTTCTTGTTAAAACAATTCTGCTGTCAAGTTGTTTTTTTCACTGATCTTAATTAACGACTGAATTCCATGAGCCAGTCTACAGTCTACTTAATTAGATGGCAACTAACTATTATGACGGTCGGGAAGATGTATTATACAAAATAAAGAAGGGCAAAAGCACTCTGTTTTGACTAAAAGGACTTTACAGACAACACCTGTGCATTATTCTAGATTTTCCCTTCTGCATAGTTTTTTTTCAATAGCTTAAACATTTCACTTTTGTTCTTTGCATAAGTAGGGTGGGTGGAAATTAATTATATAATTTCTAATAACATTCAAGTTTATGGCATGAGTTTTAGACATTTGGCATTGGGGGCTAAAAATACCGATTGCCACTATTGTCCATCATTTATGTCCCTCCCACCTCTCCCTTAATTTCTCAATACTTCTTATGGTCTCAGGGTTTATTCTTCAGCTCTTTTACTTCCCTCGTAGCTATTGCATCTAAAATTCCAAAGTGAAACAGATCCTGGGATTTTCCCATTAAAAAGGCTCAGATTAACTATTTTTTTACAAGTTTTCTCCAAAGAGGTGAATTCCATATAAAAATCACCTCCAAAGAGGTGAATTCCAATAAAAATCCTTTCAGTGGCAAGCAACTGATTCCTGACTCAAACTAGGTCATATTTTTAAAACCATTTGTTTCAGTTATTGTTCTGTGAAAAACCACCCCCAAAACACAGTGTCTTACAGTAACAACCATTTATTTTATTTCAAAAATTGGTAGGTCTGCTGGTCTCAGTTGAACAGCTCAGCTTTAAGCTACAGATATAGCTGGTTGGCTTCTTACTGTGGGTTGGGCTTGTGTCCATTCCGTGAATATAAATTAAGAAGCTCAGGTTGAAAATACAAGCAGCATTTTTCATTGTGAAGAAAGAGACACCAAAGGACAAGCCCAATGGTGCAAGTACATTTTTAAACCTCTTTTTGTATCACATGGTTAACATCTTGTTGGAAGAGAAAGTCATGGGGAAGAACTCAACATCAAAGCAGTGGGTCTGTATACTCCTTCCATGCAGATGGTAGAAAAGGAAGGAGTTCTTTTGAACAGTAATCTAATCTGTCACAAGAGGCATTATATTAGTTTATATACCTGGACCTCCAAGGGCAGTAAATTAGACTGTGTGCATACCCAGATCCAGATCAGAGCACTGCTTTCCCTTTCTTTCTTGCTCTCACTCTCTCCGTCTCCCACTGTTGATCTCTCAGGATTTTGATTTTATTCTCAGGCAACTTTCCCAAGATGTCTTAAAATCCAGCATCTGATAGTATGAGTCTTATATTCATACGTGTTATTATCCAGATGGAAGAGATTTTTTCCTCCCCAAGAATCCACACATCAAACCTCAGAGAAGATTCTGATTAATTTGACCAATTAGTTTAATATGACTAGCCCCATACCAATCATTAAGATCAGAAGAATAGTGTATGTGATTGGTAAACCTGAATTAACCCATGCGTTGAGAAAGTAGGGTAGAATCATGCGGAGTTGGGGCAAGATGATATCACAAAGACACACTGGGTGATTGCTGTAAGCAAAAGAAATGATTAGTGATGAGCAAGCTAACACAGAAGATGTTACTACGTTAATACTGTATAATTAATATGTGCACCATAAAATAATAATTATGCGATGCATAGATGTGGAATGGAATTAAATGAAAAAGTCCAGATCACCCCTTACAGGAGTTTTCAAAAAGGGAGACCATCTCCTGAGTTCCAGAGGGCAAAGGTGTCTTTTCATTTAAGACTCATGTAAAAAGTAATTATTTTTTATTTACCTTCAGAAATTTATAGAAATAATATCTGTATTTTAGCTAAGGTATTTATATTGAGATTTTGGTAAACTTTCTGAGTTGCCAGAGAGATTAGCTATCCTACAATATTTCATAGTCATTTAAAGATAGGGAAAGGAAAGCATCAAGATAACCAGTGATCTTTTCAAAGCCATAATTAGATATTGACAGCCAAACTAGACTATGAAGGTTAAAATAAATCAAAAAGTCTAATTTGGTGTTAGATTCAACTGAACTCATTGACTAAATGAATCTAATTAACAGAGGAATGGGGAGTCTCCTCTATAGTCTTTAATTTATAGAAGCAAACCATCCCTTTCTATACCACATTCCAATTAAAGAAGACTGCAAGATTTAGACACACCAATTTTCCACAGTTAAGAGATTGGCAGCAATGTTGAAATGTATACCCTGCTACCCTATGCCCAGATTTGTAAACGATTAAGTGTCTTCCAGGCTCTCCAACTTCCATCATGAATATCTAGCCAAAGCCGTGCACTTAGTTGGCCCTCAACAACTTCAATCTTTTAATTTTCAGGTTTTATTCCTGTATGATATTTTGGAATAGTAGATTAATGGACAATGTTCAAGATAAAGGGTCAGGGAAGAATAACAAAGTTCAGTCAAAGAAGTAGTATATGTGTTTTTGAGTGAGGAAATCACATTGGCAGTTATTACAACAGTATCTGTTTCTTCTCTGGGAGAGGAGGTGTAATACCATAATCACGTGCATATGCCCACCTGACAACTTTTAGAGGAAAGGAAGGAAAACAAAGACTTTTATTTTGGTTTAAGTGTTAGCTGAATTGTGTTCTATTCTTTCTCACTTTGGCCAGAGCCAATTTAAGCAGATCTTCATTTTCTTCTCATGCTCCATTTCCACCAAATGTCTTTTCAGTTCAGATAAAGCCTCTCTCAGGCAGACTTTACTTCTGTCTTGCACTGGCATAATTACAGAAAATTGCACTGTTTGTTCAATTTTTGCAAATTGAGCTAACGCAAAACTATGTAAATTATTTACCAAAAAGGAGCAAAATCAAACAAGTAAATGGGTTTGTGCTGCACATTAAGGGAGCAGAGAGGCAGAGCTGGCATTTTGGTTACAGAGCCAGTTGATCAACTCAGCCCAGGGCTACATAGGGGGCCATCCTTGCTTGGCTCCAGTGAGCATTAGAAGGCGTGCCCCTCACCTCACTCTCCAAAACCCTAATCAATTTTTTTTTCCAATTTCTGAGTCTGCTGGGGGATTTGGAGAGGCCAATATTCTGCAGTCTGATTAAGGCAATGCTGTCCTCCTACGACTTCTCTTTTTCATTCTTTCCTTTCCCTTTTTCTGGCTTTTTATACTTCCCTTCTTTCTTTCCTCCTCTTTCATCATAAAGAAGTTGGTATTCTGGAGTAATGATTAATTAACTGTGCGACTTCTAATTCCATGTTTTTATTTTTCTTTGTTCATCTTCTTCTTCACCTTTGCTCATTCAGGCTTCCTTGAGATTTTGTTTCCCGTTTTTTTCTTCTCTTCCCATATTCGTCACCCAGATGATCTCATTGACTGTTACAGCTTCAACTGTCACCTCCAAGGAGACAACTAAGAAATCTTAGCACTTTTTACCCTTTGATCAATTTTCTGCATCCCACTCCCACTTGCAATCTGCCTACCAAGTTGAATGTTACTACCTGGATGTCTGATCATCTACAAAACTGCAAATAATATTGTTCTTGCAAGCATTTTTCTTCTTCTTTTTTTCTGCCTTTTTCTTAATAGAAGCACCAATCTCTTAGTTACCGGAGGTCATAATCTCAGAATCATATTAGATTCTTTCTTCTTTATGGTCAAGTTAAATCATTGCCATTTAAGATCCTCTTTCCTTACAATGTGTTTTTTGTTCGTATCTAGTGTTATCTAATTCCGTTGCTCTGCTCCTACTTCAAACTGTCAGTATCCGTCTGCTGTTGACTTTAATCTCCCTGTGTTGGGTTCATCCACGCGTTACCTTTATAAGGGACAATTCTCTAATGTGAGGCTCTACCCATATGCTTGCTCAGTGCTGATGATGCAACAGGTCGAGGTGGCTACGGCTGCTGGAAAGTTTAATAGCATATTTGGCAATACCTCCAATCAATTTAAGGAAATCTTATCATGAATTAGGGACTCACTTCACATTTAGCTCAATTTTTTCTATTGTATTTTTTCTTTTTGTTTAAATTTTGTCCATTCCCCCTTTTATTTTTACTTATTTAATCATGTTTTATGACTTTTTGAAAGTTATTATAAATCCAGATGCTCCAGCCATGCAATGCCTTGAAACAGACCATGCCAAGCATGGTGACGTTAGACAAACAAAGTCACTTACTATCTCTAACAATTTGAGCAGGAGGGTGACGGACCAGTTAGGCAGTTTTTACTCAGGGTGTCTCATGCAGTTGTAATCCAACGCTGGCTGGGGCTGGAGTCATCTCTAAGTCTTCCCCACTCGTATATTTGGTATCTGAGCTCAGGAGATTCAGAAGGCTGCCAAAGGAACATATAGGGATCCTCAGACATCTCTCCTTGTCACTATGTGGACTCCCCAGCACAGCATATTCAGAGTAGCTGGACCTCTTCAAAAGTGGCTCAGGGATCCAAAAGCATATATCCAGAGAGAGAATCAGGTATTTATCACCTTTTATGACCTAAACTAGGAAGTCACATAGCATAATTCATGCACCTTTCTATTAGTTTAGGCAGCCAAAAACAGATGACTCATTTTCAAGAGGAAGAGTTGTAGATACTCTATGTCTTGTTGGGGGATGAGGAAGGTTCTGGAAGACCCACAGAATGTTATATGTTATTGCATCCATTTTTGGAAAACACACTCTGTCATACAGAATTAAGATATAACATAAGTAAAAATATTAAAAATGTAATTTATCTGGCCACTTCTAGTGTTTGTCAGCATTGACCCAGACTATTATTAAAGGTTAATCTCCTATAGCATAATACTTATCCTATAACACTTTTCCAATCAACAGATGACCCAATCTATTTTTATAATATGCTACTATGTGTCTTGTGATAAAAAGATTTCTGTGGCCAAAAGTTGTTAAACAATTTAAATAGTTTGAATAACACAAGATTTACAAGCCTAAATTGCATCTTTAAGATGGAAATAAGTTGCATAAATTCTCACAACAGTTTATAGAACCCTTTTGTCCTGAGATCTTATCAACATTTTTTAATGCTTATATTCTTTTGGACACACTGTGGAAAGAAACAATCTACATGACACTGTCACAGCTCCTAATGTATAGTAAAGTCATATAATCTGCTATCTAAACCATGTACTTTTGAGAGACAAAAGGTTGCTATTAATAATAGCAGGTGCTAACTTCTCTGGACATCCCAGGATAAGGTCACTCTACTTATGTGGCATTAAACTTTCCATGCTGGGTCCTAAACCAGCTTCACAACCCCATTGCCCTGTACTTAGCAGTGTACTCCCACTTCTACTACTCAAAAGATTTTGGACATGATGCATTCTTTCTACTCTCTCTGTGCTTCTGTATTTACTCAGCTATACAATGCTTCCATTCCCATCAGGAAACTTCAAGTCATCCAGTGAAAGGTGTCATCCTTTTTAATGAAACTTCATAGCACTTCCCCAAGGCAAATTCTGTTCTAGCTTATATTGCAGCTACCTATGTCCATAGCCCCTCCTTCCTTTACATTGTGAGATGCATGAGGGTTAGGTTAATGTTTGCTTTTGCTTGAATCACTAGGCATCAAGCCATATCATATCCTATGTATAGACGGATATGTATTTCTCCCATATTGATATGTTAGGGTGGAAGTTGGTTTTTCTCAAACATAATTAATTGAAATGTTTGGAGGACTTACATATCAGACTTTTCTAGGGCTGAGTGTGAATGGAGATTTGAAAAGACATTGCCCAAATCTTTGAAGGGGAGGGGAGACCCACACAAATGATTTGACGAGTTCCAATGTGTGCAAATGTTCAAAGCAACCAATTAGTGCAACCAAAATCTATTGACATTATTGACATAAAAATCTACAAAAATATAATGACACTACTATAGTCTTGATTTTCAGAAAACATGAGGGAGATTAGAAAGGATTGACTAGAGCATTTAGTAATGGGGTGGGGAAGGAGATGGTGGGCTTCTATTAGACCATACATTCATTTCTTATTTCTCCTTAATTGTTTTAATCAGATTGTCTTCCATTAAAAAAAAAAGAACTTTTTTGTTTGTTTTCAAATCAGAAAGGGTTAAAAAGGGCTGAGAGGAGAGATAATCTATATTTAAGGTAAACTATAAGAAAACTGGAAGGCAGGAACATTTATGTTTATCTTTTTTTTATATGTATTTCCACGTGTATGGGGCTGAGTAATCAGCTCAGTTCTCAAACCGCTCACAAGTTTATCTTCAGAGACTTGGTGTATCTCTCAACTCCTTGAGAAAGGGTCCACCTTTGAAAAAGAGTACTGAAAATGGAGAGATCTGAGTGACAGGAATGCCACATCTCCATTGGGCATGCAAGGAAGTTTTCAGAGGCTAGAAAAGGGAGAAAAGAATGACCTACATTGTTAGGTTTATTTGAAGACACCAAAGATAGTGTGGTGGTGGGGAGTCTAGGCATCTGAGCATAACAAAACCACACACAAGCAAAGCAGAAATGAACCTTGAAGCCAAAGAAAAGAAGTTACATTAAAAACAAAAGGATACTAGAGGTTTAGCTTGAGGGGACGAATGACCTGATTACTGAAGAGCAGGGAGTTATCTTGTCAGAATCATTATGAATTAAGTGCAAACAAAAGCTATGAGGAAAATTTGTCACTGAAGCCTACATATAAAAGACATGGAGCAATATTATGAATGATATCTTTAATAGCTCTATTTACAAGCAAAAATGGTGGAAAATTAACATATATGATTGGTTACTATCTTGATCTTCAGATAAAGTCAAGAGGTAATTGTCAAGGTGTAAGTCTATCCAGACAAATCTATAAGAATAAATGTCTGTAGATACTAGAAAATCTACTATAGTACTCCAAATTCCCATGTATCTTTTATCCAATTTTTCACGTTCTGCTCCCAATTAAGTCATAGACTATCTTAAATGCTTAATTATCAATTTAATGGAAGGCCTGGCACTCATAGGAAACAAAGTGTTACAAACTCTGAAACTCTTCCCACTTCCCTTATCACTCATACTCCCTGCCTCAGCAAGTTCATCCAATCCTACAACTGAAATTACCAATGATGAGATAATCAGCAAAAACACACATTCAGGTGAGATATCTCTGGCTTTCAAATGTGCTGAGATATCTGCTCACCTGACATCTCCTTCTAAATATTTCAAAGACACTTTAATCTCAAAACTAAATTTGATATAATGCTCTTACATGTTTTTTAATCTTTGTAAATGTCCCACCACACATCCAGTTTGTATAACCAGAAACCAGGAATCACTCTGACACTGAAAATGCATGTTTGACTCCAAGTATTATGTAGCACAGTCTAAATGAGACAGGGACCATGGTGTGGTCAGAGTAGGGTGAGGGCCTCCAGAAAAAGCAAGGCAGGATATTTACAGTCAAAGCAATGTAACAACATAAAGAAGTCCCTATTGAAACTCTGTATTCAGCATTATGCCAAGTCAAGGTCACACTAATTCTCTAAAGATACTAGACTAGGAATATAGACATCTTCAGTGAGATCAGTTAAAGGACAAAAGGCCAGGAGCAACTTGGCCTGGAATGTTTGAGTGTTCCGCAAGGGTATCTCAGCATAACCCGTCACTTCATTGTAAACAGCCCTAGCAAACAGACAACAACCCAGCCCACCCTGACGGTAGAACAGGTGATACAAGTCCACACCTCTAAGCCTTTTTTTCACATCCCCAAAAACCCTCAATTGCCTATAAATCCCCTAGACAATACACCACCCCAGGTTCTCTTGTCCCCTCCTGGCATGAGCCAGGAGCTCTTTCCTCTCACTTTATTTCTAAATAAAAGCCTCTACCCTGGTTCTCCTACCTTGGACATTTGCTAAGTTCATTCTTCGACTCTGCAGACAAGAACCCGTGCATCATAAACATTCTTTTACCTCATCTAATTCTCTTCATATCCACTTCTACAGTATTTGCTCCAGTTACTCCTTTTCTTTCTAGCATTTTTATATTAGCAGCTTTATTGTTCCATCTTTATCTCTTTGCCACTTACAGTATCTCTTTTCCACATTTTAGCCAGTGTTATTTTCAAAACGAAAATTTGAATCATATCCTTTTCAGCTTACAATGTCATTGCTCTTAAACTTTATGTTTCCTAACTTGGTCTTCAAGATCTGATATAATCTGACACCCACCTATCTCTTCAGATTTATCTCAGAGTTTACTGTATCTCACTCTTCTGTTCCAGTCACTCTCTTCTTTTCTTTGCTCCTTTCAGACTGCATGCTCACCTTCCTCGCGTCTTGGTAGTGTGTCACTTACTCTGTTTCTAGCTCGAAATGTTTGCCTTATCATAAGTCATTACTCTTATTGCTCAATAGTCATTTCTTCAGAAAGAGGTTCCCAACCTCCTCAACTGGGTCAGATACCCCTACCACTCACAGAAATGTACCCTTCAACTTTAGGGCATTATCACTATTACAGTTTTACAATGGTTTGTGTGGTTGATAATGTTTGTCTCTTTTATTAGAATATGTGTTCTATGAGATCCAGGGTTACATTTGCTTTTGTTCATTATTAGACTCTAACTGGAACATATTAAGCATTCATTGAAGACTTGTTAGATGGTTAAGTATATCAATCAATGAATCAAAAGGTACATGATTGTAACTCCAGGGGGGAAGTCCTGGAGTAAAATACCTTTGAAACTGAAACAAGTCAAAGGGAGAAATAAAGTGGGAGAAACTTGTTTATTTCTTATAAGCAGTTGTCCTGCATCTCTTGCAACCTAGCTGCAAAAGAGGAAACTCCACCCAACCTCTCCAGTCCAGATAAGCCCTTGCTTGCCCTTGTAATTACCTATTGATATGGAGATGGACTACTTCTCTCCAAGAGATTCTGGAAATATTAAAATTTAGCCCACAGCCCATCCCTCCAGAAATCTCACCTTACAATCTGGTCACTCTCCATTGTCCTCAATGGTCCCTGGATGAGAAAATTTGCAGGGAAACAGGCCAGCCATAGGGCTGTGACTCCAGCTCCCATGTCCTGGACCTCAGCAGCTGGAACTGCTGCTCTGGCTTTAATTGGTGCCACAGTTCTAACAAGACCCTATTGGGTAGCCCATCAATTTTTTCTTTCACTACCCTGGCCTTCATCTAATCAACCCAGATGTGTGTCCTCAAGACCTTCATGGTGACCTTTGCACCTTTCCTTTCAATTGTAGTCCATACTTCCTTCCAGGCTCTTATTATTCAACCTCCCCAGATCTGATAAAGTGTGAGTAGCCTCACTTATGTGTTGCCCTATGTGGGGGGCAAGAATAGTCATTATGGACCCTAATAGAGATGGGACAGCTGAATGGAGCACCATTTTTCTCATTCCTGTGGTGTACAACTCCTCATGGGGACCCTGTAGGCCCCTATTATAGATGATATTTTTCATGCCCAGCTCCCATAACACTTGCCGGCATTCTGCATACATTTTTCAGCTAGTGGGAAAGTATGGTAAATCACCCTAATTAGGTCAAACTTCCCTGATGGCTACTGTCAGGTAATCCAGAAGTACCCGATTCCCTGAGGTGTGACAGGCACTTTGCAACCACAGCCGGAAGAAAGGGTGAGCTGTCAGGGAAGCCAGTTTACTCTTTTCAGAAGCCAATATAACAATGTTTTCCACCCCCATATCCCAGGGTTGCAAAAGCCATGTAGGCAAAAGTTCCAATGGCTACTGCTGATACCAGATGCTCATGTCCACCAGCTCATCCTGGGTATAGGGGCAGAGCATGGAGTGCTCCACCACCTGAGGAGGGGGTGGCTTCACCCCCTGAGGAGTCCACAGTGTTGTGTTTTTACTTTCTTAATTACAACCATGTGGGCCTCTAATACAGGACAGGCTGGTGCCTCAGGCAGTGGCCTTGGCAAAAGACCAGCAGAGGCCACACCCCTTCATCCTCTCCCCAAATTTCCTCTAGCATCTCCGGGGCTTAAGGCACCACTCTTTCTCACCCTCCTCCATGGCCTCCTGCAGTGTGGATTCTCTGGCTGCCTCATCCCTGCCTGATAATGTATCTTCCAGGAGTGTGACTTGTCTTCTCTATGAATGTCTCTCTTTCTTAAAAGCATTGCCCATAGGTCATCACCCAACTCCTCCAAGTGATGCTGAAGTGTGTCTCTCTCCTGCCGAAGTCTCTCTCTCTCCACAATAACCCTCTCTCTCTCCTCAATAACACTTTCCTCAATCTTGTGGAAAAGAGGTCCTGCAATCCCAGACGCTACATGGCCACTCAGGGCCTATAACCAGTCTTCTAATCATGGAGGGCTAATTCCACAGTTTCTGATGTCTCCACCCTCCCCCAAATCTGGGGAAGGCCCCACCACTCTAGGAGGTGCTTTACCCTAGAACAATTCCCCAGTAGGGGCTCCCCAATTGGAAGCCCCACAGACAGGTGGCTCCCAGGTGAAGCTACAACCCTCTACCACCACAGCCACTGGGGCCTCCCCACTATCCACAGGGAGGGTTCCAGGCACATCCCACCATCTCTACGGGCAGTCTGCCTGAGGGTTGCACCCAAGTATACATATTTCAGGTTCAGAGGTCCTGCCGACATCCAGCCATTGCCAGATGTAACTCTGGGGTCAAAATCCCAGATTAAAGTGCTCTTGCAACTGAAATAAGTCAAAGGGAGAGATAAAGTGGGAGAAATACATTTATTTCTTACAAGCAGTCGTCCCAAGTCTGTCATGACCCGGTGACATTAGAGAAGCCTCCACCCAACATCTCTGGTCCAGATAAGCCCTTGCTTGCCTTTATAATTATCCACTGATATGGATATGGACTATTTCTCTCTACCCCTGGGAAATACCTATTGATTTGGGATGCAGTAAGGCCAGGCAAGAGAGTCTGGACGTATTGCAATTTTACCCACAATGATAGTCCACATGAATGTAAATATCTTCGTATCTGCAGCAGAAATGATAGACAGTTGACTCAATATAAATGATAATTGCATATGAAATGTAATTAATTATTGAGTTTCTCTTTTGTCAAACTTCATTGATATATATTATTCCAGTGAGGATCTTCCTGATGGCTAAGTTTGATATAGTCTAGTTACGTGGACTGTTATAGTTTGTATTATGAAAATTTAGAGTGAAGAAGTAACAGAAGGCCAGAGCCATTGGCAGTAATGAGGAACGGAGTGATTGCCAATGACTGCACTTTTCAGTGAGACAAGAATGTGATCAAAACTATTAAAACCTCAGGAATCATGAATCAAGTCAGTGCACTTGCCAGCAAGCAATCAAATCTTCATTCAATGTACCAGAAAAAACAGAGACAGGAAATCAGAGCCAATTTGTATATCGTTATGAATTGTCTTAGTTGTTAGCAACTTGAGGAGTGTGATACTTCATCTGCCTATTGTCCTAGGAAGGTTGCTTAAAAGGAGATCCAAACAAAAGACTCAACCATCAGTCCTGAGATAGATAAATCCTACCTAGATTAGTGATTCTAGAACACAGACATCACTGAACTCTCATTAAGTCCTTGTTTTATGTTGGGTACTGAACTATGCTCTGGGGTGTGTGTGAGTGTGTGTGCTTGCAAGGGACATTAAAGTCTTTGTCTTCAAATTAGAATAAAGTATTTTTCTTATTTTAGTTTCACATTCAACAGTCTAACCTTCCTTCTGCAACCTAAAGTTGACTGGTAAATTTACAAAGAGCCCGAAAACTTACCATACGCCAGGTGTTGTAGTAGGTAGTTCATGTGCAATACTTCACTTGACTTTCATAACAAATCCTTGATATGAATTTCTATTACTATCTCCTTTGAAATGATTAAGAAATTGAGGTATAGGGAAGGTACTAAATTTGTCTTAGATGGGGATGGAATACAAGTTGTGTTACCATAAAACCAATGTGTAAATCACTTGAGGGTTTAGCTTCTAATAGCTTCAAACATCTTTACCAACTACAGATATAAACCATACTATGAATTTAAACACATAATGGATAGTATCTTTTTTTTTAAATTTATTTTGGTATCATTAACCTACAATTACATGTGCAATATTATGGTTATTAAACTACCCCCTTCATCAGGTCCCCCCCACCAACCCCATTACAGTCACTGTCCATCAGCATAGTGAGATGCTATAGAATCACTACTTGTCTTCTCTGAGTTGTACTGCTCTCCCTGTGACGCCCTACCTTACGTCTGCTAATCGTACTTTTACCCTCTTATCCCCCATTCCACCCTTCTTCTCCAGTCCCTTTCCCTTTGGTAACTATTAGTCCGTTCTTGGGTTCTGTGAGTCTGCTGCTGTTTTGTTCCTTCAGTTTTTTTCTTTGTTCTTAACTCCACATATGAGTGAAATCATTTGATAGTCTTTTTCAGCTTGGCTTATTTCACTGAGTATAATACCCTCGAGCTCCATCCATGTTGTTGCAAATGGTAGGATTTGTTTTCTTCTTATGGCTGAATAATATTCCATTGTGTATATGTACCACATCTTCTTAATCCATTCATCTACTGATGGACACTTAGGTTGTTTCCATTTCTTGGCTATTGTACATAGTGCTGCAATAAACATAGGGGTGCATCTGTCTTTTTGAAACTAGGCTGCTGCATTCCTAGGGTAAATTTCTAGGAGTGGGATTCCTGGGTCAAATGGTATTTCTATTTTGAGTTTTTGAGGAACCTCCATACTGCTTTCCACAATGGTTGAACTAATTTGCATTCCCACAAGCAGTGTAGGAGGGTTCCCTTTTCTCCACATCCTTGCCAACATTTGTTGTTCTTTGTGTTTTGGATGTTGGCCATCCTCACTGGTGTGAGGTGATATCTCATTGTGGTTTTAATCTGCATTTCTCTGATGATTAGCGATGTGGAGCATCTTTTCGTGTGCCTGTTGGCCATCTGAATTTCTTCTTTAGAGAAGTGTCTATTCAAGTCCTGTGCCATTTCTTCATTGGATTATTTGTTTTTGTTTGTTAAGGTGCATGAGTTCTTTATATATTTTGGATGTCAACCCCTTATCAGATGCATCATTTATGAATATGTTCTCCCATACTGTAGGACGTCTTTTTGTTCTACTGATGGTGTCCTTTGCTGTACAGAAGTTTTTCAACTTGATGTAGTCCCACTTGTTCATTTTTGCTTTTGTTTCCCTTGCCTGGGGGATATGCTCATGAAGAAGTCGCTCATGTTTATGTCCAAGAGATTTTTGCCTATGTTTTTTTCTAAGAGTTTTATGGTTTCATGACTTACATTCAGGTCTTTGATCCACCTTGAGTTTACCTTTGTATATGGGGCTAGACAGTAGTCCAGTTTCATTCTCTTACATGTAGCTGTCCAGTTTTTCCAACACCAGCTGCTGAAGACGCTGTCATTTCCCCATTGTATATCCAAGGTTCCTTTATCAAATATTAATTGAGTGTAAATGGGTTAATGTTTGGATTTTCTATTCTGTACCACTGGTCTGTGGGTCTGTTTTTGTGCCGGTACCAAATTGTCTTGATTACTGTGGCTTTGTAGTAGAGCTTGAAGTCAGGGAGCATAATTCCCCCTGTTTGATTCCTCCTTCTCAGGATTGCTTTGGATATTCGGGGTCTTTTCTGGTTCCATATGAATTTTAGAATTATTTGTTCCAGTTCATTGAAGAAAGCTGTTGGTAGTTTGATAGGGATTGCTTTGAATCTGTAGATTGCTTTAGGTAGTATAGCCATTTTGTAAATATTTATTCTTCCTAGCCAAGAGCATGGGATGCATTTCCATTTGTTAGTGTCCTCTTTAATTTCTCCTAGGAGTGTCTTGTAGTTTTCAGAGTACAGGTCTTTCACTTCCTTAGTTAGGTTTTTCCTAGGTATTTTATTCTTCTTAGCAGTTGTGAATGGAATTGTTTTTCTGATGTCTCTTTCTTTTAGTTCGTTATTGTATAGGAAAGCAACAGATTTCTGTGTGTTAATTTTGTGTCCTGCAACCTTGCTGAATTCAGATATTAGTTCTAGTAGTTTTGGAGTGGAGTCTTTAGGGTTTTTTATGTACAGTATCATGTCATCTGCAAATAGTGACAATTTGACTTCTTCTTTACCAATCTGTATGCCTTGTATATCTTTGTTTTGTCTGATTGCCATGGCTAGGACCTCCAGTACTATGTTGAATAACAGTGGAGAGAGTGGGCATCCCTGTATTGTTCCCGATATTAGATGAAAAGCTTTCAGCTTCTCATTGTTAAGTATGATGTTAGCTGTGGGTTTGTCATATATAGCCTTTATGATGTTGAGGTACTTGCCCTCTATACACTTTTTGTTGAGAGTTTTAATCATGAATGGATGCTGAATTTTGTCAAATGCTTTTTCAGCATCTATGGAGATGATCATGTGGTTTTTCTTCTTCTTTTTGTTGATGTGTTGGATGATGTTGATGGGTTTTCGAATGTTGTACCATCCTTGCATCCCTGGGATGAATCCCACTTGATCATGGTGTATGATCCTCTTGATGTATTTTTGAATTCGTTTTGCTAATATTTTGTTAAGTATTTCTGCATCTACGTTCATCAGAGTTATTTGTCTGTAATTTTCTTTTTTGGTGAGGTCTTTGCCTGGTTTTGGTATTAGAGTGATGCTGGCTTCATAAAAAGAGTTTGGAAGTATTCCCTCCTCTTCTATTTTTTGGAAAACTTTAAGGAGAATGGGTGTTATTTCTTCTCTATATGTCTGGTAGAATTCAGAGGTGAATCCATCAGGTCCAGGGGTTTTGTTCTTCGGTAATTTTTTGATTATGGATTCGATTTCGTTGCTGGTGATTTTTCTGTTTAGTTTTTCTGTTTCTTGCTTGGTCAGTCTTGGAAGGTTGTACTTTTCAAGGAAGTTGTCCATTTCTTGTAGGTTTTGCAGCTTGTTAGCATACAGATGCGCATAATATTCTCTTATAATTCTTTGTATTTCTGTGGGGTCCGTCATTATTTTTCCTTTCTTATTTCTGATTCTGTGTATGTGTGTAGATTCTCTTTATCTCTTAATGAGTCTGGCTAGGGGTTTATCTATTTTGTTTATTTTTTCAAAGAACCAGCTCTTGGTTTCATTGATTTTTTTTCTATTGTTTTATTCTTCTCAATTTTATTTATTTCTTCTCTGATCTTTATGATGTCCGTCCTTCTGGTGACTTTGGGCCTCCTTTGTTCTTCTTTTTCCAATTTCAATAATTGTGTCTTTAGATTGCTCATTTGGGAATGTTCTTCCTTCTTTAAATAGGCCTGGACTGCAATATACTTTCCTCTTAGAACTATCTTTCCTGCATCCAAGAGAAGTTGTGGCTTTGTGTTGTTGTTGTCATTAGTCTCCATATATTCTTTGATTTCTGTTTTGATTTGGTCGTTAACCCATTGATTAATTAGGAGAATGTTGTTAAGTTTCCATGTATTTGTGAGCTTTTTTGATTTCTTTCTAAAATTTATTTCTAGTTTTATACCTTTGTGATCTGAGAAGTTGGTTGGTAGTATTTCAATATTTTTGAAATTACTGCGGTTCTTTTTGTGGCCTAGTATGTGGTCTATTCTGGAAAATGTTCCATGTGCACTTGAGAAGAATGTGTATCCTGTTGCTTTTGAGTGCAGAGTGCTGTAGGTATCTGTTAGGTCCATCTGTTCTAATGTGTTGTTCAGTGCCTCTGTGTCTTTACTTATCCTCTGCCTGGTTGATCTATCCTTTGGAGTGAATGGTATGTTAGTCTCCTAAAATAATTGCATTGCTGTCTATTTCCTCCTTCCATTGAGGTAGTATTTGTTTCACATTTGTTGGCACTCCTGTGTTGGGTGCATATATATTTATAATGGTTATATATTCTTGTTGGACTGACCCCTTTATCATTATGTAATGTCCTTCTTTATCTCTTGCTACTTTCTTCGTTTTGAAGTCTATTTTGTCTGATACAAGTACTGCAACACCTGCTTTTTTCTCTTTGTTGTTTGCATGAAATATCTTTTTCCATCCCTTCACTTTCAGTCTGTGTATATCTTTGGGTTTGAGGTGAGTCTCTTGTAAGCAGCATATAGATGGGTCTTACTTTTTTATCCACTCTGTTACTCTTTGTCTTTTGATTGGTGCATTCAGTCCATTTACATTTAGGGTGATTATTGATAGATATGTACTTATTGCCATTTATGGCTTTAGATTCCTGGTTACCAAAGGTTCAAGGGTTGCTTCTTTACTATCTAAGAGTCTAACTTAACTTTCTTGTTAAGTTTTTGTTAACGCCATCTGATGTTTCTTTATCTCTCCCTTCCTATTCTTCCTCCTCCTTTCTTTATATATTAGGTGTTTTATTCTTTGCCTTTACTTAGTATTTGGATGGACTGCTTTCTCTGGTGACATCTTTTTAGCCTTATGGGTGCTTCCCTCTAGAGCAGTCTATTTAAGATATTCTGTAGTGGTGGTTTATGAGAGGCAAACTCTCACAATTTTCGTTTGTCTGGAAATTGTTTAATCCCTCCATCGTATTTAAATGATAATCTTTCTGGATACAATATTCTTGGTTCGAGACCCTTCTGTTTCATTACATTACATATATCATGCCATTCTCTTCTGGCCTGTAAGTTTTCTGTTGAGAAGTCTGATGATAGTCTGATGGGTTTTCCTTTGTAGGTGATCTTTCTTCTGTCTCTAACTGCCTTTAATACTCTGTCTTTATCTTTGACCTTTGCCATCTTAATTATTATGTGCCTTGGTGTTGTCTTCCTTGGGTCCCTTGTGTTGGGAGATCTGTGGGCTTCCATGGACTGCGAGACTATTTCCTTCCCCAGTGTGGGAAAGTTTTCAGCAATTTCTTCAAAGACACTTTCTATCCCTTTTTCTCTCTCTTCTTCCTCTGGTACGCCTATAATGCGAATATTGTTCCATTTGGATTGGTCACACAGTTCTCTTAATATTCTTTCATTCCTAGAGATCCTTTTATCTCTCTCTGCCTCAGCTTCTCTGTATTCCTGTTCTCTATTTTCTAATCCATCAACAGTCTCTGACACCTCTTCCAATCTTCGGTTAAGCCCGTCGATGTCTTGTCTCATTTCTGCATAGTCTTTCCTCACTTCCCTCACTTCCTCCCTCAGCTCTTGCACATTTCTCTGTAGATCCGTCAGCATGGCTATGACTTTTATTCTGAATTCTTTTTCAGGAAGACTGTGCATGTCCATCCCTTCAGGTTCCCTCTCTGGGGTTGTCTGTGTCTGAAGTTTTGTCTGTACCATATTCCTCTGTCTTTTCATGGCTATAGAATTGGTTGCTGGTAGTTGCCACGTATGTCTGCTGGGCTGTTTATGACTTTAAAAAGGAAAAGAAAAAAAAAGAAAAAGAAAAAGAAAAGAAATAATAATAATAATAATAATAAAAGGAAAATAAAAAATAAAAGAAAGGGAAGAAAGAACAACTAAAAAAAATAAAAAAAGTTAAAAAAAATGCCCACCGCGAGTGGGTTCTGTGTGAATGCTGTAGGTGGTGCTGTTGCTCCACTATTCCACAGCCGAGGCTGCACCATTCCGCAAGGCCCTTTATAGCTCTGGCCAGGGTGGGAACAAATGGGAGGCTGTTGATCTCTGTGGGAAATCTAAGTGCAGCCACCCTTTCCCAGTCGCCAGCTAAGAGGTCTGAAGCTCCCCAGGACTCCCAGCCTGATGGGCTGAGTGTGCCGGGCAATCCGGGTCCTCCGTTGGCTTCCTGTCCCTTTAAGACTGCTGAAAAATGTGCGCGCTTTTCTTCTTTTTTTTTCCTTTCTTTTTCCTTCCCGGAGCCGGCTGCCTGGCGTGTTCCCCGCTGAGACCCTGCGTCCTCTGTCTCTCCAGTCTCTGCTACACCGCCTGCTGTGTGTCGGCTCTCCCAGTGCAGACTTCCACTCCCTCCTGGCTCTGAATCCTCTCCTCCCGCCGGTGTGCTGGGGTGGGGGAGTGCTCCGGTCCCCCTGGGTCACGGCTCCGTATCTTACCCGCCTCGCTGGCTGCCGAGTCCTCTCAGGTGTAGCTGCATGGTGTACACTCTCCTGTGTATTCTGGTCTCTCGTTTAGGAATAGTTGTATTTGCTGTGTTTTTGTGGATAAATATAATGTTGGGAGGAAATTTCTGTCGTCCGTTCCCGTCGCCATCTTCCCAGAAGTGATGGATAGTATCTTAAAGCAGCAGTGTCTTGATGTATTAGTTCAATGACATGTCCAGAGGAAAAAAGGAAATTAAACATTTGAGTCTTACATGATATTTCTATGCCAATTCCCCCAAACACAAGTAGAACAGATATAAACACCTTAGCTACCCATACCATTTAGCCAATGATGGGGCCTTAGTTGGAATTATTCATATAGTTTCCTTACTTGGCCTTTTGACTTGGCAAGCATACATTCTGTCTGAGCCTGTATGAAGAAAAACTAAACTACAGTGTAGTTGATAACCCATGACCAGGCATGCTAGGGTAATCCCTCCAGGACTTTTTTTGTTTGGAACAAAAATTAGCATGTGCCCACATTCTGGTTGCCAACATATAGTTATGATGAGATTTGACTAGATGCAGGTCATTATTATACAACCTACAAAAATACAGCAGTATGGAGCTAAAGGAATAGTAATAATAAAATTTACCTATGCCAGGATGATTCGGGAGATATGTTTTTCATCCAGAGAGGTTTGGCAAATGTAAATGGTCATAATCTTGTGATTTCTGTGGAATGGGGCTATCATACCAAATGTTTGGATTGCTTCATGCAATCGCTTCTGCATGTAGGCCTCCAGTGAGGAACTGGAAGAGGTTAGGAAAAGCATGGTCACCAAACTGTCATTGTCATCATCAGCATCTTGCTTTATATAATTTATTATCCTTTGCTAAACATGCAACCTTTTGGCTAAATTAAGTAAGCCATAACTTATGTAATATATCTGGGGCCTGAGTGTCCATTAACTGCAATCTCCATGCCTAGTGGAGTCTGTTCACTTCTTGTAGTCCCCTTCATTAATGGGGCTCATCATCTCACAATACTTAAATACCTAGTTAAATAATATGGTCAATGAGTAATAGCATGAGCTACTGGACTAGCAAAATTGTTATGCACTGACTATCGTTATGAATGTTAAAAGAACATTTTTATCTCTCTTCACCTCACTCCACTTTAGCTGCCCCACTTGCTTAATGGCACTTAGCCCACTGTGTGTTCTCCTTTGAGAAACAAAATTAATACCCGTGATTTATACTAATACCTGTATAAGGAAGATTTAAGTCAGCATGTGTCCTTGCTTGGAATGTTTGCATTTTATACATTAATTTTCAGTTTCAGTGAAAAACAAATATGTAAAGACTGTTAAATGAACATGAGACATCTGTAAAAGGATAGATAGGTATTGTGTGTATAGGGGCAGAGGCTAGTGAAAGGGCTTCCAGAGTCCCTAAAATCATACAGCAGAAAGGCCCACTCGTCTGCCAGTAAGGGACTAGCTGGCACTTCAGAGGGGGATGGGCAGACTGATAAAGTGGCTCTCTTTTGATGCACTTGTACCTAAGCCTCCAAATGGCACCCACAATATCCTTTCCATACAGCAGGCTCCCTTGACATTAGAGGAAATATCACTGATACCAGCCTGCCATATGGGCTTCTCCAGGCAGGGCATCTGCTGTGTGCTGTGGAGGCACATTGTGGAGACAAGAAAGGTTTAACATTTTTCATTAGTGTATGCCATAGACAGTTGAACTCCATTATAATGTCTGCTGGAAGAATCTGATCCATTCCATTATCACAGTGACAAAGAGAAAGGATGGCTTGTGATTTCAGAAAGGTCACAGTGAACTGGTGTTCAGCTGTAAGCACTCTAGGTATGATGATAATAATGGGAGAAAGAGTTTAAAAGATGAAGTTTGCAGTCAGACAAAAATTAACATTTAAAAAGAAACCCTTATCTATGAGATATTCTATTTCCCTCTATTTCTGTCTCCTAGAAATTGCTGGTTATTAGGGTGTATTTATATATAAATATCTTCTTTCTCAAAAATTCATATCTGCTCTCTGATTATTCCCATACTGAAGTGATAGACGGAGATACCTGTTGCTATGGGAGTGACTGTGATGTCATAAATGGAAGAAAATTATTTCATTGTGTGATTAAACGAAAAATGAAATGGGAAGGGGAAAGCAGGTGGTTTATCTGTGTTTCTGGCTATAGTTAGCTGATTATTATTAGTCCCTTTGGCAATCTTGGGAATAACATTAATAATTAGGGAACTCCTGGGGTACAAAGTGGTTGGAGTAATTGCACTAGAATCTACATTTTACAGTGACATGTCTCAGAGAGTGACAAAAAATTAACTATACACTTTAGAACATTATCTGCAGGACTGATAGTAAGAATCGGATAACTGGCTATTCCCTCCTGAAAGCTTCTCTAATTTATGAAAACCTCTATGATTTTTGTTTACCTGCTACTCACACATTTCCTTTTTGACACAGTTTCTTTTAAGCCAAAGGAGGTAAAAAGTCATCATATAGATTTATTATTCATAAGCCATTTTCCTTCATTACATGGGTTGTAGGAAATAAGGAAATAAGTGTTCAGAATTACTGACACCAATCTTTTTCCCCACTCTTTATTATCTTCTTCCCCATCCATGCCTTTTTTTTCATCTTTTTTCATTAAATATTAGGAACACTATCTGAATTAAATCTAGTGTTAGATATTCCAGGCTCTGCAGCTTTAAGAGGATCCATTCAAATCTATGTAAGCTGCAGCTCCCATCCAATTAAAATAAACAAAAACCTGTTAGCACTGTTTGCTGTGATCAAATTAAATATTATATTGAACATTCCACCCTAAATCTAACCCTCAGTATCAACCCTAATGCTACCAGACTGTCTGACCAGGACCCGCTTTATACTAGTTTACCATGGCCAAGAGTTGCATGCTGGGCACTAGGACCTGACAGGCATAGAACTACTCCATTTCTTTGGCTTTTGCCCCATGCATCTAAAATTTTGTCATACAAACCTTGTCATATACTCCTAAAACCAGAGAGCTCCCAGATGATTTAGTGCTACTTTTTGCTAAAATAATTGTCCAATCTGAAGTTATCTCTTAGTAGTTATTGCTCTAGACCAATATTTGATTGTGGACAATTTATCCTTTTCCTGCTTTTCTCTCCCTTCAATTTGTATACAGTTCTCTACTTTTACCTTTTTAACCATTTCTTCATGTATTTTCTCAGCACTTTTTCGCTCTATTCATGCTCAAAATGTATGCGAGACTTCAATTCCTTCCTTGGCCTTTTTCTTTACTTATTCTAGCAATTTTACCTAAAAAAATTACATTTATATGTTGCACAGCCATGACTGATTTCCACTACTAAGTATTTGCCCAAATCATGTAGTTATTCAGATCAATGCCTCAGATTCAGATATCTTAGCTAAAATGACTTTGTATTAGTCATCACTAGTTGAATGTCTGGTGGGCAGTTAAATTCTTACGCAAGTTAACTCCAACACAAATGAACTGAATAGTGAATTGAACCTCCCCATGTATAAAACTTTCTTGCCTTACACATTTCCTGTTTTAGTCCATGGCCAAATATAATTTCCAACATCCAACCTGTGATACTGCTTCAGAATTATTTACAAAAACTTTCCCTTCTTTCTTGATTTTCATAGCAATATTTCAATTCACATTCTCATCATCTCTTATTCTGTTTGGTTTTCTATCTGTAATTCTCATCACTAGCCTCTCCTCTTCTCAGCCACCAACAGCTCTTCACACAACTGTGAGTTTCTTCTCTCTCAAACACAAAAATAACCACTTTATTCATTCTTCACAAATCTCCTGAAACTTGACCAAGTTGAGCAATTTAGCAGTATGTGTTAAAAACCCTTATAATTTGTTCTAGCAATTATAGTCTTAGAAAAACCCCACTAGGAAAAGTTGTACAAGTAAACAATTACAGACATAGAAAAATTTCCACCAAATTATTGTTAAAAATATCAAGTTATTCCCAAATCAAGACTGCTAAATAATGTATGCCAATTCCATATAATAGAATACAGGTGGCTAAAATACTTTTTTGTAGATCTAGGTGTATTTTTTTCACAATTAACCTTCAAAATATATCTTTAATGTAAAAATATAACTATGGAAAATTAAGTTCTGGCCAAGATGGACTAACACGGAACAGATTTACCTTCTTATCTGAAATAACTAAAAATTCAGACAAAGGACATAAAATTATTATTCTTAAGATATTGGATATCAAGCAAAGGACAGTGATCCATGAGAAAAAGAAAACAAATGAAATGAGTCCTACAGCTGTACCAGCTCACTTCCTAAATAAATTTTCCAGGCATGGGCATAAGAAAAGTGAACCAGGATGGAGCCCTGAAGTCTTTCTAAGTGGATGATACAAAGCTGGCATTTGGGAAGGCCAAGACAGATAGATTTTACAGGACAATATACTAGGGAGAAAAGAATTTACAGAAAAATCTTTGGAGCTCTGTAGAGGATCCTTATGTTTTCAGCTGAGTACTGAACACCTCATACCTATGAGAAATTAACAGAGGCTGAAGAAAGGATATTAGCAAACAATACTCAGAATTTCACAGTACTGAAAGTAGTTCCTTTCATACCAACCGGAGTAGAAAATCTCCTAATTCATGGAACCCCAGTGGCATAATGAGAATGAATTTGTCTGAATAATGAAGAAAAATAAGATTTAGAATAAATGTTGCTCTTGCTGCACCATCAAAGCTTAAGAGTGAGGACAAAAAAGATCAACTAAAATGCTTAAACTAGTGATAAAAGAGAAAATATTAAAAACAGCCAGAAGAAAATGGCACATTATATACAAAAGAATAAAGGAAATGAAGATAGCAAACTTCTCTTTAGAAGCAGCTCAAACCAAAACACAGCAGAGCAATATTTTAAGAGTACTAGATAAAAAGCTGTCAGCTTAGAATTCTATACACAGTAAAAATATCTTTCAAAACTGATGGTGAAATAGAGACTATTTTGCTAGTACAAAATCAAACGTGAAAAAGTTGAGACTTCATCATTGGAGGACTACACATTAAAAAATACTGAAGAAATTCTCTCAGAGGGAGGGAAAATAATACCAAAAAAATCTGGATATACTAAAAAGTTGAAAAATATTAAAAAATGGTAAATATATGAGTAAACATTTAAAAATTGACTATCTAAAATAAAAACAACAAAATTCATTGTGTTATTTATAACATATAGAAATAGAATGTATAACAATAAGAACCAAAGACTGGAAAAACAGAAATGGGTGTATGCCATTTTATGTTTCTTTATATGTGAAGAGGTTTAACATTACGTGAAGAAGATAGATTGTGACATGTTAAAGTTGTAAACTATGAACCCTAAAGCAAGCATAAAAGATAAGTAAAAAATTATAGTCAATGAGTTAACAAAGAATATATAGAATCTTAAAATTTTCTCTATTAATCCAAAAGAAGGCAAAAAAAGAGAAAGAAGCAAACTAAAAATAGACCACAACAAAGGCATATAGTAAAAGGATTGGTGTAAGTGAAAACATTTGAATAGTAACATTAAATATAAATGGGCTAAATGTCTAAATCAAATGGCTGATTATAATATTGAACATAAAATGTACACTCAGCTCCATGCTACTTTTAAGAATCCAAATAACTAAAAAGAGAAGGAATAAGTGCATCATGATGCAAGTAATTCAAATGAATCTAGAGAAGCAATATTAGTACTATATAATATATGTTATACACAAACTTATACTTTACTAATATTTTATAAAATTTTAAATTTGTGTTTATTTTATTAAAATGTTTGCTTCCTCTTCACTTGGCATTATGCTCTGCTGGTCTACAGGTATAGGACTAAAGGGAATAATATTTCTATCAGTGAATACAAAAATAATTGTGTTGAACTAAAAGTTGAAACTGCAACCTGGTCACTTTGGGCTCTTCATGCCTCTGAATCAACAGCAAAGAAGGAAGTTACTGTAATGCTAAGGGTAATTGCTACTGAATACTAGAGGGCAATTGGGTTGCCACTACAAGATAAAAGTGAGGAAAAATATGTCTAGAATATAGGCAATTCCTTAGCGTGTTTTTTATTACTACTATAGCCTATATTTAAAGGTATTTAAAAACTACAATAACTCAATTACGGCATGAATTCTAAAGGCCTAGACCTTTCAGGAATCAAGGTTTGGGTAACTGCTCCAGGCAAAAAAAGTAGCTATCATCACATGACCTTTGCAGAAATAAGGACTATAATAGTTATGAGTATATCCTCCTTATTTTGTTATAAATATGAGTATATATATTAAGCAATATTTTCACTCTCTTATCTCCTTATCATCTAATATAAAGTATATTAATAATAGCTTTACATCACAGTATTTATGTTTCAGGAAATTAACAAGAACAGGAAATGTCATTCAAGGTCTTTGCATCCTCTTCTTGGAAAAGGGTTAATGTGTTTTTGATGTATGCATCAGGTTTGGCTGAAATATGAATTTTTTACTGTCTTTACTTGGAGTTTTAGTATGGCTTAAGAATAAATACATAAGAACCAAGGTGACAAGAAGTAGACTACGATGGTCAGTTTTATATATCAACTTGTCTTGGGCATAGTCCCCAGTTATACAATCAAACACTAAAGGAGGTGGGCTGTGAAGGTATTTTGTAGGTGTGACTAGCATCTATTATCAGTTGACTTTAAATGAGATTATCATAGATAATCTTATGGCCTTATGAACAGAAATGAAGTTTCCCTGGAAAGGAAGAAATTCCACCTATACTTACTGTACTATAAGTGTCTTATAGCTTCAGCTCCTGCCCTAGAATTTAAGCTTGCTCTTCCTGATGGCCTGCCACGTGGATTTTAGATTTGTCTAGCCGGTCTTCACAACTATATAATACAATTCCTTGCAATGAAATGAATCTCTTATTATGTGTGTGGGTGTATAACAAGAGATTCATTATATATATATATATATATATATACACACATATATAATCAGACTGCTATTAATATGTACTAAAATTATACGCACATATATAATCAGACTGCTATTAATATGTACTAAAATTTTAGTGATGATTTTCTGGGTTAACTGGATTTTCAGTATTTTTTTTCCATTTTTTGTCCATTTGGAAAAAAAATTTCAAAACAATTATTAGTTTCTTTTTAAAATGAAGAATGTTATACTTTAAGTTTTTTAGAAATTTTCTACTCCAATATCCTCCACTCTTCTTTTACCTTTGAACTGTTTGTGTGCTATTATTGCTTTTCATTGTGTATTGCAATTATTTGTGCTTATTGTTCTTACTCTTTTCTTTCCTCTCATACAAGAGTACATATAACACAAATATAGGTACACCAGATAATAATTTATTGAATTGAAATTTTACTAATAAGATTATGATACATGGTCCCTGTTATGGCATCTGAGTTCTTGCCCAGTGATGGCTGTAAATCACCATACATATCATGCAGTCAGACATCAGCCCATTTCTTGAGCACTATTTCTGTTTATACCAGTGAGCAGCCTGTGTGAAATCCTATTGGTCCATTCATGCATGACACTTAAAGTGAACACATGTGCCCCACAGCAGACAAAGTGCTGGAGAAAATTCTTAAGGAAGAAAGTAAGAGGGAGATAGGGTAAGTAGAGTTAATTTTTTTCACCAACCTCTTACACCCCAGCTAGTCATAACCCAAAGACAGATGTTCTTTATATTTTCTGGAGTTGCTGTGTGACAGCTCTTTGGTATCAGATACTAGTTATTCACCCCAACAGAGGGAAACATTTGTATTAAGGACAACAACTAGAGCAGGCATTGTGAATAATCAGTCTAGTTATTATACTGTGAAATGGAAGAGCTTGACATCATCACAACACCCTGAAGCACAGCACGAGATGTTAGCTACACATCACTAAGTGTAGCACTTACTTACTCATGACAAACTTAAAAATATATATGTTTCAGTAGTAGTTGCAAAGCTAATTTGAAACACTTAACATTTTCATCCACATAGAGGATGTGACATACATATGCATCACCTAGTATTTTCCAACATAAATTACTGGATATGAAGGTCCACCCTTCCTTTGGATTTGGTCAACTGATCTTTTCAGCCAGAGAGAAGATCCTCCTTTCAGCCTAAAGATATTCAGAGAAAATCAAGAATGGGAATTAACCTGGGTGCAGGAAAACTGACATTAAAATCATCTGCAGGTCTTTGAAGACTAGCTATACCTGGGCCCCGTATCTGGATGTGAGACCTAGGCATGGACATAGGCCACTCAGATTATGAACCATATCTCCCATCTCTTTGGTTCTGGTGCTAATCCAAGGTAGCTCTCACTCTCCTCTCTAAATTAAGGCCTGAATTATGTTGAATATGGAAAAGAACTAGTTTTCGTAAAGGTTAACTATATGCTTCAGAGCTTGATGGTCTGACAACAAAAAATAAACTTGGAGGGCATGAGAAAGAAAGGACAACATGAGACTTTTCCAATGATTTTAATGGAAAAACACCTAGGAAGAAAGAGTTGATGGCATGGGTTATATAAAGGCCAAGCATCAAAAGATAGGTACATCACTTTCAATAAAAACATGGTTATTAAGAGCAGAGAGTTATTAATGTAGGCCAAGAAAATGTAGATAAGCATGGATATTTGTGAACTGTAGGGTGAGGACATTTGAAGCATATGGACATAGGTAAAGAAAAAAGGACAGAAATGCCATTATGGGCTGTGCCATAGCCTGCCCATGCACTTAGAGGCAATTGACGCTGCATTTCTCATTAAGTCTCAGGTTGGTGATATTAAGTATGATTACAGAACATTAGTTACTGGTTTGTATTCCAGTTAATAACTGAAGATCACACCACTGCTTACATTTTCTGTCATGACTTCATCTCCTAGAAGGTAGATGAGTTTTTGAAAATTCCTATCATACCGGATCCTAACATTTATATCTACGCTTTTCCCAGTGCCAAGACTGACACTGACATTAGGTAGGATGAACGTAAGCCCTTTAGGAATACCTTAAGCCCATCCTGATGGTAGGATCCTGTTTCCTGTTGACAAATCTCACCAAAGCCTGAGTGTCTGCCAGCTTGTATTTATTTACTTCACCATTTATCTGTTTCTCTCGCTTTGGGGTAGCATCCCTGTCCTCAACATACAATTTTTGTCGTACCTGTCTTCCTCAGTTTAGTAGTTACTGAATCTAAGTGGTGAAATGTGCTATTATGATCTTCTTTGCTTGTATCTTAAGATATTATTAGTCTTTTTTCCACCCATGCCTCCTACAGTACCCAGGGGTACAATATATTTTCCTGCTTTGGTGCCTACTCCTTTGCTGACCCAGCTAAGTCAGAAATGAGACAAATTCTGGATTTAATCTGAGAAGCAAAGAGGAATCTGCTTTTGCTCTTTCTTACCCTTTGCATAAATTATGAGGAGACAACCAGGATGGTGAAATAGTACAGCATCAAGTCAAATAGGAATAACACAGGAATCATGGATAGTGTTTCATCTAAAATAAGGAAATTTCATATCTCCCCCAAAAAGTTTTTGGCTTCAAAAATGAAAATAAAAAGAAGCACATTTGTCTTAATCCAAATAAAGACACTAGAAAGACAAACTGGAACCACGCAATGAAGTAGCTTGCAGGATAATACACTGAAAAATGTAATCATGCATAAATCACACACAAAGTAGAAACCACAAATTCTGTACTTGGCAAGCCTTCGATTCCTTTGCATAATTCTTTCATTTTCATCTTGACGCTTCCATTCTCCTCTCATAGAAATAGCTACATAAAACAAAGACATAAACTGTGTGCAATTAAAATGGGAAAATAGCTGAAAGGAATGTATTGATAATTATGTTAAAATCTATACTGTAAGGATTCTTGCATTGTTAGACATCTAATTTGTCATGTGTTGACATCAGCATCTCAGTTCTCCCCCACATTGGAAGCTTTTAGGCAACTTCTTTCAGAGTGAACAAACTTTACGTACCATTGAGCTGACAACAGTATGGCTATATCCAATAGAAGGAGAGCATTGAGTAAATCCCCAGCAATCGTGTGGACTTTGATGAGGACAGTTTAGTGAGTAAAAACAGAGCTGGGAAAGGCAGTTTCCTCAGACTAAAGCAGGTGTTAAAATGGTGCTCTTATTTGCAAGGTTGGCACTGGCTGACTGGAAGGAGGAGGAAAAACATTTAGAGCCATTTCCTCGGTGTGGAGTTCCATTTTATTTTCACAATCTTGAGTGAAGTGACTTTGGGGAAGGAGAGTGCATTGCCTTCACCTACAGGGAAAGTGCTCTAACCTACAACAGGCTCAGGGATGCTTATTACCTCATCTATCAAGTTCAGATGTGCATGATCTCTTCTTTCTGTCATAATCTGTTAAAATTTAAAGCTCTTAATCTCATTTCCACTGAAGTTTAAATGTTGCATTACGTTTTAAGATACAACCTTGTTCTGATGTAAAAAAATATTAAGGTGTGAAGCAATACAGCATAGTGCTAATGAGCAAACTATGTAGTTCCTCTTGAGTGCAAACCAGTGATTGTTTAGGTTAAGCAACCTTTCTTGTATCTTGATTTCCTCTTTTGTGAAATTGTAATAATAAGAGTACCAACTTACAAGATTATTGCGAACATTAAATTAGATAACACAAAATCATTTAGCAAAGTGACTGTCATTAACTATCATTTATTGAATTGTTATTGATAAGAAGAATAAAGAAAAATGGAAGAAAAGAAGTAATAAGGAAGGAGTGGTACAATTTAGTAAGTCAAGGCACGTGGTAAGGTAGGAAACATTTTTAGGCGTTACTAAAGGTCAAACAATGTGTTAAAAGTTTTTAAACCTCATTATTTTTCTTTGAAGTGGGGAACATTATTTCCATTTAAAAGATGAAAATACTGGGGACTAGTTTGTCAAGAGTCACACATCTAGTAAATGACAAAATTCGAACAAGACAGTGGAGGCTGCACTCTTAATAATTACATTGTTTTGCATTTAAAAAACAGATTTTAAGTTCTTAAATGTTAATATACCAAATCAAAATAAAGCAAATAAAATTGACATAAATTTCTTTGCATCACCTGTACTTTCCTTCTCCTGCCTCTAGTGAGATGTAGTGAGAAAAAAAAAATTTAGATAAGCAACTGGGTTTCCTGTGTTTTTGTCACTAATGCATTGAGGAATATGTGTGTAACGTGTGAAAGTACACCGAAAACATAAAACACTAAATAAAACAGATCTCATTGTTTAGGAATCTAACACTGCAGAGACTTGAGAAAACACAACTAAGATGTATGTTATATTTCATACTTTTCAAATATTATACTCGTTGAAAGTATACACTGTTCCCGTATCCTCATTAACTAATTTCTGGTCAGTTCTATTCCTCAGTGTTTCCCAGACAGGTGAAACGTTTTGTAACTTTTCACAGAGATATGTTGCCACATTTTCTCCTGGATTTGCAATACTTGGGAAACTATGGGCGCCAAAGGAGACAAAAAATCTAGTACAAGTAGCACCACATATAATTATTGTTAAAGTTCATTACAGTGGCAATGGAGAGAAATAGAGCATTCATAATTTGGTTAAGGAGCAACTTAAACATCAAAGCTGACTGCTACTGTGAAAAGCAGTGTCAAAGTGACACTGTTCTCTCTGCTCTGGAGTGACTTGTGCACCAATCAACAAGCCTTTATTTAGGCACTGCATGGAGCATGACCAGGGCAGAAAGTAGCAATTAGATCAAGGTTTGGAAGAAATTAGGGTTGTGAAATTAGGAAGCAGACACAGCTTTCTATAACCCATCACCTGTCCTTTTTTTCTCTACCCATGCCATTCCCCACCCTACCCAAGCCAGTGCCCCACCTTGACGTTACAAGCAAAGCTCCACAGCTCAGTTTTAAACCCTTGCAATGGCACATACACCTTGCCTTTGCTGTTTTACCTGCATTGTGTTATATTCTGCCATTAAAGGCAGCAGGGCCCCCTCAATCAATGTGAAGGAAGCAGACTTCTTTTCTTATGTACTAGCTCCTATTTATTAAGCACCAGTATATATGTATCTGCATAGCATTAGGATATATTAATAATGTTTTATAAAGAAGAAAACTGAGATTCAAAGTGGGAAAGTGACTTGCCCCAAATAACATAACCACTAAAACCAGGATTTGAAAGATCTAACTAGATCCAAATATGCTAGTATTTTTCCTAACTCCATGTTTCCTTGGTATAAGTGTGCTCTGTAGAAAAGAGGTAACAGTATTCTCCTTCTTCAAATACTTCATGAAAAGTGAAAAATTATTTCTGTTCTGTGGCTGCATGTAAATCAGTTTCTGGAATTCAACATCAGCATGAGAAAAAAAAATGGGAAGGAAGAAAGGAAGAAACCATCATAGAAGAACCTATTTTCACATTTTTAATATAATTTGAGTTTTGTTTTTCAAGTTGCCCTTTCTGGGGTCATTTCTAAAGTGATGCCCTCTCCACTGAGTCATAATATTTATTTCCAATGACATAAACTCAGTAAATATCTGTTCGACACAAAATGAAGGTGTTGGTTAATACAGTAAAGATTCCTGCAATCACTCTGCCCTTTCCTACACTCCTTCCCTTTCTGCTATCATGTTTTCCTCTTTTCTCTCCTGAATTTCTTGAATTCCTCTTTTAAATTCCTCCTATGGTGGTGAACATTATCAATATTTAACTAATTATTCCTTTAAATCAGGGAACAGATTAGGGACGAAGATGATTCCATCAAATGAAGTTGCCTGCTTCTCCTTTTCCCTGTCCTCCAGAGGGCTTGTGCGGGGATGGCACATGCTGGAGCCTTGAGAAAGCATCGCCATTGGTGGAGGGCAGCAAGCAAAGTGTCTCCCTTCAGTGCACCAACAGTCCAAAGAGTGGATTTATTTTATGATCCACCGAAACTGAACTTCTAAAGGAAGGAACTCTTAGAGGAAGCAAAGATATCTTGAAATTTTATAGCATTTTTCTTGTAACAAATTCCGTTTTAATATTTAAATAATTCCTCTACAATCAAATGTGAGATGTTTTTAAAGAATGTTTATTCTAGGAGTTTAATTGCACTTGCAAACTAGCTTCCCTTTTATGGCTTATCACAGTAGAATAAGGTGAATCCTGCCTAGCAAAATGCCTCCACATGCCAAATTACAGGGTCTAAGGAGCTTTCTGGAAACCAAGAAATCTGATCACTGCTGAAGGCATTTTAATGCACTACATTTAAAAAAATACCTAAGCTTTGTGTTTTGCTACTGATTCTCCATAGAATGAAAGCTCAAAGAGTATTTTGATGGTCATACTTTTTCTCAGTTCATGTTAGCATCCAAAAAAATCTTTGCTAAAAAACAATATCGTAATAAATATGTATAAATACTTCTGTACAAGCTCTTAAGATATTAGGGGAATACATAAGTATATACATAACTTGCTTTCTAGAACTGTGCAATTCAATAGGTATAAACAATAGTTTAAAAAATTAAAGCAATAAACCGAGTGTCCAGAAATTGGTTCAGGAAGGGATTCTGAAGGAGTGCAGCCCAGATGGGCACACATCACCTACCTCCCAAACTGGAAACTTACAGCCAAGAAACCTTATGAGCTTGGACTATGAACATTTTCAATGATCTCGTTTGGACTGTATAACAGGATAATGGTTACAGGGATATATTTTAAAAAATCATTATATTCACACTTGCATATGCTAAGAGATGGAGTAGTTTTTCTGAAGCTCATGAGCAGGTTTAGAAACCAGGTCTTCTGACTATGAGCTCTGTGCTTTTGTGGAGCCTCAGTGTTTCTGCTTGTTCACTTTACTGGTGGTACTAAAAGAATGGGAGCTTAGGCTAATTCCAAGGAATGAGAATATTAAGAGCCTAAGCTTCAGAAAAAGGCAAACTTGAGCATGGATTTTAGCTCCAAAGAAGAGCTTTCGTGAGCACTTGGACATGAAATGGGGAGAACACTCATTCTGCCAGGCAGTAGGTAGGAAAATGAAAAACATATAGTGCAACCTCTGACACAGGCTCACTATTTTTCTTTTTGTATTACATGAGCTAAAACATACTTATCTGTTTTAATGGAATTGATTGTCTAGGTAAATAAATGTAGAAGAATTGCTTGGGTCTGAAAAGTATTTTTTTCTCTCAGGGCCCAAAACAGCAGAAAGAGAGGGCTTAAAGGATATTGAGGCTATAGTGGAGTTATTATTTATTTATATATGTATATTTGGTGAATGCCTATTTTGGGGTAAGCACCGGGAATACAGGAACAAATGAGATAACAAGATATACACAAGACTCAGCTAAAAAGTGTATTAAAATTAATTATGTGGATATGCAAAGAGTCACACCTAGACTCTGTAAGCACATAAAAGGGGCACCTATTCCGGAAATGAAGCAGAGTGGGAGAATCAGGATGTTTTTCCTGAGAATAGGGTTTTTAATTTCAAACCTGAAGTAGGCAAAGCAGAGAAGTTGGAAAGGTGAAAAGTGTTCCAGGCAGGGAGTACCGTAGGCATAAATGCCTAGGGAACAAAATCCATGGTTCACTGGAAGAAAAGTAAGTATTTTGGTGTAGCACCAGGTTGTGTGTGAGGTTGGACTCATGGCAATGTGATGTTATACAAGGACTTCTATGGAGACTTTGGGAAACCATTGATAGTTTTTGAAAGTATCTTAGAAAGATTTCTCTGGTTACAGCAAGAACAATAGATTGGAGATGTGCAGTATTGGAAAACAATGCAACCAGCTAAAGGCGTTGGAAGAATCCATGCATTCAAATGGTACTGGGGCTGAACTGGTACTGGGGGTGAACTGGAGAGTGGTAAATGGATGACAAAAAGAGGAAAGATTGAAATTTTTAGCTGTTAAGATTGACAGGACTTGGTAACTGAATAGATGTCAGTTGCAGAGAGGTAAGAAGTAAAAGATAGTATAGTGATTTCTGGTTTAAATTGGATGGATGAAATTCAGTGATTGAGGGAACAGGAGTAATGAGTACAGGACCAGGGAACAGAAGTGGGGGAGGCTCAGGGAGGATGACAGTTTCAATGGGACACCCAATTTGTAATTACCATGCCAACTCACCGAAGCTCTAATTCATAAGGCATTGGCAAGAGCCATGATCCAAACATGAGTGCATTGCTTCTGGCAGTTTCTGGAAGAGCTGGTGTTTACATGTCATAGAGTAGTAGCAAATGGAACTGCTTTAATAAACATTTAAAGTGCTAATTGAGCTTAAAATAGTTAGTAAAATAATCATTTAAAACTCATGAGTAATATGTCCCCTACTCTTTACTTAACCAAAACAAATAGAAAAACAAATAAGTTGGAAACTGCATTTTTTCATCTGTATTGCTTAGGAAAGGGGCAATAACAAGCAGATTTTCTTTACTTTCCCCTATATATTTTTTTCCTGTTTGCTTTTAAAATCATTAGAATTATTTCAAATTTTAATCTTTCTAAAGTGCTAGACAGGCTTCCCAACACTGGGTGACATTCATAAAGATTCACTTTTCCCTCATCTATCAAGTTATTTTACTGTAACATTGTCAAACGTGTTGTGGAAGGGACATCAAGGATGCCATTCCTAGGTGACGCCAAGGGGAAAAGAGGACAGGTGAGACCAAAGGCCTGAAGACCACCTCAAGGGTCCTAATGACGAAATCATTCTCTTTAGAATCCTTTGCATTGTAATCTCTTTCTGTCTCATATCTGAGATGTCACTAGGAGACTTGGGAAGCAGTCGGTAGGTGCACATATGGGTGTGTATTAATTGCAAGTTCTTAAGGCCTCTTTGTTGGAGAAAAAGTGGGGTATAGACATGAGGAGTGAGGAGACACTCTGTGGACCCCAAAGAGATCAGAGGCCACCATTCTGCCCTTCAGAGTTTCTGTTCCAGTCCCTTCCTTGCCAAAACCAAAGTGTGAGTTCAGAAGCTAAAGAGGCCAGAGGTAAAGATTTGATTGTATTGGTGCCCCTTGTACTTAAATATGCACAACTTTAGTTCAGTAATGTGCAGTCCCACCTACTTTCCCTTTAGGTGAATCAAGCCAAAGTTTGTGTCTTGAAACCTGGGGAAGGGGACTCCATTTATCAGGATTAGCCTCTACTACTTAGCCAATCAGATTTCTAAAAGCTACCTTGTGTATCTGACCTTTTTTTTTTTTATAATTTATTTTGGTATCATTAATCTACAATTATATGTGCAATATTATGGTGATTAAACTACCCCCTTCATCAGGTCCCGCCCCACCAACACCATTACAGTCACTGTCCATCAGCGTAGTGAGATGCTATAGAATCACTACTTGTCTTCTCTGAGTTGTACAGCCCTCCCCGCGCCCCTCCTACTTATGTGTGCTGATCATAATGCCCGTTTTACCCTCTTATCCCTCCCTTCCCACCCATCTTCCCCGGTCCCTTTCCCTTTGGTAACGATTAGTCCGTTCTTGGATTCTGTTTTTCTGCTGCTGTTTTGTTCCTTCAGTTTTTTTCTTTGTTCTTATATTCCACATATGAGTGAAATCATTTGATACTTGTCTTTTTCAGCTTGACTTATTTCAGTGAGAATAATACTGTCTAGCTCCATCCATGTTGTTGCAAATGGTAGGATTTGTTTTCTTCTTATGGCTGAATAATATTCCATTGTGTATATGTACCACATCTTCTTTATCCATTCATCTACTGATGGACACTTAGGTTGCTTCCATTTCTTGGCTATTGTAAATAGTGCTACAATAAACATAGGGGTGCATCTGTCTTTTTGAAACTGGGCTGCTGCATTCTTAGGGTAAATTCCTAGGAGTGAAATTCCTGGGTCAAATGGTATTTCTATTTTGAGTTTTTTGAGGAACCTCCATACTGCTTTCCACAGTGGTTGAACTAATTTGCGTTCCCACCGGCAGTATAGGTGGGTACCCTTTTCTCCACATCCTCACCAACATTTGTTGTTGTTTGTGTTTTGGATGTTGGCCATCCTCACTGGTGTGAGGAGATATCTCATTGTGGTTTTAATCTGCATTTCTCTGATGATTAGCGATGTGAAGCATCGTTTCATGTGCCTGTTGGCCATTTGAATTTCTTCTTTAGAGAAGTGTCTGTTCATATCCTTTCCCCATTTCTTAATTGGATTATTTGCTTTTTGTTTGTTAATGTGCGTGAGTTCTTTACATATTTTGGATGTCAACCCCTTATCAGTTACATCATTTATGAATATATTTTCCCATACTGTAGGATGTCTTTTTGTTCTCTGATGGTGCCTTTTGCTGTACAGAAGCTTTTCAACTTGATGTAGTCCCACTTGTTCCATTTTGCTTTTGTTTCCCTTGCCCGGGGAGATATGTTCATGAAGAAGTCACTCATGTTTCTGTCCAAGAGATATTTGCCTATGTTTTTTTCTAAGAGTTTTATGGTTTCATGACTTACATTCAGGTCTTTGATCCACCTTGAGTTTACCTCTGTGTATGGGGCTAGACAGTAGTCCAGTTTCATTCTCTTACATGTAGCTGTCCAGTTTTTCCAACACCAGCTGCTGAATAGGCTGTCATCTCCCCATTGTATATCCAAGGCTACTTTATCAAATATTAATTGACTGTAGATGTTGGGGTTAATGTTTGGATTTTCTATTCTGTTCCACTGGTCTGTGGGTCTGTTTTTGTGCCAGTACCAAATTGTCTTGATTACTGTGGCTTTGTAGTACAGCTTGAAGTCAGGGAACATAATTCCCCCTGTTTGATTCCTCCTTCTCAGGATTGCTTTGCCTATTTGGGGTCTTTGTGGTTCCATATAAATTTTAGAATTATTTGTTCCAGTTCATTGAAGAAAGCTGTTGGTAGTTTGATAGGGATTGCATGAATCTGTAGATTGCTTTGGGTGGTATAGCCATTTTGACAATATTTATTCTTCCTAGCCAAGAGCATGTGATGCATTTCCATTTGTTAGTGTCTTCCTTAATTTCTCCTAGGAGTGTCTTATAGTTTTCAGAGTACAGGTCTTTCACTCCCTTCATTAGGTTTATTACTAGATATTTTATTCTTTTTGATGCAGTTGTGAAGGGAATTGATTTTCTGATTTCTCTTTCTGTTAGTTCATCATTAGTGTATAGGAAAGCAACAGATTTCTGTGTGTTAATTTTGTATCCTGCAACTTTGCTGAATTCAGATATTAGTTCTTGTAGGTTTGGAGTGGAGTCCTTAGGGTTTTTTATGTACAGTATCATGTCATCTGCAAATAGTGACAATTTGACTTCTTCTTTACCAATCTGGATGCCTTGTATGTCTTTGTTTTGTCTGATTGCCATGGCTAGTACCTCCAGTACTATGTTGAATAACAGTGGAGAGAGTGGGCATCCCTGTCTTTTTCTCGATCTTAGGCAAAAAGCTTTCAGCTTCTGGCTGTTAAGTATGATGTTAGCTGTGGGTTTGTCATATATAGCCTTTATGATGTTCAGGTACTTGCCGTCTATACCCATTTTGTTGAGAGTTTTAATCATGAATGGATGCTGAATTTTGTCAAATGCTTTTTCAGCATCTATGGAGATGATCATGTGCTTTTTGTTCTTCTTTTTGTTGATGTGGTAGATGATGTTGATGGATTTTCGAATGTTGTGCCATCCTTGCATCCCTGGGATGAATCCCACTTGATCATGGTGTATGATTCTCTTGATGTATTTTTGAATTCGGTTTGCTAATATTTTGTTGAGTATTTTTGCATCTACGTTTATCAGGGATATTGGTGTGTAATTTTCTTTTTTGGTGAGGTCTGTGCCAGGTTTTGGTATTAGAGTGATGCTGGCTTCATAGAATGAGTTTGGAAGTATTCCCTCCTCTTCTATTTTTTGGAAAATGTTAAGGATAATGGGTGTTATTTCTTCCCTATATGTCTGGTAGAATTCAGAGGTGAATCCATCAGGTCCGGGGGGTTTGTTCTTGGGTAGTTTTTTGATTACCGATTCAATTTCGTTGCTGGTGATTGGTCTGTTTAGTTTTTCTGTTTCTTGTTTGGTCAGTCTTGGAAGGTTGTAATTTTCTAAGAAGTTGCCCATTTCTTCTATGTTTTGCAGCTTGTTAGCATATAGATGCTCATAATGTTCTCTTATAATTCTTTGTATTTCTGTCGGGTCTGTCGTTACTTTTCCTTTCTCATTTCTGATTCTGTTTATGTGTGTAGATTCTCTTTTTCTCTAAATGAGTCTGGCTAGGGGTTTATCTATTTTGTTTAGTTTTTCAAAGAACCAGCTCTTGGTTTCATTGATTTTTTCTATTGTTTTATTATTCTCAATTTATTTCATCTATGATCTTTATTATGTCCCTCCTTATGGTGACTTTGGGCCTCATTTGTTCTTCTTTTTCCAATTTCAGTAATTGTGTCTTTAGATTGTTCATTTGGGAATGTTCTTCCTGCTTTAAATAGGCCTGGATTGCAATATACTTTCCTCTTAGAACTGCCTGTCCTGCGTGCCACAGAAGTTGTGGCTTTGTGTTGTTGTTGTCATTAGTCTCCATATTTTCTTTGATTTCTGATTTTATTTGGTCGTTAACACATTGATTCATTAGGAGAATGTTGTTAAGTTTCCATGTATTTGTGAGCCATTTCCATTTCTTTCTAAAATTTATTTCTAGTTTTATACCTTTGTGATCTGAGAAGTTGGTTGGTAGGATTTCAATATTTTTGAATTTACTGAGGTTCTTTTTGTGGCCTAGTATGTGGTCTATTCTGGAAAATGTTCCATGTGCACTTGAGAAGAATGTGTATCCTGCCGCTTTTGGGTGCAGAGTTCTGTAGATATCTGTTAGGTCCATCTGTTCTAGTGTGTTGTTCAGTGCCTCTGTGTCTTTACTTATTCTGTCTGGTTGATCTGGCCTTTGAAGTGAGTGGTGTGCTGAAGTCACCTAAAATGAATGCATTGCTGTCTGTTTCCTCCTTCAATTCTGTTATTATTTGTTTCATCTATGCTGACGCTCCTGTGTTTGGTGCATATATATTTATAATGGTTATATCTTCTTGTTGGACTGACCCCTTTATCATTATGTAATGTCCTTCTTTATCTCTTGCTACTTTCTTCGTTTTGAAGTCTATTTTGTCTGATACAAGTACTGCAACACCTGCTTTTTTCTCTTTGTTGTTTGCATGAAATTTCTTTTTCCATCCCTTCACTTTTAGTCTGTGTATATCTTTGGGTTTAGGTGAGTCTCTTGTAAGCAGCATATAGATGGGTCTTGATTTTTTTATCCACTCTGTTACTCTGTGTCTTTTGATTGGTGCATTCAGTCCATTTACATTTAAGGTGATTATTGATAGATATGTACTTATTGCCATTGGTGGCTTTAGATTCGTGGTTACAAAAGGTTCAAGGGTTGCTTCTTTACTATCTAAGAATCCAACCTAACTTTCTTGTTTAATTATTGTGAACGCCGTCTGATGTTTCTTTATCTCTCCCTTCCTATTCTTCCTCCTCCATTCTTTATATATTAGGGGTTTTATTCTTTGCCTTTAGTTAGTATTTGGATGGTCTGCTTTCTTTGCTATGATTTTATTTTCTCTGGTGACATCTTTTTAGCCTTCTGAGTGCTTCCCTCTAGAGCAGTCCGTTTAAGATATCCTGTAGTGGTGGTTTATGAGAGGCAAACTCTCTCAATTTTCGTTTGTCTGGAAATTGTTTAATCCCTCCATCATATTTAAATGATAATCATGCTGGATACAATATTCTTGGTTCAAGGCCCTTCTGTTTCATTATTTTAAATATATCATGCCATTCTCGTCCGGCCTGTAAGGTTTCTGTTGAGAAGTCTGATGATAGTCTGATGGGTTTTCCTTTGTAGGTGATCTTTTTTCTCTCTCTAGCTGCCTTTAAACTCTATCTTTATCTTTAACCTTTGCCAACTTAATGATTATGTGTCTTGGTTTTGTCTTCCTTGGGTCCCTTGTGTTGGGAGATCTTTGGGCTTCTGTGGACTGCGAGACTATTTCCTTCCCCAGTGTGGAAAGTTTTCAGCAATTATTTCTTCAAAGACACTTTCTATTCCTTTTTCTCTCTCTTCTTCCTCTGGTACTCCTATAATGCGAATATTGTTCCGTTTGGATTGGTTACACATTTCTCTTAATATTCTTTCATTCCTAGAGATCCTTTTATCTCTCTCTGCCTCAGCTTCTCTGTATTCCTGTTCTCTATTTTCTATTCCATTAACACTCTCTTGCACCTCATCCAGTCTGCTGTTAAGCCTGTTGATGGCTTGTCTGAATTTTGCATATTCTTTCCTCACTTCCCTCACTTCCTCCCTTAGCTCTTGCACATTTCTCTGTAGATCTGTCAACATGGCTATGACTTTTATTCTGAATTCTTTTTCAGGAAGACTGTGCATGTCCATCCCTTCAGGTTCCCTCTCTGGGGTTGTCTGGGTCTGAAGCTTTATCTGTACCATATTCCTCTGTCTTTTCATGGCTATTGAATTGGTTGCTGGTGGTTGCCACATATGTCAGCTGGTCTCTTATGACTTTAAAAAGGAAAAGAAAATAAAGAAAAAAGAAAATAATAATAATGAAAAGAGAAAGAAAGAAATAAAAGAAAGAAGAAAAAACAACTAAAAAAAACGCACACTGGATTCTGTGATAATGCTGTAGGTGGCGCTGTTGCTCCACTATTCCAGAGCCGTGGCTGCATCACACTGCAAGGTCCTTTATAGCTCTGGCTGGGGTGGGAACGAACGGGAGGCTGTTGAGCTCTGTGGGGGTCGTAAGTGCGGCCACCCTTTCCCAGTCGCCAGCTAAGGGGTCCGAAGCTCCCCAGGACTCCCAGCTTGCTGAGCTGAGTGTGCCAGGGTGATGCAGTCCTCTGCTGGGCTCCTGTCCCTTTAAGACCGCTGAAAAAAGCGTGCACTTTTCTTCTTTTTTTTTGTTTTTCCTTCCTGGAGCCGGCTGCAAGCAACCTGGTGCGTTCCCCACTGAGACCCTGCGCCCTCTGTCTGTCCAATTTCTGCTACACCATGCGCTGTGTGTCGGCGCTCCCCACGCCGATCACCAGGGCTGTTTATTTCATGGGGCTGTACTTCCAGTCCCTCCCGGCTCTGAATCCTCTCCTCCCAGCGGTGCACTGGTGTGGGGGAGTGATTGCATCCCGCTGTGTCGTGGCTCCTTATCTTACCCACCTCGCGGAGTGCCAAGTCCTCTCAGGTGTAGCTGCACGCTGTGCACTTTCCTGTGTATTCTGGTCTCTCTTTTAGGAATAGTTGTATTTGCTGTGTTTTCGTGGATAAATATAATGTTGGGAGGAGATTTCTGCCTCTCCGTTCACGTCGCCATCTTCCCGGAAGTCCAGATGTACCTGACCTTTTACCTTCCTTCCAAACTCATGTGGCTTGACTTTACTTTTAAATGGATTGCCTGGAAAAGGAATTCACTGTCTTTACCACTTCCATCCAACACAAGGAGGGAGGGTGCATTTAAACAAATAAATAAATGTGATTGCAAGAAATGGCAAGCATCAGCCATAGATAGGATCCCATCCCTGATGGCTGGAGATGTAGGGTTCATAGCTGCTTGTCAGAATGCTGTCATCATAGAGAAACTGGAGAATGGGTTTAATGGGGAAAGTACCAGTTTAGTCAGGATTATCTTCTGAAAAACTAAGGACTATCCCCCAGACTATTTGCTCCTTCCCACAGTGAAGTCTACCAGTAGCCAGCAGAAGGAAAATAGTCTCTGGGTGGCCAGGCAAGTTTCAGTCTTGCCTCATTAGCCGCACGGAGAGGTAGGAGTAGATACAGGTGGTTGAGATGATTTGCATTATCCCAGAACATGCCACCTAAGTAATTATAACATCTTCTGCTCAAACCCTACCCCTGCCCCTTCCTATAGCATCTTTGTCGAGAATGAGGCCAGTTACTGAGCTTCACCTATGAAAGCAAAGGGTGAGAAGGTTAATTGCCCCAGCACTCAAAAGGGCTAGCATAAAATCTGAGGGTAAGTTTTCTTTGATGATGTGTGAAATCTTTTACCTGAACCTTATGGGTAACAATAGAATCTAGAAAAATGGACAGCCTATTCCATGATCTGAATTGATCCACATCATAACCAAGAGGCAGAATTATACTCAAACCGTCTTACAGGTCAGATGTATCATGCATTCTCCAAACCTAGGCAGAACTCACAGGGGCATTTCCACATGGCATCTATACTCAGGTGGGGTTGATATACATAGAGGGGTGAGAAAGAAAGCAAGTAACAATAATCAAACTAATAACAGTGGAAAAACAAACAACAAAGAATAAACAAATGAAAAAACAGAAGCCAAATACACACAAAAATAATCAAAATATGCCTAACTCAACAACTCTGTATTCTATATTTGTGTGATTAGTTTACTCCATGTGCATTGTATAGTTAGCTTTATCCACAGTAGCTAGATTCATGTTTAAAATAATTGCAGTATTTAAGGACGAAAAATACACACTGATTATCACATTCCTTCATAAAGGTTACTTACTGAGTGGAGCGGCACGTTGGCCTGCAGACCCATTTTATGTGGCAAACCTTAATTATTCTACTCCCTCACAAGATACTGTTAGCATTTAAAGCGTATTATTTTAGAATAAAGGTTTCACTTTGCCTGCGTATTAAGACAAAAAAAAACATTTAACTTTGACATTTCATTTATAGGCATTTTAATTATCTGGATGGTTTCCTTTAAATGCTAGATTTAGGCGGAGAAAATTTGTACTTATGTAGAAGAAAGTGCTTGCAGGATTTCCTAATTTTCATGTGTTATGAATTTTAATGCCTTATACAGGTCAGGTTTTCATAGCCATGAAGAGGGAATACATTGACCTTAAACTATTGTACAGTTGTAACAGTATTTTTAGTCTCTGTTTGTTATGGGCAGACAGGAAATATATTTTGTTTATGTTTTCTTTTTCAAAAGTTCTTGCAGCAGAAGTAAGAGAGCCTCAGGCATCTAAGAAAGGTCTCACATTTTTGCTATTTTCTCTTTTTTTATTTTTAAATTTTTTTAGATGATGAGGTAGCAACAAAATAGACTGTATCTGCATGGTTTTGAAGCAGTGGGGCATTGCCTCTCAGGCAAAGGCAGCTTGACTGGCAGCATCCCCTCCCTGTAGATAGGACAAGTCATCTGCTACAGAGCAAGGCAGATAAAGTGGGCTATCAGAGCCCTCCAGTCTTCAACTGTCTCTCTCCCGCCCCTGACAAGACACGTTCACTCAGATGTCCAGAGTCCTAAGGGATCCTCCTCAGTGCTCAGGAATTTTACTGGGTTGCCCTACCCAGCTTTCTCTCAGTGTGGCAATCTCGGCTACATTTTTCCTGCATCTTTTCCTACCACATCAAAACTTGACCATCATCTCTACTATCTGTATCCAGAATCCTGACCAGTAATGTGACTAAAAGAGATAGAATAAGCTATTAGTAGTAGATGCTATCTCAGCTACCTTGTGTATTATTGCAGATACAGACAAGCGCATGTGTGTATGGATGAAAAGGAAGATGTCACAACATTGTTCAGTGTGTCCTGACTTCCAGACAATATATGCCCGTTAAGATTTGGCTACCTGGAAGCACAATAGTTGGGCTATAATAAGTGAATCACCAATGGTGTATTTTACAGCTGGTAGCAAGTTGATGTGGGATATCATCTGTGCAAGTAATCAAATGTTCTTAAAATAAATGCCTGGCCTGGCTACAGCCATGTTGACAACGTGGCAGTTTGGTTACTGACATAATAGAAGCCAAATTTGTGATTCTATGTGAATAACTTAAAAACGGCGCAATTTTTTCTTGTATTGATAATCGTGTTTGCTGAACTCCCCAAGTATATATATCTTATACCATACAATTTAATTCCTGATTTACAACTGAGATTTATTGTTCTCCAATAGTTTGTTCATGTAAATATTGTCTCTTTTACATGATCTCTTATTGCATCTTTTGAATTTCCCACAAGTGTCCAGCACAGGGCTGGGCATGTGAAAAACCATTAATAAATATTCATTATAAATACTTTTGGACTTCCCTTGTGTGAGTCCCTGTGTGTCCTTTAGAGCACTGCCAACAAGCCTAACATTGCCCTGTAATTGCACATTTGTGTCATCCCAGGGAATCCATTTAGGTGAACTCTTCTGCATTTTAAAATAAAACTGTGCCAGTTTCTTTCATGATGAAGTTAAGCCATAACCCACGAACTTCAATAAAATGGAATGTTTTCAAGGTCAGAAAATCTAGGAATGCTTCATCCCCCACCTCCTGAACTCCCTTCCTGGACTTGGAATGACCATCTGTTGCTCTGGCAGATTTACAGTTCATTCACACTGTGAGTGATAGGAGGAGGAAGTGAGCAGAGCTAATCAGAGCTAAGTAGTTAACGAGCAGAGGGCTAACGAGCTGGTGAGTTAACGAGCTAAGCAGAGAGCTAATGAGCTGCTGTTTCCCACTACATGCAAGCAAATATATCTTTCAGGTGATTGTTTACCTTTAGCATTCTTAGCAGATGTCCATAATGACATAGCTAAGTCTTTGTTCCCCAAACATCTCAATTTAAAGCTGATTCAGCCTTACCTTTATTCTTAGGTGTATGTGCTTCCCCTGACACCACTGTGACCTTGAGAAGTCATATTATATTTTGGCTCAGGCCAGTGGCCACTCCATCAGGTTATTATGTATAAATATTATAATCATTTAAATAAAGTTAATAAAGATTATCTACTGAGCACCTATTCTGTACTAATGAGTAGGTATAGTACTAGTGATATAGGAGAATAACAAAATTTAAACATAATGTCTATCCTTTAAGAGTAGGCCACAGATTGGGAGGATACCAGCAGGACACTTAAAGGAATAGAGAAAATAGAGTATTAGATGTCAGTAATAATTGTACTAAGAATTCAGAGAGTAGGGATTCCATTATGAGATGGAGCTCAGAATGGAGCTGGGTGGTAAGGGGAGGTTGTGCTTCATCCACCTCAAATTTCAGCCTTACCACTGAGGTCATGAATCAGGTGATATATTCCAGAGATAAAATTTGAAAGAAAGAAAGAGTAAAAACATGGCCCAAGTCAAAATTGGCTAATTATGCAACAGTTACCCCAAATCCGATTTTGCATCAATTAGTTGTGAAGTGTTATTTGCTGCCCCCTGCCAACTGGAGTCTAGTTGACAGAATTACTTACTGGCAGATCTGGGGTTCACAGGAGACTATGGGACAGCACAGGTTCTTCTGTGGGGTCTTTGACTGAGTTGCTCTGCCATGAGTGTGAGAAGATAACACATTTCAGTAGAAGATCAGTTGATCTAAACCAATGGGCTACAGGTGGCTCTGCTTCACAAGTCCCTCATCCAGTCCTGAAATCAATGGACTATCCCAGGCACATCCTTCTCGTGGCACTGGTAGAAGTAAAAGGGAACGAGCAGAAATAATGAGGCCTCCCAAGGTCTGGGCTTGGACCTGGAACACCATTACTTTTACCTCAATTCTACTGACCACAGTAAGTTATAGTTCTTTGGTGCATTTTGACTTTCCAGTGAGATAAAATTAGTAAACCTTGCAAGCTCTTCCTCAGCAGTGCAGTTGGCAATGAGGAACCAGATGTCATGTTCCTGCTTATTGTTGAGTAGAGAACACTGTGCACCTGTAACTAATGCCAGAGGAGGACTTCAACTGCATGGAAGATAGAAAAGATCATCACAATGCCAGCCATTGGGAATAGAAGTAAAAATACTTCTGCCTACTCCATCTTGGCCTCAGATGCACCAATGAAAACACAACCCTCCAACTCTGAATGTAACAACAGAGAAGAGACAGAACAAGATCAGCTCCAAAAATGTGTAGTGATCCCTCATGGCTAGTAAGTGCCCCCAACAGCTGACATAAGGCAATTACCCCATATGCACCATTCTGGTGCCATAGCAGAACGGCCTGATCTCCCATGGAGTCTGAACTATTGAAAGCTAGGTACATCCCTGGTGGTCACTGACATTCATAATTGAGTAGAACAATGAAACACTCACAGTCTAAAACAGGGAAAGATATTCACAGATAAGGTGAAAAACCCAGCACAAGCTGTGTGTACTCTTGCCTCTTGGTAGGAAGGGCTCCAGGCTAAGGTCTGTTCTTATGCAGCCTAGCAGGGATCAAAAGACTACATTCTTGAGACAGCCTTTCCTAACACTTATCACCCAAGTCAGTGGTTTTCAACTAGAAATGATTATTGCCTCCCAGGATTACATTTGACAATATTTAAAGACATTTTTGATTGTTACAAATGAGGGGGAAGATGACAGCCCCTACCCACAACAAAGAATTATCTGGTCCCAAGTGTCAATAGTGCTAAAGCTAGGAGACTCTGGCAGAAATGCACTCTTTGCAAAAGGGCCATTTTTCTGTCTCTCACATAATTCAATTCTAGCAACTGTTCTTTTGTCCCACTTAGATGTTTCTGCTCATTTTTCATATGCTACTTCCCTCATATACTCCAAATTTGTCACTATATCAAAGGTTTACCATTTATTTATTCAATGTTTCTTTTACCTAAAAGAGTCCAAACTTTGTGTTTAAAGTTATCAAGAAGAAAAACCAGTTATTGAGTGTGCTTGTCATATTGCTGAAGATATAAGATCTGCAAACACAGAGAGATCAAAATAACAAGGGCCAATTACCAACAAAAATTGGCAATACAAAAAAAGTCACAAGATGCTAGTTATTTATATAATGAATAAATAACTACTACTTTTAAATGTAACAAATTATTCCAAGAGATTCTTAAAGAGCCTGTTTTCTAATCTTTCATTCATTCAAAAAGCAGAGTGTTAACTGAGCCTTATTCAGGCAATGACTGTTCTTGACACCAAAAATGACGTGGTCCACAAATATTGCTTGCTCTCACGGAGCTACTGATAAAATGATAATGGGGTAGAGGGCAGGGCTTTTTTACAGAGTGGTCAGAGAAGGCCTTACTGAGGAGGTGACGCTTGAGGAAAGACCTGAGTGAGGAGAAAGATAAAGACTTCAAATAATCTGAGAGAAAATCTTTCCAGGTAAAAAAACCTCCAGAATAAAGTTTTAGATAGGATAAAGAAGCAGGATTGAGCTGTTTACCAATAATAAGGCCAGTGAAGTGGGGCTTAGTGAGTGACGGGTACGAATCATCATAGAAGACCTTGTAGGTTAAAAAAGGAGTTTATGTTACATTCAAAATGTTATAGTTATTGAAGAGTTTTAGACTGAGGAGTTTCATAAACAATTTACATTTGTTAAAGCCTGAGGATTACTGAGATGAAGGAGAAGAAGCCAAGAGCAGGTCTCTTGGGTGGTGAAGCAGGGGATGGGTTTCTTTCAGATATGTTAACTTTGATAAAGAGGTAGGACTGTGGAAGCAAAGGGTAGTAAAACACATGAGCTGATGGGGTGAGAATGTGGAATAAAGTGGTAGTCAAGAGAAGGTGAGATCGAAAAGTGCTATGCTTGAACGCAGCTTCTAGCAGTGGTGTATTTACTGGTCAAGAAAAAGTCTAGGATATAAGCATGGGAGTATAAGGCTAGCATGATACAGAAGAAAGTGAAACTGAGTTGCTGAAAGGAAAACATCCAATATAGATATGAATTGCCAAAAATGATGGCTAGGGAAATAATGGAGAAGCCAGGAAGGCTGACGGATGGGGTAGGAGGCAGTGGTAGTCCATAAGATTTGTGTAAGACAGTAATGAGAAACATTTGTGAATAATAAACTATGGCGGCTAATACTTTAAAAGAGTTGGAGACATGGGGGATGTGGGAATGTGCCAAAAAAAAAAATAATATGGAACAGGCAATATAGTAAAAAATATCTGTGAGGTATGCAAGCTATGAGAAAACAATGAAGACAATGAAACTTAAGCCACTGACAGTTTCAGTGCTATTCTCAGAAGATAGTCAAATGACACACAGAGAAAAAAGAGCTCAGATTGTATAATAGGAGACTTTGCTGAAAACACTAATTATACCAATAAGTATCATTGAGTCCCCACTCTATGATAGGGAGTGTTCTTATAATTTTATTCTCTTGCTGTTACAAAAGGAGTTTCAAATGTTTTATGTGTATTCAAAATTTGAATCCTCACAGGAACCATATTATCACATATGCTTATTTATTTTTTCTTTTGATATTATTAAAGTACAATTACATGAGCAACATCATGGTTACTAGATTCCGCCTATTATTAAGTCCCCACCACATATCCCATTACAGTTACTGTCCATCAGCGTAGAAATATGTTATAGAATCACTGCTTGTCTTCTCTGTGTTATACAGCCTACTCCGTATCTGCCCTTCACTACATTATGTGTGCTAATTGTAATACCCCTTTTTCCCCTTTATCCCTCCCTTCCCACCCATCTTCCCCAGTCCCTTTCCCTTTGGTAACTGTTAGTCCATTCTTGGGTTCTGTGAGTCTGCTGCTGTTTTCTTCCTTTAGTTTTTGCTTCGTTCTTATACTCCACAGATGAGTGAAATTGTTTGATACTTGTCTTTCTCCACCTGGCTTATTTCACTGAGCATAATACCCTCCAGCTCCATCCATGTTGTTGCAAATGGTAGGATTTGTTCTCTTCTTATGGCTGAATAGTATTCCATTGTGTATATGCACCACCTCTTCTTTATCCATTCATCTACTGATGGACACTTAGGTTGCTTCCATTTCTTGGCTATTGTAAATAGTGCTGCAATAAACATAGGGGTGCATTTGTCTTTTTGAATCTGAGAAGTTGTCTTCTTTGGGTAGATTCCAAGGAGTGGGATTCCTGGGTCAAATTGTGAGTTTTGACTGTTCATTTGGGATTCTTCTTCTTTCCTGAGGTAGGCCTGTATTGCAATATCTTTCCCTCTTAGCATGGTCTTCGCTGCACCCCACAGATTTTGCGGTGTTGAATTATTGTTGTCATTTGTCTCCATATATTGCTTGATCTCTTTTTTTATTTGGTCATTGATCCATTGATTATTTATGAGCATGTTATTAAGCCTCCATGTGTTTGTGGGATTTTTCATATTCTTTGAGTAATTTATTTCTAGTTTCATACTTTTGTGATCTGAGAAGCTGTTTGGTACAATTTCAATCTTTTTTAATTTACTGAGGCTCTTTTTGTGACCTAGTATAGGATCTATTCTTGAAAATGTTCCATGCGCATTTGAGAAGAATATATATCCTGTTGTTTTTGGATGGAGTGTTCTGTAGATAACTGTTAGGTCCATCTGTTCTAATACATTGTTCAGTGCCTCTGTCTCTTTATTTATTTTCTGTCTGGTTGATCTGTCCTTTGGAGTGAGTGGTGTGTTGAAGTGTCTGAAAATGAATGCATTGCATTCTATTTCCCCCTTTAATTCTGTTAGTATTTGTTTCACATATGTAGGTGATCCTGGTTGAATGCATAGATATTTATAATAGTTATATGCTCTTATTGGGCTGACCCCTTTATCATTATATAATATCCTTCTTTGTCTCTTGTTACTTTCTTTGTTTTGAAGTCTATTTTCTCTGATACAAGTACTGCAACTTCTGCTTTTTTCTCCCTATTAGTTGCATGAAATATCTTTTTCCATCCCTTTACTTTCAGTCTGTGTACGTCTTTGGGTTTAAAGAGAGTATCTTGTAGGCAGCACATAGATGGGTCTTGCTTTTTTATCCATTCACTGTGTCTACGTCTTTTGATTCAGACCATTTACATTTAGGGGGATTATTGATAGGTATGTAGTTATTGCCATTGCAGGCTTTAGATTTATGGTTACCAAAGGTTCAAGGGTAATTCCCTTACTATCTAACAGTCTAATTTAACTCACGTCATATGCTATTACAAACACAACCTAAAAAATCTTTTTTTTTCCTCCTCCATTCTTTGTATGTTATGAATCATATTCTGTACTCTTTGTCTATCCCTTGGGTGACATCTATTTAGCCTTAGGAATACTTCCATCTATAGGAGTCCCTCCAAAATGCACTGTAGAGGTGGTTTGTGAGAGGAAAATTCTCTCAGCTTTGGCTTACCTGAAAATTGTTTAATCCCTCCTTCAAATTTAAATAACTTTGCAGGTTAGAGTATTCTTGGTTCAAGGCCCTTCTGCTTCATTGCATTATATATATCATCCCACTCCCTTCTGGCATGTAAGGTTTCTATTGAGAAGTCTGATGATAGCCTGATCGTTTTTCTTTGTATGTGATCTTTTTTTCTCTCTCTAGCTGCTTTTCAAAGTCTGTCTTTATCCTTGATCTTTGCCATTTTAATTATTATATGTCTTGATGTTGTCTTCCTTGGGTCCCTGTGTTGGGAAATCTGTACATCTCCATGGCTTGAGAGACTATTTACTTCCCCACACTGGGGACGTTTTCAGCAATTACCTCCTCAAAGACACTTTCCATCCCTTTTTCTCTATTCTCCTCTGGTATCCCTATTATGCAAATATTGTTCTGTTTTAATTGATCACACATTTCTCTCAATATTCTTTCATTCTTAGAGATTCTTTTATCTCTCTGTGTCTCAGCTTCTTTGTTTCCCTCTACTCTAATTTCTATTCCATTTACTGTCTCTTCTACTACATCTAATCTGCTTTTAAATCTCTCCTTTGTATGTTTCTTTTCAGATGTGGAATTTCTTAATGATTGAATCTCCATCTTAAATTCGTTCCTGAGGTCTTGAATATTTTTCTGTACCTCCATAAGCATGTTTATGATTTTTATTTTGAACTCTCTTTCGAGAAGATTAGTGAGTTCATTTTTATTTGTCCCTTTTTCTGGGGTTTGTGAGATTTTGGTCTGAACCATGTTCTTTTGATGTTTCATATTTCTGTGTGGTGCCCTCTATTGCCCAGAAGCTCCAGTGTCTGGAGCTGCTCAGCCCCTAGAGTGAAGTTGGGGATCTTAGGGAAATAGTGCGAGTGCCTGGGGGCAGGTAAGATCTGTTCCCTGATTCCTGTCTGCTGTGCCTGTCTCCCATATCAGAGCCAGTGGGCCGAGCACACAGGTGTAAGCCTCTCTTCTCTGCATCTCTAGCTGTTCTAGGCTGGGCCTCCCTCTGACTGACCTGATGCCAGCACAGTGACTGCCAGTTTGCAAGCCAGTGCCATCAGGCCATTTGGAAAGCTCGACAGGCTGCATATCACTGTGGGGGCCTCGGAGCTGAGTAGCCAGCCAGTGGGATGGAGTGCCTAAAACTCCTCAAAGTTCCCAATCTGCTGGGCAGAGCATGCCCAGACAACCTTGTCCCTTATCCCTTCTCCTGCGCAGCAAGCTCCATGCAAAACCCACCCCTTCAGCAGGAAGCCTCTGAGACTTCCTGCCATTCTCTTGTCCCAGAGCAGGCGGGTGTGGATCCCGTCCTCCACAAATGGTGGAATCTGTCTCTCAAGCACTCACCTGTCCCGTCTCCCCATACTCCCGAGCACCACACAATGTAGGTTTTGCTCACATAGTAGATCTCCAGGGCTAGGTCTTTAGCAGTCCCAGGCTTTCACCCCCTCCCCGGTCCATTTCTCTTCCTTCTGCCAGTGAGCTGTGGTGGGGAAAGGGCCTGGGTCCTGCTGTATCAAGGCTTTGGTACATTACCCTGTTTCGTGAGGTCTGCTCTGTTTGTGAGGTCTGTATGCAATCTGGTGCAGCCTTCTTTCTTGTTGCTGTTTTACGGTTAGTTGTATTAATATATTTTCACACTATCTGTGGTTTTGGGAGGAGTTCTCTGTCTCACCTCTTGCGCTGCCATCTTGAATCTCCAAAATCACACATATGCTTATTTTCTTCCTTTTTATAGATGGTGAAACTGTGGACCAGTGATGTTTAAGTAGCGTGTGTAAGATCATACAACTTATCAGTGGTGCAGTCACGCAGTATCTAATACCAAGTAGCATGTACTGCCTGAAAAATACATTAGAATGATCTGCAGGGTCTGAAAGAGATGAAAGAAAGAATAGCATTCAGTAGTTAAGTGGATTAAATAAACCTTAAGTGAGCCTGTGTGAAGAAAGAAGATCTGGAAGTCTTATACCTCAGCTGGTACTGAAGGGACCCAGGGGAAACCCCTCAAGCTCAGGACATTTGGCTCCTCAGTGGGAGAGGGGAACTTCTTCTATGTATGGTCTTCTCAGGGTTAAACCCTTATGCAGGTGCAGAGAAGCCAGAAACTATGGTGTCTTATGTGGGCCAGGGTAATCCTGCTAGGAACACTTGGAGGTCTTTACAAATTCTTTATAATTTGAAGCTAGTATCACCATTCTATTCCATCCTGTTGTCCTTTTCCCCCAAAACACAGCTCATTTATTTAAATAATAATAAAAAACATCAGTGTTTTATCACTCATTGTCTCCAGAATAAAATCTACATTCTTTAGAATGGTATTAATGTTCCTCCATTAGCTAGCTCCAGTCAACTTGTCTACCCTTTTCCTGACACTATTTTTCATAATTCTTTAAGGACTAGTCAAATCAAATGAACTGTAGTTATGCATATGCTTCTATGGCTTTTTTTTCCCTGAAGTCTGCTTCACTTGCTATGCCCTCAAATATTTCTATAATTAAGAACCTTTTCATTCTTTCCAACTCTGTTGAGGACGGCTTCCCCTGGCAAAGATTAACTCTGAATTCTCCACATTTCTGACTTTGTGTGGCTCTTCTCACTTTTTATATTCCTTCTCCTGTGTTCTAAGCTTCTTGAAAATTGAGATTGTGCCTGTTTTCCCACTGCTACTTATGGAGAGCTTAGCTTGGCACCTTGATTGTAGTTGTTTAATTAAAAAAAAGTCAAATTATAGTCAAGGAAATCATAGAGAAAGGAGAAACTAGAGTGAAACTGAAGGATGAGGCAGGATTTGGATGAGTGGGGAAAAGAGGGAAGCACTATTATTGGGGACAGAAAGAGAAACTTAGATTTGTGAAAAAAGAGTGTGCTTGCAAAAGAGAACTTTGCTAGAAAAATAGTTCTGGATCAGATTGTGTAGGATACTGAATGTTATACTGAAGAGTATTGAATTTTTATTCTATTATATTCCCACCTCCTTGAACTTCAAAATAGATTCTCATAATATTTTATTGAAGACAAATAAAAGCTGAAGCTGGACACCTTCAAGAAGACAAATAGTTGTCATTTAATATGGTATCAAGGAACATGGATTCCAAAATGTTACGTGCAAGATGATTCTCAGGCTAGTATATACAATCTGAAGCTAGTGAGTATGACATTGTTATGGATGAAAATTCTGTAGGTGCTCTGCTATGCAAAAGGTAGAAAAGATCATGACTTGAACCTATAAGTTGGCACGTAGGCATATATTAGCTAGGATTATGCAAGTATGAATCCTGACAGCCTACACTGCATGTGTGACTGACTGCCATAGATGGGGTATTTGCCATAGATGGGGTATTCCAAAATTCATATGTTAAATCCTAGCACCCAATGTGGTATATGGAAGAGGGACTTTTGAGAGGTGATTAGGTCAAGGGGGTAAATCCTTCATGACTGGGATTAGTACCCTTATAAAAGAGAATGTAGAGAACTCCCTTGCCCCTTGTGCCATGTGAGTTTACAGCAAAAAGACGGCCATCTATGAATTCGGAGGCAAGCCTTCATCAGACACTGAATCTGCTGGTACCTTGATTGTGGACTTCTCAGCCTCCAGAACTGTAAAAAATTTAATAATGTTGTTTAAGTCACAAAACTATGGTATTTTTGTTATAATAGCCTGAAAGAGCAAAGACACCAACCTTCAAAAGATGGAGGCCAGCAAACCAGTTATCTTTGCTGATGATTGATGAATTTTTAATTAATTCATTCCAAAAATATTTAGTGAGTATTTTCCATGTGTGAGACACTGTTATGGCTCATATAGTTATTGTGTTTGTAGTAATTAGAGAGAGAGAGACAGAGAGAGAGTCTTTGGGCCCATGGAGATTACTTTCTGGGCAAATGGCTTGCTATCAGGCAATGATCCCTATCAACAGACCAGGAGGCTCCAAAGGGAATTTCTTAGTTTGAAACTGAATCAAAGCCATTATTAAGGGTCATCAGGAGTAGAGTCCAATCTCTAGCAAAAGAAGATGGGTTTAGAGTTCAGACTTCACTGTGGGGAACTGAAATACTCTCAAAGAACCCAATCAGAGTGATCCTTAAACTTACTGGCCATGCCATGTATATCTATAGAGTTGAGGAGAATGTAGGAGCAATCCAAGTATTTAGGCCCTCAGCTGGTCAGATGAAGTCTACATCCCACTTCCTGCTAGTAATAAATCTCCCATTCTGATAAGCATTTTATAGGGATGAAAATGAGTGACATGAAGGTTGAAGGACTGAAGGACCCTGGTTTTCTGTTTGATAATGGGTGGAATGTAGCACAGGGCGGTGGTCTCATACATGGATTTTAGCAGTACTAGATCTCATTTTAACAGCTTACTGATTGTTAAATATAGAGAAATTTACTTAAATTCCCTAAACTTTAATTCTCTCTTTTGTAGAGTAAACCTGTTTCATAGATATATTGCATGTGTACATTTAACACACCTGTATGTGATCATGTATGTGCACAACAGAGAATGACATGCGATGAGGCATTTAAAATTTATAGTATGGTGTCTAACAGTCTAACACATAAGGACACTAGACATTGGCAGCTATTAATATTTCGTTTTAGTTGCTAAAATTAATAATGATAGTAGCACAACTGGAGTATAACAGGTTTGGTTTGAAGCAGTGATAGGGAATATGGGAAGATGTGTGAGAGGAGGAAAGAGGAAGAGGATGTAGCTTCCAGACACATACAATTTCATTTCTCCTGACTGGTGAAGTGAAAGTGTATAAACCCTGTGCCATGACATAGAATTTCATTTATAGAAATACATAAAAAGATAGTCTCCTAGGTAAAACATAACTTGGATATTGATTTACATATAATCAATTAAAACAACTGAGTTTCAATTTTCTTATCTGTAAAGTGAAGATAATATTAAGGTGTTTCCCACAAGATTGTCTTGTGCATCAATAAAATCATTAGTATAAAGGTACTAGCCACACTACTTAATACATCATAAATGCTTAAAAAATATTTATTCATCTAAACATGTTCGGAATTGGATAAAAAAAAATTAAGAGGAATTAGTTCCTGACATGAAGTAATTGTGGTGGTTAATTTTATGTGTCAACTTACCTGAGCCACAGTGCCTAGATAATTAGACAAACATTCTTCTGGATGTTTCAGTGAAACTGTGGTTCTGTATAAGATTAACATTTAAATGAGTGGATTTTGAAGAAAGTAGATTATCCTCTATATGAGGGGGCCTCATCCAATCAGTTGAAGGCCTTAATGGAACCAAAACTGACCCACCCCATAGCAAGAAGGAATTCTGCCAGTTGACTGCCTATGAAATCAAAGTCTAATTCTTCCCTGAGCATGCAGCCTGACGGCTCCCCATCAAATATGGGACTTGCCAAGCCTCCACAACTGAGTGAGCCAATTCCTGAAATTCCTAAAATACCATATATATATTTAATTATAAATTTATATAAATTCCATTGGTTCTGTTTCTCTGGAGAACCCTGGCTAATACAATAACTGAACATTTTTTTATCAGGATTGAACTTTAAGTGTTGCACTTTGAAACACTGAGAATTCCCAGCAGCCTTTTTTAGTGAAACACAAAAGTATTATGTGTCCTGGGAGGCAGCGATGTGGCTAAAGACTGACAAAAGCAAAAACAGATACCATCCAGTACTTGGATAATGATACCTCCTTGCAATAGGGATTCCCTGAAGAAGTGTTGGTAGTATCTGGCAGGATCCCACTGTAAGAACAAAGTTGCATATTGTTTGAAATATGCTGAGTATTTTATATTGCTGATAGTGAAATATTTGTTCATTTCATAGTTAAATTTAGCTCTTCTTAATTGATTAAAGCTCATAGCTAAGAAAACCATTTCAAATATATTCTGAAAATTGAAATGCCCTAATTGGGTCAATCTGTGGCACTTCAAAACTATTTATTGTATTTCTACTTTTTAAAACACCCTACAGTACTGTCATGGCCTGAATGTTTGTGGTCCCCTAAAATATGTGTGTAGAAGCCCTAACGTTCAATGTGATGGTATTTGGAAATAGGCCTTTGGGAGGTGATTAAAGCTACATGAGGTCATAAGGATACAGTTCTAATGATGAGATTGGTAATCTTACGACACCAGAGAGCCTAAGATCGCTCTCTCTCTAACATGTGAGAGCACAGTGAGAAGGTGGTCGTCTTTCTCTAAGTCGGGAAGAGGTCTCTCCTCAGAACACAACCGTCCTGGCACCCTATTCTTGGACTACTGGTCTCTACAGTTTTCATGGGTTATGTTATGGCAGCCCCATGGGTCATTTTGTTATGGCAGCCCTAGGTGACTAAGACAAGTATATTATCACTGAAAATGGCACTTTAAACTAGAACTATGAAAAATTCTTATGTAATCATTTTTTTCCTTTCATATTATAGTATAGTATTTGTCTACATACATGGATATTTTTAAATGTGGCTGCTGATGATAAAACATCTACATCTGAAGTTCGTTATCCTTGTTGTTGGCACAGGGTGAATCAAGCAGGTACATGCCTTTCAGTGGCACCAAGCTCTTCTTAAGAATTTTATGAGTATGTGGGACCCAAAAGAAATATGGGAACATACAAATTTAATTGATCTTAACCTAGTGAAATTTTATGATTGCAGATAATGATATGATGAATAAAAATAAAAAATAAAAAAGTATATATATCCTGGATAGTATCATATGCTAATATTTGCATAAATGGTGTATGTTAGATCCATTTACATAAATAGTTTGGATAACCTGTGAGTATTACTATCATTAGGTCTATTAATAATGTATCTTGTGGCAATTTTAATGGAGCCTGTTTACAATCAGTAGACCTCACATTGTAGCTCTTATTACTCTTCTTTCAAAGCAGCTTTAAGTGTCTCTTTACCCTTAAAACAGGACCCAACTTACACAATAAGTTTCAAAACACTTTTCAAAATATTATTAGAAGCTCCCCCTCAATGGCTGATGTATAGAATTGGAAAATGTAGCAACTTCCCATAGGTTTTAGGTAAATAATAAATAACATGGTTTCTGGGAAGCCTTTGTGAACCAACTGAACTGGGAGCCTCCCCTGAGAACTTAGTACTACCATGCCCAGCCAAGATTATGCTGCCAGGAGTATATCACAGTCAGGTGTGGGCTGGCCTCTCATTAAGCTTGGCTAAGGTTAAGGTTACGGTTCTTAGTCAGACTGCTTGTTTTACCCTTAGCTTTACCCCAAAGTCATCAATTCCTTGTTATTCCATGTTTGCATAATGAATGAAATACCGTTCAGTACTAATAAACTTGAGAATGTGAAACAGAATTTCACAGGGAACATGCATTCTTGTGGATATTATATCTTAGCATCCAAAAGGACTACAGATTGGTCTTCCTGAGAGAACCCGGAAGAAAGGGGTTTGATACAGAAATTAGTCATCATATTAAGGAGCTGGGACAGAGTTTTTCTGTGTGGGAATGTGTGAGAACATGTGTATATTTGTGAGAGACAAACAGAGACAGAGGGCAATACAGGGGCTTTATACTTATGTAAGTTTCTGTTTCTGGATAGAAAGACAATGGCAAATCATGAATAGTGAGTAGATATTGATCTCATCTCTTACGTCTTCCAAGTAAGATATCACAGTCTTTCTATGATGCATATATTATATTACTCTTCAACTGACCCCATTCATTTTGACAACTGCTAATAATTGGTAGGACACTTGACTATCAATTGTCCTTTATTTATGAAGCTACCCAGTATTGGTGGACAGCTAGAAACCTAAACTAGATTTTCTTTTGGGAGAAGCTTCTATTTTTCTCTATTATATTTAGATAAATGTGGAAATTTTTCTATTACACCTTTTACCTTTTCAATATTCTTAGTTACTTGTTTTAAAATAATTAATGGGGAGTACCCTCTGAACACTTGGTATTGCCAAGTGCAGAAAGAGTCACATAAAAGGAGAAGCCAAAGAAAATCTGGTTCCTGCAAAGTAGGAAAGGAGATATATATGAAATAATTAGAGAACAAAACCAAGTACAATTCATCCTTGACTTATACGGCAGGGAATTTTAGAGACTTATGCTGGAGGAAGTTGATAATTGTACAGTACAGACTATGCATGTAGGAGGGAGTAGGGGAATATTACAGTATAGGTTCAATGAGGTGTCATTTAGTCCCAAATTGACTGCAGTGTTAATAATAGTTCCTTGCATCTCTATAGTGTTTTTTTTTTAGAGCTTTTAAAAGCTTTCTTGCACATCATTCTCCCTAATTCTTTTAACCAAACTATAAAGTAGGTACAATGGGAGCTTTTTTTTTATTTTAGAGATGAAGACATTGATTCTCAAGACAGTTTGGTGATCTCTATGAGACATATGAGTGATCAGGGGATAGAACTAGGATAACCACAACAAAAGTCCTCTCATTAAGCCAGGTCTTGTTGATTCTTGCTACTGTTCTACATAATCCATATACAAGTGACCAGTCCTCTCTGACAGGTTCACATTATTCTGACTCTAGGAAGAGATTAGCTTTGGTGATTTACATCCAAATATGGAGTTTGCTTTATGAGTTCAGTTAAGTTGCTTATTGCGTTAAATAATTCTGTAGTAGTAGAAACATGTTCCTTCTGAGAATCACATGATATTTAACTATTCTATGCTACAGTCCATTAGTAAAAACCTAAAGAAAAGGAAGTAAAAAAAATTAAAGAGCACAACAATGGTAATAAATAAAAATTGCATGGAAAACATGATTATATATACACACAGTTGAAGAAAGGTGGTATCTTTTTCTCCCTCTATAAATGCTATTCTGCTCCTTGCTCTCAGTTGAATGCCTTCTTTTTAAAGGTTTTAGAATAATTTCTGTGGCTTTCTCCTGACTTGAAGAATACAGTTGGCGGCACTTGCTGGAACACCTGCTCAGAGCACATCCAGGTTCTAAGAGCCACTCTGCTGGCAAGTGACTTCAGACTGTGTTTCTCAGTGGGAGGTTTCCTGCTGAGGACTCTTCGAAAAATCTCTGACATTCAAGTGCAGGGCACTTGTTCCTTGATGATGTCATTGTTTTCTGTTTTAGTAACATCATCCTCCGTTAGTATTTCATACAGCCAAGTAAGGACTCATATCCCCTGCTCGTATTTTCAACTCAACCCAACTGAGGCAGCTTCAAGTCATTCCCAAGACTCTGAAACTGCTTAGGAAGAAAAGACAAAAGAACGTATGGACATTTTATTTCTACTGCACCTTTTAAGGGAAAAAAAATTATTTTTTTCAATAGGTAATAGTTTAAATAGTACTCAGAAGTTTGGACTTCACATCTTTTTCTGAAAACACTCAGTGGCTTCCCACCCTGCCTCAGTGCAGGCTGTAGTCCGTCTCTCGTTTGCTGAGTGCTCACAGACTCTGTCCTGCATATTGGGCGTTTGTGGTCTTCACATGTCACTTTTCCTTGTCCTTTTATTCTGAAGCTGTTATTATGGAACCTTCTTAGTCGCCAATCAACACAAAACTTTGTTCTCTTTATTTCAAAGCCCTTTATGAAAACATTGTGAAAAATAACTCCTGTCTCCCCAGATACTGACATTTCTAACCTCAGTGGCAAGTGCCAGACACTCAACTGAGTCACATATAAACATTACCACATGTATGACAATCTCATGAAATAGACGTCATGTGACCACATTGTAGGTGAGGAATCTGAAGGTTAGAGAATCACTTATCCATGGTTGCCCAGCCAACAAGGGGCAGAAACAGGCATTAAAAGCCAGATTTCTCTAGAGCCAAAATTGTGCTCCTCACGTTTCATTTGGAAATCCTGCCCCATCATGAAAGCACATTTTTTAAATGCTCCTCAGATGAGCCCAGACAAGTGAGGACCTACTTATCATAGTCACTTAAGGACCTAGGTTGATAGAGGCTCCTTTACAACATGTGATTTTTCTAGAGCCAAGCAGGATGAGGGAGGTGGCCACATGTACACCACCTCTGACAGCTTCGGCCTAAATTGGCTCAGGTGCCTTTATTGTGCAGGAAGAAGCAGGTCCGTGGATACTCCTTTCTTCATTGCATTGTAATCTGACATCTGTGTGGAAAGGAGAGCTGGAATATTTGTAAAAATACAAAAATACCTCATGATACTTAACATACTTTGTGTAAATGTTTTATCAAAATAGAACTTGTTTCTGAAACTCTAGTAATCGTTACCTGAGAAGTTGTCTTATTTTAGTCAATAAGTTCCTAAAGTTTACTTGATTTAGAAAAACTTCTCAAACTACCTAGAAAAGTTGAGGTTGGGTGATAATTTCTGTGTTAGTTGTGTTGGGTCCTACTTGTTGTATACACAACCTTAACAATTTCCTCCTTTGAATAATGGAAATCCTAGGACTTAACTTGTAGCTAGAAGATGAGAACAAAATCACCTAAGAAATATGAAAGGGGTGAATGTGGGGTCTGGTGCATACTAGTCAGATGGTAAATATCAACTCTATTTCCACTCTTCTTTTCTGTCATATCTTGAATTCTGATTTGATGATTTCTATTAGGAACAACTGATCTTCTCTGATCTTTACTTTCTAAAGTCTTTTCTAGTTCCAACATTATCATGAGTTTTAAAAAATTTACATCACTGAAGAAAATTAGCTACATGGTGATCTTTATTGAAGTCCTTCAACTATAATAATTCTTAATAGAAGTGAAAACATAACATTATAAAATAGAGGCTCTAATCTGGGTCTCCTATTTACTGACTCGTCACCTCTTCTTGGACAAGCAATTGAGCTCCACAAACAGCACAGTTTTCCCATCCCATGAGGCATGAAGTAGAAAAAAGTTTCAATACCAGTTGTAAAAAGTCAATTAACTGTCTTCAATTTCTGGGAAATAAAGTGTGAAATTAATGCTTGAGCATGAAGTTGAGCAGCCAAATGCTGCTGGATTTTACTCACACACACACAAGGGGAGACATCTTCATTCAGGATCTTCATATTTCACTTTTGTTCAAAAGTTTCCATGTCCTCCACATCCAGAAAAACAGGGTAAAACATACAATCAGGTGATAAAAATTGTACTGCATGTAGAAGTGTACCTCCACAGACCTGCTATTCACACAGCCTATTGATTAAAAAATGTGAGTCCTGCTAATTACATTTAGTAGCTTCCTAGGTGGTTATTATTAGAAAATTATTCTTTTACAATAGAAGGTTCAGGACTTGGTGGTTAGACACCTCAATTAGATCTAACCTAGATCTAAAACTCTAAAAATGGAATAGTCTGCATGTGTTAAACAATCAGTGAAGTGACCACTGACCTGACCGTTGCTTGTATAACACCTATCAAAATACTTACAATAATCAGAGGAGATGGTCTGATTGAGAATATAAGGAGATACATGCAGATAAAACCCTAATTATGTATTTTTCAAGTGACAGGAAATTTTAGATAATATATTTTCAAGTGACAGGAAAATGAGTGATTCCAATATAAGCTTCTACTGTACAGAGGAACAGGGCATTTGGGGGGTTGGAACAGCCCAAGAAGTTAGTGATATCTGAACCAGGGTTTCACAGTGTGGATGCTGGAGAGAAAGTTGAGATATTGGCTTAAGAATGATGTCAGAAACCATAAGAGATCCAGTCGTTTTTCCTTCACACAACATTCGGTAAGACTTCTTTTGTTTTGAGCTCCTCTATGACAAATTGAAAATATTTTTAGGAGTTACTTTTACTAGTAATTTCATGGGAGGAGCGAGATAGAACTGACACAAAAGTCTGGAAATGGGTTGTCAGTGGCAAAGGTTTCTGACTTCAGGTTCCACTAACACCTAATGGTGTCCTCCGTGAGCTCTGACACTCAGTGATCCCGTCGTCGGCAGCTCCCTCTGTACTAAGGGACAGAGCCAAGTACGCGGGAGTTGGTTCCTATTCCAGGATGACACAATCCTGAGTTTTTCCTCAAAGTTGTTTCTGGCTGTGGCTCAGGGTGTGGGTCATGTTTTCTGCCTCTGGTCTCCTCAGGTTCTCTCTCACCAATATAGTCCACCCCTCATCCCAGGACGTGGCTTGTTGACTGGCCTCTTAGTGACTCTCCATCTGAATGTCTTGGATATGCTTTTCAGGAGGTTGTTTTATTTGATGTATTCCCCTCAGCATGTCCTTAAGTGTAGGTACCCCCTTCACCATAGCTTCTAAGCCTTCATTTTGTCCTTTTATCTCCTTTTAGGAAATAGGTTGTTGTTTTTCTAACTCATGCAAATTGCTGTTCCTTAAGGGCATTTATAGCACCTGATACTGAGTCTGTGCCTAATCAATATTTGTTGAATAATTAATAAGAAAAAAAATTGACTGAAATGTCTTGACTCCAGGAGTGATCCAGACTTCTGCCTTACAAGTAACCAGTCTTGCTCCTTGCCCAGATTTTGTTTTGATGAGGTATTATTCAGATTCTTCCCATGGGAGCTTTTCTGTTCAGAATATTGTCACTACCATCTCCAGTTTACCAAAAATACATGTAAAATATAGGAAATACAGCAAAAGCAATTTGCACAAGGGAGAGAAGATAAATAGCACAGTAAATAAATCCTTGCCAATCTCCCAAACTAAACTGCAATGGTAGATGCAGATCTACAGAGTACAGAAACCCTTCCCACACCCCTGCTAAAGGAGATAACAGTTTTCCCAACTGCAGCTTAGTACTCAGTAAATTCAGACCCACCAATTTTAAACTTCTAGGGCTAGGGACAAGAGGTCTATCACCTTTGTCTGCTGCCTTACTTAGCTGTGCATTGCAAAGGATAAAGAACAAAATATATGACATAAGGAAAAAAAAGCCATGCAGAATGAAGATTACTATTATGCAATACATTATTATGCATTATTTCTAAAATTCATCTTCAGTAGGCAAGCTGGGGAGGAGGCAGATACTTTCAGTGCAACTCCCAAATGCTCTTCCACCTTCAACAGCCTCCGCTTTATCTTCAGTCACCAAGAAAACAGGCTGATCAAGGCTGGATGGGTTAGTGGCTATGCTACTGCCTCTGTTCCCACTTGGTGTAATTAATGCACTGGTACCACACAATAATGGAAAATGCATACAAACATACAGTGGAAAGTACAATCATTCCTAAAGACTCAAATCTATACATAGTTGTTTAATATAGTCTGATCTATTTCATAGCATTTTTCTGTATTTTTTTTTTCTTTTGAATAACAACAAATATTTTAGGAAACCCAAATACTCAAAAATCAAAATTTCCAAACAGCTATTCACTCATATCTGGGTACAAGAAGATACTATAGTGTAAAAAATACAATTCTCTTGTACTTATTAGAAAATGAAAAAAGGAATTATGTGATATCCAGGATATGAGAGATTCCCAGAGAGATGTCCATGCCCTTAATGAGAAATCACAGAGTAGGCTGCCATCAGTTGCCTGGACGCCTGGGCTTATCAGCAGGTCTCAGAGTTTAGGCCTCTGAGATATTGAGTGAAGATTATAAGCCAGATGGGCCACAAATTCTGTCAAGCCTTCTTGGCAGCTGCTCTCATTACAAAAGCCAGCCAGCCTTTTCCAAAAATAAGAATGTGAAGCAAATTGGGCTTATAGACCCTTATAATGCAATTGCACGCAGAGATAGGGGCCTGAGCGGGCAGGCAGAAATATTATTGATGGCTGGTGAAAACAGGGAATAAGATGTTATTAAGGCAACTCAGAGATAGATATCGATAGCTAATATAAAGCCTTTATTGGTTTACAGGCTCTAGGAAAAAGGGTTCACAGCTTCGACCCTTTACTTTGCTTTTAATTTCACTGGAGGTGCAAAGTTTATGAATAAAACATATCTTCACTCATGATTCTTATATTAGTCACTACTTTCTCTGTCCCTTGTTCACCAGAAGTAAGCAATGTACACTAACAACTTGAACCTTAAAGTAAAAACACCTTTTACTGAGGAAGAGAATTCTGTGTGTGTGTGTTGGAATGAGAGGAGACCATTTTCTAGAAAGACTGAAATTCAAAGAATATAATAAATTGTGCCTAAAAGAAAATTTCCAGAACAAAGCACCAAGGTATAACACAACATCCAAAATAGCCTATGTGATAAAAGAGATAGTAACTTGCATGACACAATAACTCAAGTTCGGAGGGACAGGTAGAATAACCAAGGGTCCATTGAGTACACACATAATGCTTAAAGGAAATATGGCTCTGAAATGATACTGACTTCAGAACTGGGGATCAGATAGAAGAATGATTATGTTCCTCACACTACATGCATTATAAGTGGGACCTATCCTCAGTTCCCATCTGCCAGACATCAGCATGATAGTGACAGTTTTTCTCAGTTTCTTGCACTCTAGTAGAAAATAAAGTAATAACTAAACTGCACACATAAAACTGACTGAGCTAATCAACCACACATTTAGTGGGCTATTATGCAATCACTACATTTTATTCCAAAGTATTTATAAAATCAAGGGTGATGGAGCCCAGTTTGTATTACAATTCGTTTAGAAATAGAACTTAATTTACACCACTCCTTTCTTCCCTCGCCTCCTCTACCTGCCAAGAAAGGTGGAAAGCACAGAGATGGTGTACTTTGCCTATGTCTTGAACAGACTTAACTCATTGGCTCAAAATTTATGTAATCTGAAAGGGCATTTTTGCCTGGTGTATGCATCTCATTGGGTCACAAATATGTATTCTTTCAACTAAAATGTCACTTTCTCATTTTATAGACCATCCAGCAAATAATAGGTACACTGCAGTGGTATCACTGAAGACCCGTTCTTCACATACTTTTAAGTTTAAATCCTTACCATTTGTGTACTTATGAGCACTTGCCTAATAGATCACATACCAACTCCAAGAGCATCTGTATTAAATTACCTGAAGAAAAATGAGAAATTTAAGAAATTACTTAGGTAATAATGAACACTGGATTGGCTGAACTAACAGAACAGAAACATATATATATATATATATATATATATATTTAAACTTTTTATAAGTCATTAGACTCATGTAAGCAGAAATTTGGGATATTTAGATGATTCATTGCTCTTCAAAGAATATTCCCATAATATCGGGTTGTTGTGGTAATTGGGTCCACACTTCTGGACCACTTAGAAACTTTGGGTTCTCTGACTGTATAGTAATGGTCATTAAAGTTGTAAGAAAACAGTCCAATGTGCATGCAAATGTGGAATTTAAAGTCAAACTCACATCAATAGTAATTTCATTTATACCTCTGTGACTGAAAATCAAATAATTCCTAGAAATAGTTACCCAATATTGTTCGTAATCATTTTGTGTATTTTAATCTAACCCTCTTGAGGGGCTGAACTCATCGAAGAGAAATTATGGCTTTAAATTTTAATTTAATTTTTTTTGTCTTTTTATTCTAAAACAGAAAATGTTGTTGGAACATTTGTTCATTTCATATATATTTCCTTAATGGAAACCCCTGCATGAAAGATATTTTCAGATATTGGCCTTCAATCTATTTTGTGTCATCTGGTGTTGGAAGGGATTTGCAATCTTTTCACGTCTATATACTGGTTCTGCTGACCTGGACTCAGTCTTTAGTAAAACAAATCCACACAAAAAAATTGTGACTCATTATCTTTTATAAGGAGACAGGGTGGTAGTGGTAGGAAGGGAGGGAATCAAATTAAAAAAAATAGACCACATGTACTACAAGAAAGTAGTTAAACCTTTTTTTCTCTGAAATACAGACTTAAGAGTGGCAAAAAATTATAATCAAAATCTCCATGTCATAACTTGCAAACCTATAGAGAAGGAACTTTTGTTCTGACAGATGCTTTACTTTGACTCCTACAGGCCCCAGAGACACTAAAATGATGCCTCTTCTATGGCCTAATTTCTACATCTTATACTGTCCATGTCCACAGGGCCATTAAGGTGCATAGGATTTTTTTTAGTGTCTTACTGCTGTAAGCTGTCAGGTCTCCTTAGCTTCAGCCCTCATGTTGCCTGTGAATTGGCAACCGGAGCTCAGAGGTTCACAGCAGACAGATTACTGAAGGAGTGAGTATGAGAGAAGAAAAAGGAGACATCCTTTTATGCTGCCAGTACTTGCTGATATTGCAGAATAGCTTAATCACACTGAAGTCTAATCACATATCCTAGGACAGTATCATTCCTTTCTAACATTTTTCATTTTTTCCACAGATGGGCAAAGGCTAGAACAAGCTTCAGTGAGTAAGGAAAGGAACTAACGTGTCTTGATCAAACACTATAAATTAGACAATATTCTAGGTATTATTTATATGTAATTGCTTAATAGCTGTAAACTGAATTTCTTATCTTAAACCATATATCTAAACATTTCTTTGCAAATTGAGTATTAGAGTTTTCTCACAATGCTTGAAGCCTCCATTGTTCTTGCTCAAATATATCCTTGAATTTGAATAAGGAGATGGGATGTTCTCTTGACTTATTACTATTATTTTAAACTGAATAAAAATCCTTTTTCACATATGAATAAAATGGAACATAACTTTTTCAGTGATGTAAATAAGAGCCTATGAACATAAATAAAAGGGTTTGAAGGGCAAGGACCTCAACATAATAAAGACCATATATGACAGACCCACAGCCAACATCATACTTAACAGCAAGAAACTGAAAACTTTTCCTTTAAGATTAGGAACAAGACAAGGATGCCCACTCTCTCCACTTTTATTCAACATAGTTCTGGAGATATTAGCTATGGCAATTAAATAACACAAAGAAATAAAAGGCATCCAGATTGGCAAGGAAGAAGTTAAACTGTCCCTGTTTGCAGATGACATGGTATTGTACATAAAAACCCTAAAGAAACCACTCCAAAACTACTAGATCTCATATCTGAATTCAACAAAGTTGCAGGATACAAAATTACTACACAGAAATCTGTTGCATTCCTATACACTAATGATAAACTAGCAGAAAGAGAAATCAGGAAAACAATTCCATTCACAACTGCATCAAAAAGAATAAAATACTTAGGAATAAACCTAATCAAGGAAGTGAAAGACCTTACTCTGAAAACTACAAGACACTCATGAGAGAAATTAAAGAAGATACCAATAAATGGAAACACATCCCATGCTCATTGATAGGAAGAATTAATATTGTCAAAATGGCCATCCTGCCTATAGCAATCTACAGATTCAATGCAATTCCTAACAAAATACCAACAGCATTCTTCAACGAACTAGAGAAAATCATTCTAAAATTCATATGGAACCACAAAAGACCCCAAATAGCCGAAGAAATTCTGAGAAGGAAGAATAAAGCTTGGGGCATTATGCTCCCCAACTTCAAGCTGTACTACAAAGCCACAGTAATCAAGACAATTTGGTACTGGCACAGGAGCAGACCCGTAACCCAATAGAACAGACTAGAGAGCCTAGATATAAACCCGAGCATATACGGTCTATTAATATACAATAAAGAAGCCATGGATATACAATGGGGAAATCAACATCTGGTGTTGGCAAAGCTGCACAGCTACATGCAAGAGAATGAAACTGGATTATTGTCTAAACCCACACACAAAAGTAAACTCAAAATGGATCAAAGACCTGAATGTAAGTCATGAAACCATAAAACTCTTAGAAGAAAACATAGGAAAAAAATCTCTTGAATATAAACATGAGCAACTTTTTCCTGAACGCATCTCCTTGGGCAAGGGAACCAAAATAAAAAATGAACAAATGAGGTTACATCATCCTAAAAAGCTTCTGTTCAGCAAAGGACACCATCAACAGAAGAAAAAGGCATCCTACAGTATGGGAGAATATATTTGTAAACAACATATCTGACAAGGGTTTAACATCCAAAATATATAAAGAACTCACATGCCTTAACACCAAAAAAACAAATAACCCTATTAAAAAATGGGTGGAGGATAGGAACAGACACTTCTCCAAAGAAGAAATTCAGATGGCCAACAGGCACATAAAAAGATGCTCCACATTGCTAATTATCAGGGAAATGAAAATTAAAACCACAATGAGATATCACCTCACTCTAGTTAGGATGGCCAATATAGAAAAGACTAGAAACAACAACTGCTGGTGAGGATGCAGAGAAAGGGGAACCCTCCTACACTGCTGGTGGTAATGTAAACTATTTGAACCATTGTTGAAAGCAATATGGAGGGTCCTCAAAAAACTAAAAATAGAAATACCATTTGACCTGGGAACTCCATTCCTAGGAATTTTCCCAAAGTAAACAACTTCTCAGATTCAAAAATATATATGCACCCCTGTGTTTATTGCAGCACTATTTACAATAGCCAAGATATGGAAGCAACCTAAGTGTCCATCAGCAGATGAATGGATAAAGAAGATGTGGTACACATACACAATGGAATACTATTCAGCCACAAGAAAGAAACAAATTTTACCATTTGCAACAACATGGTTAGAGCTCGAGGGTATTTTGCTCAGTGAAATAAGTCAGGCAGAGAAAGACAAATATCAAATGATTTCTCTGATTTGTGGAGTATAGCAACAAAGCAAAACTGAAGGAACAAAAAAGCAACAGTCTCACAGACTTCAAGAAGGGACTAGTGGTTACCAAATGGGAGGGGTGGGGAAGGATGGGGTGGGGGTGGCTTGTGAGGAGGGAGGGAGAAGGGATTTGTGGGGTATCATGAATGGTGCACATGGTGTGTATGGGGTCATGAGGAAAACAGTGTAGCTCAGAGAAAGCAAATAGGGACTCTGTGGCATCTTACTACACTGATGGACAGTGACTGCATTGGGGTATGGGGAGGAGGGACTCGATAATAAGGGTGAATGTAATAACCACATTGTTTTTCTTGTGAAACCTTCATAAGAGTGTATATCAATGATACCTTAATAAAAAAATGGTTTAAATAAAAGTGTATGAGAGAAATAGACATTCTAAGTTACTTCAGACTGACAATAATATTTTTAAAAGGCAAAAAAAGTCTTCTAAAATACCCTAATATATCTCATTAGTTACCGCAAATTGGATGAGGAGATCAAGTACATCTCTCTATGCTGTGAGATAGAGATAAATAATAGAGAACGTAGGTTTACCTATGAATATTGACCCAGAGCAGGGCTTTCTATTTCCAAAAATACTTTATTTAGAACTCTAGCTTTATTTTGGTGGAGTAAAACTATATCTACTCCCTCCCCATGCCTCCCCAAACCAAATGAAAACCACTGGAAAAATGAAAGTCTTCATGACTCTAGGAGTGATCTGCAAATCCAAGTCAGTAGAGAAGAAATGGCTACCATAATTTTAGTGCTGCCTGGAATGGGATGAGGAAGATATTATGAGAGGGTACCTATGACTATATCATAGAGAGAGCTGAAGAGCAGAGCATTGGCTCCATAAATGGAACAATGAAGTAACAGGAAGAATAACTCTACCTTTGAAAAAAGAGGTTTTGGAATACATAGGCTGACTGCTGAAGCTTCTTGTGGCCCCACCTCGTGCTAGGGAATAGCTGAGAAAGACACAGTGTACAGGTAGGGTATTTTTGAAAACTATGGCTGCTTTACAACAGGGTGTGAGAGAGAACTGTGAAGACCCTCCTAGCTGGCATACTTTGTCATTGAGGAAAAATGGTAAACCAACTCTGTCCTTCTGCCTATCAGTCTAGGGGTTTTAATGTCTTTCCAGTCTTCTCATATATATACTCAGCCAGACACATGTGCCCAGAGAGAACTAAGTCAGGAACTCACTATTACTTCTGAGGACAACTGACCCAAGAAGAGTGATCTTCATACCAATATTTGTAATACTTGCATGATTTCTACGACTATAAAGAAAGACAGGAATCTAAGCCATTGAAAACTGATAAGAATAAGGATTTAAAATTTTCCACAGAGTAGATAAATTTGTGAAGAAATATTTTAAACAAATCCAGAGATTTTAACCAGACAAATGCCCTCTGTGAAACAAACTCACAAAGAAGATATGCACAGTTTTAAGGAAGAAACATTAAGGAACAGAAATAGATTTAGTAACAGAAAGATACAGAAAATATAGAAGGAAGGACATATTAAAAACTACAATACAGGAGAATTACCACTATTAAAAACATAACCAGGGACATGAAAATATGCCTAAAAACAGGATTAAAATAAAATTAAAAAATGAAATTTAAAGAAATGGTGATATAAAGTAATATATGAAAATAGGCAATGATAAAATAAGCATAACTGATGTCTTAGTAGAACCAATGAATAAGGGAAAAAAGATTTAATTCAAGAAAATTTTTAGAAGAAAAGTAAAAACTAAAATACACAAGCTGAAAAAGAAAATTATTTGCAGGAAAACCAGTATATATATAGCACTGGAGATACATCATGGTAATATTACTATACTTCACAGATAAAGAAAGAACCCTAAAACCATATAAGCAAAAAAAATTTTTAAGTCAACTCCCGTATAAAGGCAGAAATAGGAGACTGGATTCAAACCTCCCCATAGACACATTCAAAGTTAGAGACAGTGTTGTTTATATTTTCTGTTCAGAAAATGCATTGTTTATATTTTCTTTTTAGCCAAAGCTCTCATATAGGTTCAAAGTCAGTTAATATATATTTTCAAACTATAAAGAGTTTAGTCAATTAAGTCTTATTAAAGAACAACTAAAAAATAATGCTTATGCAATCAAGAAGCAAATGGAGAAACAAGTAAAAAAGGATAGATGACGAGCACAGAATCCATTTAAAAGTCACGGGAACACTGCGACAACTGTGAAGACAATGAGCATCTGATTCAGGATCCCTCACTTGCACATACACTTTGCAAGTCAGGTACATGTATTTCGAGGTTAGGACTTCCTAATATTGTGTTCACATGGGGCTAGATTTAAAAATTTGCAAAGAGCCAGTAACAGAACTAGGGGTGAGGATTTAATAATATGGGTAACTGTTAAACCACTGTGTTGTATATTTGAAAATGTAAGATTATATATCCACGATATTTCAGTAAAAAAAAAAAGACATTTTAACCATTGTATGTTAGGACTCCCATCTCTACTTCAATTTCTCTTTATAGTACATTTCCCCCTCTATTGGAAAGCCACAGGCATTTTGGGGAACTGACTAAGGGGAAATTGACTTGGGAATTTTTTTTTGAGTTGGAGTTTAAAGTGATATATTCATGTAACTCACTATCATTTCCATAAACTATGGTAGAACTGTTTAATTCCACTACTCAGTGTAGCCAGTGTCAAGTTACAGTGTTGTAAAGCTAAAAGTCTTTTGTCCTTTAGCTTAATGTAAATGCTTAAGCATCAGAATTGTGTGAGTAGCAAAAGAGAATAAGGTTTGAAAAGGATGGAGCTAGACCTAGTTCCTGAAAGATATTTTCAACTGTGAAATATTTTATCATCATCACCTAGTCAAAATTGCATGTTTTCTTGTATTCATACAGCATATACAATTATAAATGTGTTGCATTCACTTTTAACAATTTTGATGGAAATCATGTGAAATAGAAATTATGTGCTTGTAGAGCATTAGTCTGTATCAATATCAACGTTAAAATCAGTACACCCATTTGTGTGGGAAATCATACCTTAGATTGTGTCTTAGTGTACACACTGACATATCCAGCCCCGATGTCTGAGAGCTCCAGGTGAAATTGAATGGAAAACGGCCACCGGCGCAGCAAATAAAACATAAACTACACACAGATTAATAAGTGATTTCATTATTTAGAGTGTTTAATTATGATGGAAGAAAATGTAAGTGCTCTGAAATGATATACCTTGTTATGAAAGATATCCTTCCTAATAAAGGTTATCCTAAGTTTTATAAGTATAATATAAACATGCATGTCATTACCAAAAACACATTATGAAGCCACAACAAATTGTTCTAGCTTTAAAAGAAGCAATTGACCATTTTAGATATGAATTATAGTTTTTGTTATTATACAAAATGTTATAAAATTACTATCACACAAAAAAGGTAATCAAAGAGTATGTAACAAAAAATAGAAGAAAAAATGTGTTATAAAGATGCGTCTGATTGCTTGTTCTATATATATGTGTATATTTCCTGGATTTGAGGAAGCTTGTATTTATTTGCTTCTTGACATTTCTAATTTGTTGTGAGTTCTCAGTCAAAAGAAATTATATATTTTTAATCTACTTTTTCAAGTACTGTTTTAATTAAAGAGAGTCAAATTTTTCAATCTCTGGGACCCATCAAACCCAGAAAAACAAAATCTTACATAATAGAAGGCATGATAATACGGAATAAAAGCATAACTAATGAAGAGAGAGAAGGTATGAAATAGTCAGACTCTGTAAAGTTGGTTCTTTGTAGGTCAATAGACATTTAAACCTTATAACTATACAATAAGGGTATATTATTGAAAGTTACAAATATTGCAACTAAAATATCTAAAAATATATAGAGAATATTAGAGAAAGGAAGGAAAAAAGAGCTGTAAAGATGAAAAACAGTGGTTCTTCTCTTCTATTTTATGGTACAGGGTCTCAATAGTTACTGGTAAAGTTAATAAAGAAAGACAGAGGCATAAGAATATTTTCTAAAGACATCCTTTTTAAAAACTTAAAATTATTTTCATATAAATTCATGGAATTTGATGTACTTTATAGCAATACTAATATTGGAGGGGAGAAGGAAGAATGTGGGAATAAGTGGAAATTAGTAATTCATCACCATTTGTGTTGGGGTGCTTATAAAACACTCCTTGAGGAACAAAATATTAGTTATTTCAGTTAAAGATATTACAAATGAAAGAAATAAAACACTGAAAATATACAAATATCTACCAGAGAAAAAAAACATACTGTGTAGTGATGTTTATGTATTAAGAAACACAGAAAACTGAAGGTGTACTAAAATTTTTAATTTTAATGGCAATCCATCGAAATCCTTTAGAAACAAGATAATGATTCAATTTATTTAATTTAATAGTAAAAATGCAAGTTTTCACAATGGAAGGTAAGCCTTTCCAATTTTATATGTCAGATCTGACAAAATAATCCCTGATTAGTAAATACCACATCTTGCAAACCCCTTTATAAACTCGACTTTTAGAAATCTCCCCAAATTAGTACATTATGCACATATTTTGTGTGTGCATAAAAAATAAATATTTTCTCGAAGAAAAATGCTTTTCGTAGCTGGCCTTTTCAGAGCAATAATTATTGGATTCTGTTTAAACTTATAAAATAAATAGACAATTGCAACCATTTGGAAATCTATTAAGTAAAGCAGAATGGACCCTCACCATGCTTGGAGAGTTGGTTCTAGGGCTGACTAGACGGCCGTTCTGGAACCAGTGTTAGCCCCTGGCAACAACTAGACAGTCGTGTGATTAAATTTGGGTATAGAGAGAAGTGGAAGGATAAATAGATCTGAGCCCCCCAATATGAGCCTACATGATGACTATCCTATCCTTTGCACTTTGAAAAATCCACATCAAAGTCAATGCAAACAGACAGAAACATTCACCTTCAAAACTCTTGGACTAAATCGCAATCTGCAGGGCGATGTGTGGGAGCAGTCGTCTATTTATTTCCAATTACCTGAGAATAGCAAGAAAAATTTGTTCCCAATATTCTTGCACCCCAGCTGGTCGTCAGCTTTCTGGGATGTGACATTGAGGGTCATTAATGACAAAAGCAATTGTTTTCTAGGAGAACTGACTGAATGGTTCATCGTGCTGGCTGCTATTGGCTCAGCTGCTACTTGCTCTGGTTGTACTTCAATTTCTCTTTTCATTTTAGATTTCGGTCTCCCTTTTTTCCATTATACTGAGTAATATATGACTCTGAATGATGTGTGTAATGGGAAACTGATGTTATGTGTGTACTTTATTGACACAGCTGCCAAAAAAAAGTCTTAGCTTACATCTCTAAGTGGTACAATTTATTGTTCACTATCCCTCACTCACCCACATATAATAGTAAATGAGAGAAGAGGTTGAAGAATTGTAATTTCAACTTTTCCCCCAAACACTTAAAAATGTCAAACTCTCAAATGTTAAACTTAAAGTAGGTTGTTCCTTCTCCTAGAATTTCAGGTCCTGTGATATGCACTCTATTGAAATGTGACTGTCCACCAGCCTTGGGTTCCCCTGCTCACCCAATAAGAGGACTGCTGGGGACTCAGTCATCATCACACTACCCAACAGCCTGACACTGCCCTCTGAGAATAGTTTTACTCTCTTTATTAAGGAAGTGGAGTGATCCATCACTCCTTTCACTTAAAATAAAAACTTTTAAATATCCCAGAGTGGTCTGCTGTGATGGCAAAACTCTGGGAGACGAAATTCTTCAGTCTAATAGTAGAGGAAATTATCATTTTGCACTTTCCATTTATAGTTATGAATTGTGGCTGATGTGTATTAACCGATTAATGCCCATCAATAAGCCATGGCACAGGGTATATGAACTTCTGTTTCCCAATTAATTGTATTTTATATAAATAATTATTTGTTTATGTGCTTCTTTTGTGTGAGAATAGTCAACTAACTTATTTAATTAAATAAGTACACTGCAATGATAAAATAATGTTTGATAACAAAAGTGTTAAGTGCAAGCATTGTTTAATATTTTGCCAGAGATCAAAGAATTGAGTTTTTGTTTGTATCAGAAAAATGAGAGGGAAGGGTCTGCAAGTTTTTAATGAGGATAGGAACCATCAATAAAAGAAGAAAATTTTCATTTAGACTAAAATGCTAACCTGACCACTCTGTGAGCTGGTCATAGATGCTATATACCTTACCTAACATTGTGTATATGTTTAGAGTGGGGTTGGGTAATTTGTTTTGCATGCAAACACATCAACTTAGGAATGTGATTTTTGAAATGTTGGAATGAGAACACATTATTTTCATAAAAAGAAATTTAAGCAGAAAAATATGGGATAATAGGAATGAAAATATTATGCAACCTGTGATATATTACACATGCTTGTAATTGTTATTTGTAGTCTATTTGTTATTATAATTATTCATGAATAATGAAATTATCACTTTCCCCAAGATAGAAAATGTCCTACATTGGAGTATAACCTTTAAGGATGTGAGTACCTGGCTCCAGTGCAGTACATCAAGAAGAAATTAATTTGTTTCTAATGCAATGTGTGCTTCATTAAACAATTCTGGCTATTTTCCAGTGGTTTTTGTCTTAGGTAGATATAGATAAATTATTTTTTATTTGCTTTCCCAAAATTGTAACACACTTGAAATCACCAATGAACAATTAATATTGAAATTGGTCTCCTTCTATAAGTCACAATTACCTGAATGGAGAATCTATTTTTTCCAATATATAATCAAACCACTCATTCCTCTATATTAATAAATTTATGCAATGAATATTTAATATGTATTAATACTCTGTGCCAGGCACTCTTCTAACATTACTAATAATACAGCTGTGAACAAGTAAGCCGACCCAGTCTGTCTTCTCGACACATTGGGTCCGTGGAGAAACAATTAAATAATCAAATAAGTACTTAAATTCTTATCATTACAGTAATAGGTTGGTTGAGACAAGGCAAACTGGATATCTGGTAAAATTAGAGCAAGAGGGAGAGGATTGGTCAAAAAGGTTTTTCTGAAAAACAGAAATTTAAGAATAAGGAACAGTTATTCAGTTGAGACTGGAGGAAATAGGTGTGGAAGGCCTAAGGCAGACACACGCATGGAATGCTTAGCTTTAGCAAAGTACATGATTTACAATTCTGGATGGTGAAGGGCAGTCTACTTGGCAGCTTCTGTGAAAATATTATTTGTTCTTAAAGAGAGATAAGTAGGCAAAGATGTTCTCTTCTTCTCCTAGACTTGTACATGTTTGGATTTGGTGCCTGTATCTGGTAACATAATTAAGACGGTGGCATGGAAAGATGAAATGACAAGGGCTCTTGATATGATTATCCACCTGCTGAATTAACTAACTCTGGAGCTCCCAACCTTTAAGCTACTTGTTATAAGGGATAATACATTTACTTTTGTTTAAGCCATGCTGAGTTGCATTTCTTTTTGTTACATGTGCCATGAATTGTAAATCTAGTGAATGATATAATAAAATGCTATTGTTAATATGGTAATGCTGCAATAAAAATCACATGGTATAATGAGTGTACAAAGGAAGGTTAATTCTTTTCAGAATTGTGGCAAGAAGTTAAGATTTCAATATCAGTCTTAGAAGTCATGAGTTTGAAATCACTATAGCATATCTAGGTATAAATATTCTGTAAGTTATTTATTATTTAAATCTAGTTAAGAAAAGAGCTTTGGACCAGAGACACCAAAAACTGTGAGTTTTTGGTATGTAGTTTTTAGTAAAAGTCTTGATGTTGATGACATCTTTCAGATAGAGTAAGAAGATACAACAAAGTAAAAGGACACAAAGGAAAATGAGAAATGTCAACATGCAATAGATGGTCAGAAGAAGAGGAATCAAGTAGACTCGACTTCACCATCCAGAATTATAAATCATGTACTTTGTAAAAGAAGTAATTGGAAAAGAGCTTGGGATCACTGTGAATGACTCAGTGCAACACAGGGCTGAATATAGTATGGTGGGTTTGCCAAACGTAATTAGGTTTTGGGTTAGGCACTGTATTAGTCAGAAGAAGAAACCACAGGGAAATGGAAGGAAATAATTAGGAAGGAATTCTAACACAATACCAGGTGTAGGAAGGGATTCAAATAGGAAAAGTAATCAATGACACTGAATGTCTCAAAGTGCTTCACAAATATAAAAACAAACACTGGCTATTATACACGGTTATTGGGAATCTATACCAATTATGGACTGTGTTTGGCTACATATGACAGAAACCTGTTGCTCATGTGACATAATCTAGAAATAGGAAGTTTTGGGAGTCCTGTTGGAGCTTCACAACCTCATCATTGTCCCAGGCTTCTTCAATTTCTCTTTTCTCTGCATATAGTTTTTCATCTTGATGGTCATATTATGATCACATAATGACCGTTCCATCTCCAGACTCATATCTATTATCCAAGTAGGAAAGCAGAAGGAAAAGAAAATAACAAAGAAGAAAGTACAGCATATTTTTTATCAGGAAAACACATCTTCCTGGAAATCCTCTTTAGGGTGCCAATTATAGCTCCTGAACTACAAGAGAATGTACATAATATAGTTTATTATTATTATTATTATTAAGCTGTCTACATTATTATCCTAAACATACTCTTTATAACTTAGTAAAAAAGGAAGGAAATGAGTATTAGAAAGACAACTATCAGAAAGACATTTATGACCTGTGTGAGACTGGGATTGAGAGGGAGAGGTGATACAGTACAGAGGATAAGTACGGTGAGAGATTTAGGGAGGTAGTTGGTCTTAAGAAGAGTGCCATGTTCAAAGTGGAAGAGATTTACCTGTTTAACTGTTTTACTTCCCAGAAGCCAGAGAGACTCCAAGGCACTCCTCCTACATAATGGTGGCCATTTTCTTTACTTTGGAATTGTATGTTTAGGCAACAGAGCTGTCCCTGTGCCTAAGTAGCAGGGGAGAATTGAAAAGAAATGACAGAGCAAGGAGAGGGAAGGCTTCTTCATCACACGAGAATGAAAAATTTTCACTGAGGCAAGTGTATACTTGCAAAGGTATCTAGGATTGAGCAATACACCATCTAAGGCGACTGCTTCTTGTTGAAGGGACCTCAGTAGCAAAACAGGCTGAGGACTATCAGAGTCATACCATATATTTGCCTCCTCAACTCTTTGCAGTCAGATCCTGGCTCAAGATTGTACTAGACAGAGGGAAGAAAATGGGATGTAAATTGAGTTTAAGATTAAAGTTTTAAAATGGCTCCAGTTTTTATAGCTAGATCAACTGGAAAGTTATAGTTTCTGCCCAAGATGTCATTAAAGGACAGAAAGGGAGATTTAGCGGAACAGCTTTGAAACCAGTGGTTGGGGAAAAGACTCATATTTATATCATACTGCATAATTTAGAATTCATCAATAAACTGGTGATATATAACATTTGTAATATATATGTAGCAAAAATTAATGATAAATCATCTTGTTTATCTGAGTGTTTATTTTCTCACTCCTTCCACTAGATTATAAGCTCCATTAAAAACACAGCAAAAAATAAGTGAATTTTACAGTTATGCTACAATAAATCAGGCTAACAACTGTGGAATACCTTATGCAAATTTTCTCAATCCATCAATGATTATTATTAGATATCTAAATTTCCAAGAATCTCTGAATCCTATGTTGTCCCTTGACTCAATAATTCAACTTCTCATTTCCTCATTTATTCACTCAATAAGTATGTATTCAACATCATACACATTGCAGTATGGTAGGTAGTGTGGGGACTACAAATGTATTTAATAAACAGGCTTTTCCAAAGAATATAAAATCCAAGCTGGGCACACAAGATGGAAGTCACAAATTAGTTAAAAGAAGGTGTAAATTAGAGAATAAAGTTGTATTTAGAGGTGATGGTAGCTTTTTATAAGACCACAGGAGGGTCTGGCATGTGAATCTCAGGGAAGCAGTCTGTGAGGAGGCTGTGGGGAATTGTCTGCATTGGTTGGAGGAAGTGAGGATGTAAAAGAAATAAACTGTGACAATTAAAGAGATTTGAAGTCCTCTGCAAAGAAAATCACTGGGTCTAATGGGGAGAACCTAGAACGCAGTAGTGAGGAGTTCAACTCAACCTGGTAGGAAACTGTAATATCTTTCTAAAGGAAGACATAACACAACGGATCAGGGTAGGGTGAATAGGCAGAGACCAGCCTAAGTATGTTTAAGATTAAGGTTGGGTCTAGAAATTGGGTGAGTCTCAGAATTTGGTTGGAGTCACGCTGCAGAGACTGGAAGTATACAGAGGCAGAGTAATAGGCAGTTGTGTTCTTCTTTCTTCTCATCACTATTATAAGTCTAAATTCATAACCCTAGGTGTAATATTTGCAATGTGATTAACATGATTTTAGAATTGCATTGGGGCCAATAAATGGAGAACAGTCATTCTAATCCAAAATTCCTTAGCTAACTGGTTTGAACTGAGAAATTTAGAGAACTATGGAGAGCAGTTTTTCTCCCCATGGTATAATCTAGAAAACGTATTAGTATACTATTATCACATTTGATATAAACAGTAGAGTTTAGTATTTTTGAATCTAGATACTTATACAGTGTTGAGACTCAGCCACTGGAACTCCAGGATGTGAACAAACTGAATTTAAGTTATCTTCAGGTTTCTTTCATCCTTGAGAAAAACCCTATAACTTCTGATCAATATGCTGTGCAGAACCTGTCCCTGAAACTCCTGGATAATTTTTACTTCAGTTATAATTATAACATTTACTCATTTTTTGGTGTAATTACAGATGCTCACAGTAGCTCAACTTGAATATTTCAAAATCATTTGAATGTTAATTTAAAATACATTTCTTCTGTTTATTCTTCCTTTATTTTTAGCTACTACAGTTGCTGACTTTCTAAGAGGAACCAAAAGAAATGCCACTTTCCTCAAGCCTGACCTGACCCTTAACCACCAAATAATGAAGTCAAAGTCCATGTAGTCTTCACTATTCATTTGTTATTAATTACGGAGTGACATGTGCAAATATCTTATATTCTTTTTTAACTCTTTCATTAGGTTTAACTTAGTATATGCTTGTGAATTCAGTTAAGTTGTGAGTTCCTTGAGAGAAAGGGTGGTGAGTCATAAATTGTGGCAGCCATGAAGCAAAGTTGTTATTCCTTTTTAATAACTATTATGTCTGGATGCAATGAAATATGATCCCATTCTCTTGAATCATTTTTATTTTCTTTTTAGAGCCAAAAATGGGCTGACAATTTTCTTTCTGCAACTCAAATACCCTCACACAATCTGAATTGTCAATAAGCTCTCACTCCTTCTCCCACAAAATTGCATTCACTTATAGGTAGGTACCTTCCTGAATCCCTTCTCAGATCCTTTCATTCTCTTCCATCTTCTACATAGTCTGAAAGCAGAGAAACTGATTTTTGCAAATATATTAAGTAAGTGGTCATTTTTTCTAGGTAGTATAGTGACTTAGCCACTCAATCAAAGAAATAATAGAAATTTTAGAAAAATGCTTTTTTATTGGGACACTTAATGTTACAACAAAAAACTAATTTTTCAGGGAGCTGTCTACCTAACAACCTGGGCAGCCTAAAGTTTGGTGATCCCAGGAAACCTTTAATTAGGGTATTAATGCAAAACTCTTTGGACTGGTTTCGAGTTATTTTTTGACGTAATAACATTTTCTTTGCTCTGATTCACCTTCTGATGAGCAGAGAGGAGTACACAGTTTTAAAGAAATTCATGGTAAAGAAATCTGGGGAGTTAGGCCCAGACAAACAAGTACAGATTCTAGCTTATGTTAAAATATGTTTGGCTCAAAGTAGATCCATCTAGTAGGAAATGGTAGTCTGTAAGTGTATTGCTAGAAGAAAATTATCCTATACAGTTTATAAGAAAGCCATTTTATTTCTTACGACTATACAGATCTTATTTATACCAAGGCACAGGGAAGCGATTTAAACCATACTTGTTCTTTTTGTGATATATTTTGCTTGGATAGACCACAGGCTTACAGGCAGTCTCTTCTTAGGCTATACTAAACAGTGCTTGGTGATTGGCAAAATCTCTGACTCCTTATCTCTTTTAAAGAGCATCTTCCATTCTGTAACAATTTGCTGTTAATTTTTCAAACACTAATCTGCATTAGATGTCTCAAAATAAATTGTTGGACTCTGGTTAACTAGTTTTCTCTGAAAGCAGTCTGTGTTAAGAAGGGCACTCTTAACAACTCTGGAATATTTTGAAATGGTTGCTTTTCTCCTCCATCTGCCAAAAACATCAAGGGATTTCTCTTCAGTATTTACTATGGGAACTTGGTTGAGATCCTGGAGGTAAGCCTCACAATATTATGGGGATCTCACTATGACTGGATCTCCCTGAAGGTTTAACTCAGTTGTATCCACATTGAGCTTACAGGAATTCATCAGTTACAGCGTAGGTTTTCCTACTCTAGCACTGATTCCTAGGGTGAGTCTCCGCTACAGTTCGCGATGATGCCCTGTATTCAACTCTCCGTCTATCCAATCACTGGAACAGCAGTTTGCCCGGTGTCCTCCTCTCTCTTATGGATCCAAAGAGAGTTGTTGATTTTTCCATGTGCTCAGCTTTTTATTTGTTGTTAGGACAGAATGGCCACACTGAAGCTTCTTAAATGCAGACCCAGATACTGGAAGTCTTTCAAAATGTTATTTTTATTCTTTCAGCCATAGAAATGTTAGGATGAAACACAATATTGGGCAGGTGTTTAAGAGAGTTCGGTACACCTTATTATATAAAAGTTGATCATTAAAGACTATATTGGCATTAAATGGTTGATGTAATTCACTTGTGTAAAATTGCCAAGTGTTATTATTTCAGACATTAAAATAAGCAAAGCAGATTGAGCATTTAAGCACTTGGTGACTAATTCAATCTGTAAACGTTCAACGTGGTGCTATTTGTCTTTAATGATACAACTAGTGAAGAACATGGGTGGGAAGAAAGGTGGAAATGAAAGCTATTGATGATCCCTGATTTATCTGCAATAATCTCAGCACCATAAAATTTGCTATTATTATCCTGATGATACATCTGGGAAATCTGACACTTAAGAGAATTTTGTAATCAGCTGAACATTACTCACTGATGAATTTTAAATCCCCTACTTGCTCGTGAATCTGATACTTATTGACAGATCTTAAATACCTCAAACTTTGTTAGCCATTTATATGTACAAAACCTCATTTACTTCTTCAAGCAGATTTTATCTTTGTGTCTTATTTCCATTTTATATTTGACGTAAGAGAGTCTTAGAGAAATTATGAAACAGAACAGTGAGTGGTGGGTAGGATTTGAAGCTAGATCTATTGGAATT